>NW_021026805.1:0-44018 GCF_004153795.1 Camellia sinensis | reverse complement strand
ACTCCTCATCTTATGACATAGTCAAAGGTCACAAAAGGCACAAAGTAAAGTCATCCTGATATTGCCTTCAGTGTACGCAGTCGTTAATTCGACAAGAGAAGTTGTGGTGTGGAATCAACTTCAGGATCAATTCTGTGATGAAGGCGTGGTGAAAGAGTTACAGAAGATTCAGAGACAAATTGACTAGATTGGGTAATTTGTATGGTATCTTTGTAATCTTTTCGTTCTTCAGTAGTGGATTGATAGTGGCGGTTCGCCCGTGGTTTTTTATTACAATTGAAGGCTCTTCAATTGTGGTTTTTTCCACGTAAAAAATCGTTTGTGTCGATTTATTGTTTATTCTCAAAAACAAACAAACTAAAATCACTCTCGTAAGTGTTTGATGATTTTAGGTTGAGTGTTTTGAATTAATTGGGATTTGGAATAAGTTAATCTTGATCTAATCACAAATCACGTAGGATTTTCAGACACTTTTTGCAACAAAATTATTTGGTCCCTAAAAAAATAATTTTGTCCCTAAATTTTGGTCTCCAAAACCTTAATTTTTTGTAGTGTACAGACAGTTTGTAAAGTTAACGCAAGGGCGAGGGCGAGGGCGAGAGCAAGAGCAAGAGAGAGAGATTGTGAGGGTCTGTGGAGAGGAAAAAAGAGGAGAGGAGAAGAGATGAGGACTACTTACAACTCTTCCCACACTGGTGTTGTTGGAGCTGCGAGATGGAAAGAGTCGACTAGGAGCTCTAGTTGGACAGAGAATGACGATTGGAGAAGACAGACGTTTTTTTTTTTTATGAGAAGAAAATACTGAAAGGGTATGGAAGACAAGGCAAAGAGGAAGGACGTGAGAAGCAACAATAAAAAATTTTGCGACGGAAGAATAAATGGCGTCGAAAAAAAAAACAATCGCAAAAAAATAAAATAAAAAACCAACGGATGACAAATTGTCACGTAAAATACCATTTTTTCCCATGATCTTGCTCGCATTTTATGTTGCAAAAAATTTTATTTGACAACGACGTTGTTTAATGTTGCAAAAACATGGTTTTTGTGATGATTTTCAAACCGTCGCAATAGATTCTGTGTCTGATGCTTCCTTTTCTAGTAGTGAGATAATAAATAGTAAAAAATAAATCAATCAATCAAACAAAAGATGAGAGAGAGAGAGAAAGAGAGAAAGAGTTCGGAGGTTGGAGGCTGATGGTTCAAAAACATGGAAGGCAAGGATCATGGAACACGAAGGTGCGGGCGTTCACACCATTTTTGTGGATGACATTCTAGATTCGATGGACCTGAGAAGACTGCACTCTTTATTTTCTAACTTTGGAGTAATGAGAGATGTTTTCATCTCTTTTAAGAGAAGGAAAATTACATGCACCGGTCAGGTACGACTGCCCAGTAGCGGCAAACATGGCGGTTCAAAAACAGATGGGTTGTGGTGTGATGATAAAGCTGTCAAGGTCAAGTTAGTAGGTTCAAGTTAATAGAGTTTGGTAAGGAGGTCGATGGGAAGCAGAGGTCAGTTCTACCGATCTATGGTAGAGAGAACAGAGGTAAGTCGATAGCTGCCTCTGTGATGCAAAATGGGAGTAACTCGTATGCTCAAGTGTCAAAGAAGGTGGATCCTCATCCAAACCAACTATTACCGTTATGGCAACTGAAGAAGGTAATGGTTGGTTATATGAGAGTGTGATTATTAGGCTAAAATTTACTTGCTCTGCAGCCGAGTTTAAGAAGGAATTGCAGAACAAGGGGCTAAGGGATATCAAGTTTACTCCAAGTGGTGGAAGAGATGTCCTACTCTCTTTCAATTCAATGACATTGATGAAAGAAAGTCTTAAACATTTGGACGGGTGGATTAAGGAGTGGAGTGACTCAATTAAAGAATGGAAACAAGGCATGGTGCTTGACCAGGAAAGGCTTATGTGGCTTAGCTACTATGGAGTTCCTCCAAATTTGTGGAGTTACAACACCTTCAGTCGCATAGGGAGGCTTTGGGGTAAGGTTGTTGGACTAGACGATGATACACTGACCCTCAAGAACCTTCAATGTGGTAAGGTAAGGATAGCTACGTCTTGTATGGAGTCCATTAATTGCACTATTGACCTGGACTGTAAACGTATATTATACCCAGCAAAGCTTTGCGAGGAGCAGATTGTGAAGCAGTACAATTGTCATCCCCAGCAAGGAGTTAGGGTCGATCTAAGTTCATATAAGGAAGAAGACATCCTAAGTTCAAATAAGGAAGAAGACGACCTCACCACACGAATGGTTAGCTTCAAGGTTGTCTAGCATGGTGATGTGGTGGGGGGTTAGAAAGGTGTCAACATGGCTACAAGGGAGATAGAGACGGCGCATGTGGATGATAGTTGGCAGAGTGTGAATAGTCGGTGGAGTATTTCTATGGTGGAAGAAACAAACATCATTATGGCAGTGTCAAATGCTGGAGGCTCACAGGATGTCAATGTTGCAAACAAAATGGTGGGCTCTATGCATGGTATGAGTGATGGAAAACATATTGTGGAAGGTGAATTATTCACACCAGGCTTCATTGGAAGTGTGAGTGGATTTGCAGGTTATAGGCCAGGATTAAACCTAGAAGTTGTGCTGAGTAAGGCCCATGGTGGGGGGAACTCTATTAGTTTGGCCCAAAAATTTAGTGGTCCTAGTAGCTCAGGTAATCCAACTACTTCTAAGAATAATAATCAAGCTGCTAGTGGGACCTTAGATCATGGCCAAGTCTAAATAGGAGAAGGCAGTGTAGTCATTCTTGGCAAATTTGGGGAAAGTTCTCATTCAACAGCCTAGAAAAGGAAGGCTTGCACAAGGAAGAAGAGTAAAGGTGTGCGAAGAAAAGTTTGGAACAAAAAAGGTGGTCATGAGCTTGGTCACAACATACTAAGGCCATCTATTAATCTCAGGAAAGGAGCAGTTTTTAAATCTGCTGCTGCAGTGATTTCTCTCTCTATGGCAAGTGAATCCAATCGAGGTAGGATGCTAGTCAATGAGGATAAAGCGACTTTACAAATGGGGAAAGCTCTTGGGTTGAACTTTGCAGATAAAGAGGAGGAGGTTGTGCGCAAACTCGTTGGATTGGAAGCAAAGGACGTAGAAATGGTTCAAAAAAAGGGAAAGGGAGTAGTCAGCTGAATGACTATTCTAGGAGGTTCAGGAGTGCTAATTGTTATTAATAAAGTTGTTATCTTGGAATATGAGGGGGCTAGGAAGGCCTGAAAAAAGAAGGAAGATCAAGAAGGTTCTCAAGGAGATGAAGATTGACATGGTGTTGTTATAAGAGACTAAAAAGCAGGGAATCAATGCAGAGTTTGTGAACTTTATTTGAGCTAGAGAAAAAGTGGAATTCATGTTAGTTGATTCAGAGGATGCAGCTGGGGGGTTACTCTGCATCTGGAATCCTGAGGTCTTTCAACTCAGTCAATGCAGTTGCAATTGCAATTTTCTCCTACTCGCAGGTACGATCTTTTTCAACTTTAATTGTGTAGTGGTGAATGTCTATGGGCCAAACGATCCTAACAAAAGGAAAGGGGTGTGGGATATTCTAGTGAGGCTCAAATCACAGTTTTTATTTCCATGGTGTTTGGGGGGTGATTTTAATGAAATTAGGCGCATCTCTGAAAGAAAATGATGCTCTGGGAAGGATAAGGGGATGAGAGAGTTCAATGAAATGATTGAGCAATTAGAGGTGTCTGATCTATCAATGTGTGGAAGGAAGTTCACATGGTGTAATTCATATGAGAATGAAAGATAGAGCAGGTTAAATAGATTTTTACTAAATCCAGAATGGTTATAGTCTTTCAATTTCAAGTTGTGGGGATTACCAAAATTGTTCTCTAACCATTGCCCCATCCTCTTAATGGAAGATGAGAGAGGTTGGGGCCCTAGACCTTTTAGGTACCTTAATGCCTGGTCTATGCATCATCAATTCTTGTCATTTGTTGAGAAAACTTGGGCTAAAGTACAAGTGATGGGTTGGACTGGTTTTAAATGTTTAGTCAAATTCAAATCCTTGAAATTTGTCCTAAAAAAGTGGAACAACGAGGTGTTTGGAAATGTAAAGAACAAGTTAAAAGCTATAGTAGAGGAAGCTCATGTCCTTGATCTAGTTGCTGAAGAAAGGGCATTATCTGCAGATGAACTAGCCAGGAGAAGAGTTTTGCACGGTGATAATTGGAAGATGTATAAAATGTTGCAAAGGTTGTGGCTTTAAAAATCCAAACTCAACTGGGCAACATCGGGTGATAAAAACACCTCTTTTTTCCATTCTGTGGCAAGTTGTAGGCGCAATAGGAATGCCTTATGCTCAATTCTAGTGAATGGAATTAATATTGAAGATCCTATAGGTGTTAGAACAGAGGTGTTGAATCATTTCCATAATCATTTTGTTGAATCTTGGGAGACATGACCTTCCCTTAATGGCCCTTTTAAGTCAATTGGGGATGCCAATGATTCTGACCTTTTAGAGGCAGAGTTCACAAAGGTGGAAATTAGAAATGCGATCAAATCTTGTGGGGGTAACAAGGCTCCTGGGCTAGATGGTTTTAATGTGGGCTTTTTTCAGAAATGTTGGAGTATAGTTAAGGAGGATGTTTTGCACTTTATGAGGGATTTTCACCTTAATGCTAAGTTGGTTCGAGGTTTAAATAGCTCTTTCATAGCTTTAATTCCAAAAGTTAAGAATCCAACTAGCCTAAGTGAATAGAGTCCAATCAGTTTAGTTGGTTCCTTGTACAAAATTTTGGCCAAGGTATTATCTAACAAGTTGACCCAGGTGCTGCCAAGAATCATAAATGAAACTCAATCAGCTTTCATCAAGGGTAGAAACATCTTAGATGGTATCCTTATTGCAAATGAGATAATAGATGGCTGGAAGAAGGCTGGTGAGAGTGGTATTGTGCTTAAACTTGATTTTGAAAAAGCCTTTGACTCAGTGAATTGGGAATTTTTGTTTTCTATGCTATCAAACTTTCGCTGTGGGAGCACGTAGGTGAGTTGGATGAAGGAATGTGTAGCATCTGCAAGAATTTCAGTTTCGGTTAATGGGTCTCCAATCTCAAAATTTTGTCCACAGAGGGGGCTAAGGCAGGGAGATCCACTGTCACCATTCTTGTTTCTTATTGTGGTTGAAGCCCTCAACATTTTTCTAGAGAGAGCTAAGTTTTTGGGACTGATCAGAGGGGCCTCTGTAGGCTCAAGTGGTCTTAGGCATATTCATTTACAATTTGCAGATGATACTATTTTGTTTTGCGAAGCTAAACGAGGGGAAGTAGCCAACATAAAAAGAATCCTGAGGTGCTTTGAAATTGTATCATATCTTAGGATTAACTATAACAAGAGTGTGGCTTGTGGGTGGGAATTCCTATTGAGCTGGGCCAAGAGTTTGCTGCAAGTCTGAATTATCATCATCAAATCTTGCCTCTAAAATACTTGGGTCTGCCATTAGGAGCTGACCCAAGTAAGAGAATAACCTGGCAAGAGGGGCCTCTGTAGGCTCAAGTGGTCTTAGGCATATTCATTTACAATTTGCAGATGATACTATTTTGTTTTGCGAAGCTAAACGAGGGGAAGTAGCCAACATAAAAAGAATCCTGAGGTGCTTTGAAATTGTATCATATCTTAGGATTAACTATAACAAGAGTGTGGCTTGTGGGTGGGAATTCCTATTGAGCTGGGCCAAGAGTTTGCTGCAAGTCTGAATTATCATCATCAAATCTTGCCTCTAAAATACTTGGTCTGTCATTAGGAGCCAACCCAAGTAAGAGAAGAACCTGGCAACCTATGATTGATAAGTGTAAGCTACGTCTTGCTTCTTGGAAGAGAAGATTTATATCCTTCGCTGGAGGTTGACCTTGATCAAATACATCCTTGCTAGCTTGCCTATTTATTATCTCTCTCTCTTCAAAATGTCGGAGATGGTTGCAAAAGAGATTGAAATAATACAATCTGCTTTCTTATGGGGTAGCTCGGATCTGAGGAGGAAAGTGCATTTAGTAAAATGGGAGGATGTCTATAAAAGTAAAAGCATTCGAGGGCTGGGTGTTAGTAGAGTAAAAGTTATGAACGCCTGTCTTTTACTAAAGTTGTGGTAGAGGTTTGGTTTTAAAGAAAATTCCCTTTGGAATGAGGTGATTTGTGGGAAGTATATAGAGTAAGGTAGGGGTTGGTTCCCTTCAACTGATAGGGACAGCAGGTAGTCTAAGATCTAGGGTGATATTGTCAACACTGTAGCTACTAGGTCAGAGCTTCTTCACTTCTTTAGAAGCAATGCAGTTGTTTTGATTGGTGATGGTCTGAGAGCTAGATTTTGGACTGATTGTTGGTCAGGTGGTATTTGCCTCAAAGATGAGTTTCCTAAACTCTACTCATTATCAATTGATCAAGATGGGTCTGTGTTTATGTTCCATAACAGTAAAGATGCTTTTGGGAACTGGGTTTTTAACTTTAGAGGACCCTTTTTTGCTTAGGAAGAAGAGGAGCAAAGTAGATTGTCAGTCCATCCTAGCAACACCCCTCTGCTCAGACTCAATGTTTTGGATTGTTTGAAATGGAATGCAACTCCATCTGGTGTTTTTAGTGTTCCTTCTGCCTATCACTGGTTTGAACTAGGTTTTGGTCCTACTTGCATGGTCTCTAGTTCGCTGTGAAAGAATGTTGCACCACCAAGAGTTCAATTTTTTAGTTGGTTGGCCTGGAGGGGTAGAATTAAGACAACTAGTTTCTTGAAAAGGATTGGTATACGAAATGGCAATATGGATGTTTGTTGTATTTTTTGTAAAGAGGTGGAGGAAACTTCTATTCATGTGTTACTTCATTGTCCTTTTGTTTGGCTAATCTGGTCTTATTTTGTTAATTGGTGGGGGCTACAATGGGTTTTACCAAGTTTAATTCAGGGCTTGCTGGATTGGTGGGCTAGGTATAGACATAGTAAATTGGTAAGAAAGATATGGAGTGTAGTTCCTTTAGCTATTTTATGGTCAATCTGGAGGTGTAGCCTACTTTTGATGTTTTATGTGAAAACATTAAGGTCCGAATTGCATTGTGGGTTAAATCAGCATTTACTTTGGATTACTCTGTCAATGATCTGATCCACAACTTCAATCAGGTGAGAAGGTGCCTAGGTTAAAGGAATCAGCCTCAGTTTGAGTATGGTGGATTAGGAGTAGTAGTTGCAGAGTTTTGCTTGGCATTACTATTGGGATATTCTAGTTTTCTGGGCTTTTGTTATGTTTTGTGTCCTGCTATGTTGATTATGTTTTTGCCGTTTGCTTTGTCTTAACATTGTATGGTGGAATTCGTGAGCATAGTGTTTTGGAATCTTTTGCTGTTGGGGTTACCTGGTTCAAGGGATTTTTAGCTCCAGTTATAGAGTTTTGCTTGGCATTGGCCAATGGTGTTCTGAGTATCTGTTTGTTCCCTGCTTTGTTGTTGTGTAGCAGCCTACTTCTATTGGGTCATCCTAGTTTTCTAGTCTCTTTGTTGCGTGATCTACTATCTGTGTCTGTGAATATCAGGTCTACATAAGGGAGTGAGGCATTGCTGATCTTGTGCTTCTGATGGCTGCAAGTCTTGCTGGTTGATACAAGGGGGAGGTGAACTGCTATGCTGGTTGTTGGTGGTTGTTATGTTTGGTTAGAATGTTATGCTCAACAATGGACTGATTCCCTCAGTAGTGGACTGCTACATTAGACGTATGTATGGTGTGTTGTTGTATAGTTGCCTCTACTGCCCTGTATTGCTCTTCTGTTCTGTTTTGATCTGTCTGCTAGTTACTCTTGGTCAAATTTTGTTCCAGGTAAATCTGCACTACATTGAGGCTGTTAATATGTTTGTGATGCTGATGTTAATGTGTTAGTGGCTGCTATTCTTCTGCTGTAAATGTTCTGGCTCTGGTTGTATTTTGTGAAGGCTGTTGATCTGTTGTTAATGATATGCTGCTAATGGAGGCTGCTGATCTATTTGTGCAAGGAATTGGTTTTTCTTGTTTTGGGTGATGTTGCTGTTGAGTGGTGGGGAGCAATGTTATTTTTTGTTGTTCTGGGTGTTGTTCTAGGTTGTGGCAACAAGTGTTTGTGGTCTTGTGAGCTAGTGTTGGTTTCTCGCCAACACTATGCTTGGTTTCCTGTTTCTCCTTTTTTTCTTTCTCATCCTTATTGATGTATTCCTATATGTAATGTATGGTTTCATCATCAATAAAAAATTTCTTTGCTAATCAAAAATAATAATAATAAATAATATTTTTCTATTGCCAATTGAAAATTCTTGTGCGAAAATTGTAAATGTTAATATTTATATTTTTAATAAATAAAATAAAAAGTATTAATATGAATATTCATATTTAAAAGTGTGACACAAAATATATAAGCATGAAACTTCACACTTCAACCAAAAAAAGATAAAACAGTCAAAGCAAATAAATAATGATATGTATAATTTAAATCAAACGTAAAATAGTCATTAAAAATGTTAAAAGTTTAAAAGTTAACTCCATCTCTTTATATGTGGCATATCCTTTTACTATTGTGGTTGGTGGAAGGTAATGAAATATGTGACATATTGTTGGTGTACGAGCACGAAATAATCTTTTCGTATAATCCTGTTGATCAAGTTTGCACTCCTCCAAACGCCGTCGCTTTACTACCTGAAAACACAAACGTGAGCTAGCCGGCGGGTGTGTGTCAGAAACCTCTCCGATGCCAAAGTCAGCAAATAGACAATAGACACAAAAGCTCTATGTATTCTACAGTAAGAATTGTGATACCTCTACATAGGTCCTGCCATGAGCTTTTATTGATTCCACCCAGCACAATCCTAGTAGGACTCCAACCCTCCCTAGTAGAATCCTCCTAGGAGTCCCAAGCTTAAGGATAATGCTTATCCTTAAAACACCCTCATCACTGCAAGCCAAGTGAGATGGCTAAACCATTCACCTCCTACCTCAACTCGATAGCACACTAAATCAAGCTATCCTGGACCTGCTCTACGCCGGATAGACTGAAGATACTATTCGACCGAGATATCGTTAAGCCCGATTTGTTACTAACATACCCTTGTCGGAGCTACTGACAACACCTTACTCATCTATTCCAAGCCCCAATCTAACACGGGGTACACCACACGACCGAGCTATTGAAGTTCTTAGCTCGGTCCTGAAGCGTGTCCTCTTGAACCGAGGTTACTTCGCTCAGCCCAGATCTTAAAACAAATGGGCCTAGCTCAACCCAACTTTAAGTATGCAAATTACCCTCTCAATTGCCCCTTAATTCCAACTGCCAAGCATGATTGGGATTATTATCTTTAAGCCGCGCTAAAATGCCTCAAACTAACTGAGCCAAAATAAGCATCTGACCGGGTCCAAAAAATGTTTTACTCAACCGGGCTATTTCTAGTTCGGCTAAAAAAACTCACGTCGGTTGAACAGCTTGTCATCTCACGTCTGACATCGTGTCCTTACTGGGACATGTGGCGTGCGTTAATTACCCTCTTAAACTGTAACAGTCGTAGCACACTGCTCAAGAAAAATTTGAAAATATACCCGTCGTTTTGTCTTTCACATAAATACCATCCCTTTATTTCGAACAGTCACCCTTCTACTGTTCATTTTCGTTCTTCAAAGAATCTCTGCATTCGAAGCTCCATACCCTCGCCTCCATCTTCGCTAACCTTCTTGTTGGTTGGTTATCATTTTCACGCCTTTTCACTCGTAAGTTGCTAATGCCTCTTTCTGATGTTCCTTTTTATGTATTTCTTCATTCTTGGTATTTAATCTCTATATACATGTGTTTATATACACTGGTGTGTTAAGCAAATACTATAAACCCAAATCCTTATGCTCGAGCTTAAAAACATACCAATTAGATTCAAAAAATATTAGGTTTAATCCAGAGTCGTGTTGTAACCGAACTAGGTATTTGTTCAGGCGACTTTTAGGCTTGAACACTACCGAACTATGAAATCAGTTATAACCTTGCATACTTATCTCCAACCGAGCTAGGGGCCTTGAGTTGGCCCTTCTTTACGACTGAATTGAGAGCTACCCGTTACCCAAATGTAGCCGAGCTAGGTTTTTACTACTCTTCTATAAATTGACTATTTGCTTAGCCCGTTCCAATTGTCTGGGCATAACACTTCTTATTTCCCCTTTGCAGACTTGACTAGGTTGGCCAAGCACACCTTTGTACCCTGCCCCTAGGCGGCTTGGCACAACCGAACCAACCAAAGCCTCAACTGTGCCGAGCTGGGCGATTTGTGAACTCCATTTACAACTCTTTAAGTTAACATGGGTAAATATCGATTTCTCGTTAACTCCCCTGGGGCCATAGCCGAGTTCCGAAAGGACTACCAAATTCTGGACGACGTCCACCTATCTTTAGCCGAACTAGATACCACACCATGGGGAAAATCGGGCATTGTTCCCTTCACTGCAATATCAATAGTAGAGGCCGGTCTTCGATTCCCTGTGCAGCTGCCAATATGCTAGTTCCTTAGGCAGACAAGACTATGCCCAACCCAACTCAGCACTAATACTTATAGGATAATAAACGACATCGCCGAGCTAAACCATTGGCTCGGCCTCAACCTCGGATTGGCCGAGCTATTCCACCAATATTCGCTCGGCTAAAATGATGACGGTTGGGTGTATTATTTAAGAGTAAGGAGAGGTCGAGAGAAAATTGTAAAAAATACCCCGGATAAAGACGTTAATAACGATAACTTTTTATGGGTCTTTGGCAATTTTGAAGACCAGGAAGCCCAGATATCGGGCTACAATATCAACTGAAATAAAGGGACAGCTGGTATGAATACCTCGATTTAGTTCTATTTTGCTATTCCAGGCTATAATTTTACACCGTGCTAACCGTTGCCTTTCTTATTATGCAAACTTAAACCAGCTAAAATCGCAGTATACTTACGCCAACCAGGATGCCCTCCGAGCCGCACTCCGGTACCGTCACCGTGAGTGGACCAAGTTGTTAAACTTTGAGCTGACCTACCGATAAAGTGATAGGAGGAAGACCAGAGTCACCGACTTCCTTCTAGAGCCTTCTAGAGAGCCAAATCCTACCCTTCCACATATCAACCTGATCCCTCTAACCGAAGAACAAGAAATGGCGAAGAAGATGGCAGTACAAGCACTTATCACCGAGCAGACTTCCACTGAAGTGCAGGCCAGGCTAGATCCGTCTCATCAACAGCACGAAACCGTGGTAGCTCTCCCAACCGCAAGGGCCTCAACATCTCGGCTGAGTAAGCGCGTACGTACTGTTTCGACCAAACCTCAACACTTGGTTGATGAGGACACCGTGCTTTCAGAAACCACGATGCCGAGCCCTAAGCTCGTGCACTCTGACTGAGCTAGCCCTTCAGAATGGGCACCAAGAATGACTTATAAGAACCGCACTATCTCGAACACAGATTCGGTGGTTGCAGACAAGGACCACACACTTGCCTTCAACCTTGCCAAAAGCGTGTGTCTACCAGCTGACATGGAGCACCACGACCACCTGACTGAGCTCAAAGCCATACGCTCGGCCACTAAGTCAATGGTGCTTGTAAGTGCTCCGCTCAATTTGTTTTCCATTTTGTACAATCTGTTTGCTCGGTTTTTGTCATAATCGCTACTTCTCCTTTTGCAGGCCATGCAGAAGAGCCACATTGCTCATAAGCGCGTGCTAGAGCTCCGTAAAACAACATGGCTGGCAGTGGCAGATGTCAATGCTAAGACGACCAAGCTCAACGAAGCCAAACAAAAATTGACTGAGCTCGAAACTGAAAACGCACGACTCGCCAAGCTGGTCAACTCGGCAAAAACGGCCAAGCAGAAGGCTTTAGCAGAAAGAAAAGACCGCTATCTGCGCGAGCTAGCCAAGCTAAAAAAGAAAAAAGATGCTGAGATAGCCGAGCTAAAAAAGAGCGCGAAAGACGCTGAAGACCGCGACTACAAGAAAGGAGAGGCCACGTATGTCTTGCAGTGCGAAGCTACAAAAGACATATTTTTCAAATGTGGCTGGAAGGTAGCTGTTGCGAAGCTCAGTCTGGGCCCAGAAACTAAGGTCTTTCAGAACCCTCCCCCTCACTTCATCCTAAGTTATATGGCGAACTATGTCAATGCCATCCAACAGAAGCTTCTCCAAGAGGGGGAGAAGGAAAAAGGATCACCTGATCCAAATAATGACCCATCTGCTAACAATGATCGTGGTCTCCAAACCAATCAGATAGCTCGGGTGGAGCCACTGATGTCCAATGCAATTGATGATGCGCCTGTGACCGACCTACCTACTAGAACCGGTTTGCCAAGTGATGAAGCTCGGGTTGACTTGGATGTAGACTTGGACGATCTATTTGCTTGATCTTGTTTTTTTTTTTTTTTGTGATGTTTACTTTTCAACGAACTTGTAACCGGGCTTAACCCCCTCTTGTAATGCACATTTTTCAAATGGAATGGAATGAAATCTACAATTTTCCAATCTTTTTGTTCGGTTCATACCCTGCTTGTAATTACCCTTCAACTTTAATTGTATCAGTCTTGAACTCTTTGCTTGGTTGTAATGTCTTAAAGTTTTCTAGCCAAGATAGCCATCTCTGTCCAAGAGCCCTGTAATCTGTTAACTTTACTATGTGTTGGTCATACCTGCCAACTTTCTTCAACCTAGATCCTTATCTCGGCTGAAGAGAGCTAAGTGTTGTCCATACCTGTCAACCTCCTTCAGCCTAGATCCTTATCCCGGCTGAAGAGAACTCAATGTTGGCCATACCTGCCAACCTTTTTTAGCCTAGATCCTTATCTCGACTGAAGACAACTGGATGTTGGTCAAACCTGCCAACCTTTCTTCAGCCTAGATCCTTATCTCGGCTGAAGAGAACTAAATGTTGGTCATACCTGCCAACCTTCTTCATCCTTGATCCTTGTCTCGGCTAAAGAGTGCTAAATGTTGGTCATACTTGCCAACCTTCTTCAGCTTTGATCCTAATCTCGGCTGAAGAGAACTCAATGTTGGTCATACCTGCCAGCCTTTTTCTATAGCCCCTAGCTGGTACTGACTAAAAACAACTTTTACAGTAGAAAGAATTATGCTAAAAAAGAAACTACTTGTTTTATTTTGAAAAAAAAAATTACAAGTATTTTAATGAAAAGCTAAAAATAAAATAGTTTGAGATTGGCAGTGTTCCACGGCCTGGGAATAGCTTTGCAGTCTCCATCTTCCAAATGATATGCCCTTTTTCTTACTAACCCAACCACTTTGTATGGTCCTTCTCAGTTAGGTCCTAACTTTCCATCTCCAGGTACCAAAGTGTTGCCCATTGTTTTGCGCAGTACTCAATCTCCAATCTTGAACTGCCTCGGATGTACGGTTTTGTTATATTTGCTGGATAACTCTTGCTGGTATGAGGCAATGTGAACTAGTGATCTTTCCCTTCTCTCTTTTGCAAGGTCGAATTCCAAGGTTATGGCTTCTTCATTCAAGTTTGGGTCAAAATTTTCACTTCTATTAGTGGGGAGGCCTACTTTTAGTGGGATTACTGCCTCCATGCTATAGGCCAAGGAAAAAGGTGTTTCTCCAATTAACCGCCGAGGTATGGTACGGTAAGCCCATAAAACATGAGGAAGCTCCTCAGCCCACTTGCCTTTTGCTCTCTCAAACCTTTTCTTCAAACCATCTAAGACGACTTTGTTTGATGCTTCTGCCTGGCCATTCGCTTGAGGGTATGCTGGTGTAGAGTTGTAGAATTCTATCTTGTATTCCTCGCAAGCCCCTGAAAATTTTGCCATTGAACTGAGTGTCATTGTCAAATATTAGAGCCTTGGGTATGTCGAATCTAGTTATAATGCTCTGCCAGACGAACTTCTTAACATCTTTCTCCTTTATTGATGCGAGTGCTTCTGCCTCCACCCACTTTGTGAAGTAGTCTGTAGCTGCGAGAAAGAATTTTCTGTTGCCAGGTGCAGTTGGAAGTGGTCCCACTATGTCCAGCCCCCACATTGCGAAGGGCCATGGGCTAGTTAATGGTAGAAGCTCTCTAGCTGGTTGATGTATTTGGTGTGCGAACTTCTGACATTTCTCGCACCTCTTGACATATTTCTTTGAATCTACTTGCATGTATGGCCACCAATATGCTTGTGAAATTGCTCTGTAAGCCAATGATCTTCCCCCTTGGTGGCTTCTGCTTACGTCTTCATATATCTCGAACAAAAATGCCTCGGCCTTGTTGGGATAGACACATTTCAGGTAAAGTCCTATGAAGGATTTTTTGTACAACGCCAATGATGGAGAGAGCCAAAATCTCTGTAAGCCAATGATTTTGTTAGCCTCTTTCTTTTCTTCAGGCAAGATGTCATCTTTTAAAAATACTATAATGGGATCCATCCAGGATGGGCCTAGTTCGACGCAACATGCCTTGGCTGCTTTGGGTTCCTCAATACTTGGTCTAGGTTGGAAGTCGATCAATAATGGGTGTGGGATAGATGTATCTGTCATTAAAGCAAAACCTGCCAGCTCATCTGCTCTACTATTTTCTTTTCGACCGATTTGCTCTATCCGAACTACTTCGAACTTCATGATCTCCTTTCTGACTAACTCTTGGTACTTAGCCATCCTCTTGTCTTTTGCCACGTAGTCGCCTGAAATCTAGTTTACTACCAGCTGGGAGTCACTGTAAACCATCAGCTCAGTGGCCTCCATGTAAAGTGCTGACTTTAAGCCTACTAACAGTGGTTCATACTCCGCCTCGTTGTTGGATACTAGGAAGCCCAGGTTAACTGCCTGTTCAAGTGTTAGGCCATCTGGTGAGATGAGGACTATGCCAAGTCTTGCGCCGTGCCTATTGGATGCTCCATCCACGAAGAGTTTCCACATCTCTCCGACGAATAGTTTCCAGCAAGTAGAGGGATCAGATGACGTCTTGGGATCATGGGTGTATCTGGTGTTTTCTTTCAAGTCCATGCCTGCTGTTGGGGTTTGATCTTCACTGTCAGACTGCCTCAAGTCTTTACTTTTTGATAAGTCCTCACTAGGAGTACCATGGTTTGCTCATTCCTTCTTGTCCTCAGTCCTATATGGCTTGTAATGTAGTTGGGCATCCTGTATTAGGGGCTGCGCAGTTCCCGCGACACTTTTTCCCCCTTACTTCGGTTGCGTCGGTCAAATTGATCGGGCAAATGTGATCACTTCCTGGTGTGAACTCGGCCACAAAGTCTGCTAAAGCTTGGGCTTTTATTGCAGTTCTGGATTGAAACTTGATATCGAATTGTCCCAACTCTACTGCCCATTTTAAGATTTGTCCAGAAAAATCCACCATCTCAAACAAGGCCTTTAATGGAAAAGCTGTTAGGACGATCACAGTGTGGGCATGGAAATAGTGTGACAACTTTCTTGAGGCCATCATCAAAGCTAGCACCAGTTTTTCCAATGTAGGTACCTTGTTTCAGCGCCTAGAAAGGTCTTGCTAACATAAAAGATAAACAGGTGTTGGATTCCTTCCACTCTGACCAACAATGCGCTGACTGGATGCTGTGAAACTGCTAAGTATAAAAGAGCTCTTCTCCTAGTACTGGGGTGTGGACTCAACTTTCTTCACGCGCCCCCCTTTCGGAGAGGGAGCGAATTGGTCTCCTACAGTTCGGACTCCTGTCACGGTTCTGAATCTAATCTCACAAAGTGCAATATGAGACTGATAAACACCAAAGAGTCCAATCCGGCAAGTCATTTTAGAAAATCATATTTTAAATCAAATATTACCAAAACTGGACTGCTTTGCCAGATTACAGAGTTGCCACCCAAATATTTTATTTTTGGGAAATTTACGAAACTCTGACTCGTGTCAAAGGCCATGTGTCCGTCATCGCCAAAGTTGCCTCAACTCGGGAACTTGGGTACGAGAGAGGAAGGTCCTGAAATGAGCACCCCCACTCGCCCAATCAAAAGATCGACCTCTACTAAGCATGATATGTTGTTTTCTAAACACATGTGTTCTTATTACGGTTATTAGCTAACTTGCTATGTGATGCGCACAGCATACAAGTATAGACTAAATCGCAAGAATTTGAACAAAACAACTCATGTTTGTTTTTCGAAAATGGTTTGAAAGTGCCACCCTCAAATGGGCTAAAGCGCGGATTTGCCAACCTCAAGTGGGCTTAAAACATGATGATTTGCCACTTCGCAAAGTGGGTTTAAAACTCATAATCATCGAGTTGTTCCAATTCAAGTAATAAAGCCTTCATCCACAGGCATTCATGCAGTTTAGCATAAAAGAAAATAGCCTCATGGAAAGCATGCGAAACATGGCAACAGTCACACTCATGCAAGTATGCTAAAGCGTAAAAACTTACAGTGTACTCCGAGCCAAAACAAAAAGCTAGTTAAAAATCATGCATGATCCTAGCTATGTTAAGATGCCTAATGCAACGCATGCAATATGCAATTAATAAGCTCGGCTATCTAAGATGGCATATGAATGCAACACTTTGATAACATGCTTTGAAGCATGTATTCAAATAGGTATTGAAATACAATGCAGTTCAAATGATGCGCCGAACCCGGTGCATGCAAGACAAATGAACAATGCAAACATGCAAGTATAAGGTATGCTAATCCAAATATGCCCTAATCTAACCATCGAAAGTAGTTAAATAAAAGGGAGAAAGACGTGGAGTTGGAAGACATGCACACACACACGCACGCTTATTACAACATTGTGCCCTCTCGAATGAGGGTTTGAATGAATAAGCTAAGCTACTCTAAGATAAGCTAATCAAACTAATCTAATTAGACTAATTATTACAAACCAATCGAATAACTAGTAAACTACTTACTAATTAGTACAACACAACATAAAGAAATAGCTAATCTAAAGCTACTTAATTATTACAACAATCAATGCAAATTAACTAGGTAATTAACATGTTAAACTATGCTGCTACTACTCTGCTCTGGGAGATAGAAGATGCATGTACTCAGTTTTTCGCCCCGAAAAGCCTTCTGGTTTGCTCTTAAGAGGCTCTGTTTGTAGGGTTACTCCAAGAACTTTCTGCTCTGCCTTACCAAAACAACAAAAGCCTTCCGGTTTGCTCTTGACAGGCTCTGTTTGTGGGGTTACTCCAAGAACTTTCTGCTCTGCCTTACCAAAACAACACTGAGAAATGCACCAGTGGCCTGCCGGCCATGATTTCTTGTTGCCAGCCACTTGCCGACCAAAGAGAGGCATTGCCGGCCAAGGATGAAGCCTTGTCGGCCACTGATGAGGCACTACCGACCACTGGTGTGCTAAGTCACCATTCTACAACAGAGCACAAACAGAGGAAAATGGAGGGTCTCCTAAGGGTATGTTTGTACTGTGCCCCTCCTTATCATCTCAAAACATCAAAGGAGTTTACACATTTTACATTACCGATTAATCCTTTAATCGATTAAGTCCCATGCGAAAGTCCTCTAATTGGAGAGGGGTCAACCAAAGGATGGTTTAAGACATGAGAGAGATCATGCCTTTGGCTAGGAGGAACCCTCAAAAGAGAGTTAAAGCCATTGAGCACAAGCTCTATCTCAAGCTTAAACACAATCACAAGGTTAACCAACCCTCAAAATAAATCAAAAGTGAAGAAATGAGGGAGGTTGTAGACTTTTAAATGTTGAGACGGCATGTAGAAGACACTACAATATGCAAGCAACACATGCACAACATGTTTAAAGCCAAAAAAAACACCAAACCTAGTGAAGAGCACTACACTAGAAGCATGCAATATCAAGCTTAAATGACCAAACCACCTCTGGACAGAGCTGAAACATGCCAAATCAGTAGCTAAATCATGCTAAAATTTAGGCACCAAAGACAAGAAAATCATGCGCACATGTTGGCTCGCAAGCAAGGCATAAGGCACAACTCTCAAAAGCAACGAAAGAGTGAAATAAGTGAGAGTGTGACAGAGCTAAATGCACTGAAATCACATGCTAAATGATGTTATACCATGCTAACATCACAAGAAAAGCATGATAGAGGCCTTAAAACACAAAGCTAGTAAAGGCATTTACACTATAGCTATACAAAGCATGAGTCATATGACCAACACCACTCAAAATAGAGTTAAAGCATGGCAAATTAGTAGCAAAAAGGTGCTGGAGTTAAGCTAACACAAGCTAAAATGATAGGCTAACTCATTAGGCATGTTAGGCTAGTAAGCGTGATTACACTACAAGTGTAAGAAGCAAGCAGCAAGTGACCCAACCAGCCAAAAATAGAGCTAAAGCAGGTCAAAAAAGTCACAAAAACATGCTGAGATCAAGCCATGAGATGGTAGAAAAACATGCTCACATGTTGGGTCATCTACACATGCAAACAAGACACAAGGAGGGGAGGCCACCCCCTCCTATTTTGGGCCTCAAAATATGGTTTTTGTCACTAAAAAACCTCTGAGTTTCAGTGGTAAAAAGGCCAAAAGAGTTTGATTTGAAGGTGATGAAAGATGGCACAAAAAGCTTCACAAGCTAAAGAGCCAAAAAGGGAGACAACCCTCTAACTCACAAAGGCTCAAACCACCATTTTTAGGACTGAAAAACAGAAATTTTTACATGCCAAAACCATCCTTGAAATGGTGGAAAAAGATGGAAAAGCAAGTATGAAGAACAAGCTTAAAAGGAGAGAGTTATACCTTCTAAAGCACAACTCAATCTTAGGCAACAAGACCAAACAAAATGACCTTCAAGAGCTCCAAGGAGGCTCCAAGAGAACTTCAAGCAACCTCAACCCAAAGATGAATCACTCTTGTTAAGGGTTGATAGGGTAAAGATTGATGTATGCAAGCTTCTAAGCACAAAAGTTTTAGAGAGAGAGAAATCTAGAAAGAGGATTATAGAGAGAGAGGCTCCCAAACTTCTTCCTCAATTGTTCTAACTTCCAAAACCATAGAGAAGGCTCTATATATATAGAAAGCTACAAGCTTTGATCAAAATATCTTATTACAGGACAGCTGGAGCAATGTGGAGACAGCTGGAGGTAAATATCTACAAAAAATTTGAGTTTTTGCATCAATGGCCGGCAAGCCATCATTGATCGCCGGCACTTCATCATCCATGGCCGGAAAAGGTCACTCTTGGATGACAGGGGGCCAGAAATGGCCATTTGTCACGACCCAAACCCGCCCCTATGGGTTTAGCACCGTAACCGGCCAGTAATCCGAGATTACCGAAGGCCTGCTTAACAGTAATACAGTAATACAGAGTACAGGGGCTGGTGGAAGCCAATACAATAAATAAACAATGTCCAATGAGCTGTGACAGTCTGTATGCCAAAAAGACTTTTCATTCAAATATATATAGTCAGACAAAACAGTATGTACAAATATACAATCATTCAGTTCAAAGACCTAATCCCTGTCAAACAGTACAGTAACGGTCTATACAGTCATGCAAAACAGATACAGAGACAGACGGGGAAATTAAAAACACCCCTAAGCCGTAGCTTGACAGGCTCGGAACCTCGCATTGAGGCACATAGGTTGGCTTGACAAAACTGGAGTTCACCCCGACGCTTCTAGCTGTGGTCTGGTGCCTGAACACCTACATATATATATGAGCAGTGAGCTAAAGCCCAAGGAATAGCACAATGCGTAAAGAGGTTAAGAATGAATGTCCTTACAGTAATGAAAACGGCTCATTTAATCAGTATTGCAGTCATTCAGTCAGTACAGTCATATGTGATACATCCATTAGCATAACAGTACAGTAAATAGTAGGTCTTAAAGACCAAACAGTACATGATGGCCATCAGTCAGTAACAGTAGTGGTTCCGACGAAGGAACCGACAGAGATCTCTGTAGCAGTATCAGTAAACAGTAGGTGCTAAGGATGCCACAATACAGTTCAGAATATAGGACATACATTCATTCAGTTAACAGTAATCAGTTCAGAAAGCAGTACAGTTCAATTGTTCAGAAGATAATCATTTTGAACATATCTTTACACAGTTGTTACTCACAGAGTTCTGGGCTACAGTAAAGCCAGAGTGCGTCCCCAGTCGCCAACCCTACACAGTTACAGATTGAACACACACTAAGCTACACAGTTGGGAAAGATAACAGCTTAATCCCTAATGCCTCGGTGTGTTTCTACATCTATATCCTCCATAAGATGTCTTAAACTAGGCCTAAGAATGCCTAGAATGGAATGAGGATGCAAAGATGCACTTGAAAAAGCATTTTCAGACTTATCAGAAAACAGGGGTCACGCTCGAGTGTAGGTTACTCCGCTCGAGCGGACATGCAGACAAAGATTTCCGCTCGAGCGTAGACTTACCCGCTCGAGCGTTCTGCAAAATAGAACAAAATGCTGGATAGGCGAAAATCACGCTCGATTGGGCGCTCGACACCCGCTCGAGCATGAGACACAATGTCCCGCTCGAGCGTCAATTCTTACGTTCGAGCGGACTTCAAAACAGAACAAAAATGCTGGGAGCACGATTTCCACGCTCGAGCGCCAGTCACCCCGCTCGAGCGTGAGTCCAAATTCTGGAAATTCCAGATTTGAACCTCAAGCTCAAAACCAAGTTTTAAACCATAAATTTCGATCCTCTTGGGCCAATTCCCCAGAAAACACATCAAAACTCATATTTTAACATGATTCAAAGCTTAATTTGTAAATTCAAGGCCCAAGGGTGTTTCAAATGAATCCAATTTCAAACCAATTTCATGAACAATATTTCAAACATGACATGCATGAATTCAAACCAATTTCAAAGCTTTAAATACAAGCTCAAATGAGCTAATTCTTACAAAAACATGATGGAAACATGGACTTAACATAACCATGAGCATGCATGTGACAATTCTCCATGAAAACAACTTAAAATTCAACAATTCAAACATGCATGCAACAATGGAGTTCTAATACCACACTTTAAGACCAAAACTTGACTCAACTCTTCAATTAAGCATGAATCATGCAAGAATGAACTTAAATTCCACAATCAAAAGGTTGAATTCCTTACCTAAAGCTTGAAAGGCAAGTCTAGAGCTTCAATTATGCAAGAGTCCTTCCAAGCTACTCAATTTCCAAGCAAACCAAGCCAAATGAGATGAAACTAACTCTCTCTCTCTCTCTCTCTCAAGGTCGGTTGTGCACAAGAAATGGGAGAAGAAATGTTGATTCAATGTATATACACAAGTCTCAAAATGTTGCCTAAGTGATCCACTAGGGATGGCAAGGTTGTAATTAAGCCAACTATTGCAATTAAACTCATTTCAATCTAATTTAATCATACCTAATCAGTTTTCAGATAAATATACCATAAATTCACATTAATTCTAACGATCATAGAACATCAATCAATTTCAGATTTGGCCGCCGATAAGGCCTTAAATTCGCAAGTTTAAATATAAAACACAAACAGATAATCAAACAATCAAACAGATAGACATACAATTGAACAGATATACCCAGTCAATTCAGTTTCAATTTTTGTCAGTCAATTCAGTAGTTTATTCAGTTCACTTATCAGTCATAATCAGTTTCAGTTTAACCGTAATCAGTGGTTATTCGGTAAACAGTGACGAGGGTTGTTACACCATTCATGGCCGGCACATGGCCAGAAAATCCCATTCATGACCAGCAACCTCCACCTTTGGTTGGCCAGAAAAATCTACTTTTTGGACCCAACTTCAAATGGACATAACTCCTTCATTTGGACTCCTTTGGAGGTCATTCTTGAGCCTAAATTGTATACCTGGAAGTCTTATTTCCAATGGTGGAAGCCTCCTTCAAAATTACAAATGTGTAAAAAGTTATGCCTCTTTTAGTGAAGACTGCTCAATTTCGATCCTACCCAGATTCATGTCAAACTTCTCCCAAACTTGATTTCTTCTCTCTTCTCCCATTTTCTTCAACTCAAAACCTTTAAATAAGGTGTTTTGAAAGATTTTTCAAGGATTTCACCTCTCTTCCATTCATTTCCACTTTGTCCTTGCTCAGTTTACCGAAAAGCGCAACATTTAATGAAATGCGAGCCTCGGAACATCATATGAACTTTTTCAAAAACTATTTTGAAAGAGAGGATTTTAAGGTCAAAAATGGGGTGTAAGGTTGGGATTTGATGCTCTCATTACCGAAGAAATCGAACCTTTGCACTGCACACCTCATCACCAAGTAAACAATCCATAGCGCCCAAGTCTTAAGGGCGGTCAAAAATGGGGTGTCTACATGGGGTTACTAACAATAGAGGAGAAGTCATGCAGTCTTTCAAGCTTTCTAGGGTGCGGTCGCATTCTTCATCCCATTCAAATTTGGCTTTAGTGCTTCGAAAAATGGTCGACATCTGTCTGACGACCGACTTATGAACTGGTTGAGTACGGCTGGTAGGCCAGTGAGATGTTGTACCTTTTTTACTGTGTTGGGCCTCTCAAGATCTTGGATTGCTTTGATCTGAGAGGGATCAGCTTCTATACCCCGGTTGGTCACTAGAAAGCCTAGGAATTTGCTTGATCCTACACCAAATGCACACTTAGATGTGTTTAGACGTAACTTGTGGCACTTCAAAATCTAAAACATTTCATCTAGGTCCCTGAGATGGTCTTTCTCATCCTTGCTCTTGACCACCATGTCATCTATGTAAGCTTCTATTGTTCTGCCTAACAATGGTTCAAACATTTTGGTGATCATCCGTTGGAATGTAGGCTATGTGTTCTTTAGGCCAAAGAGAATGACCTTGTAACAGTACAATCCTCTGGGTGTTGTAAATGACGTGACCTCCTGGTCTGGTTCATACATAGCGATCTGATGGTAACCTTGATACGCATCAAGGAAGCTAAGTCGATTATGCCCTGCCATTAGGTCCACCAGTTGATCTATTCGTGGTAGGGGAAAACTGTCTTTTTGGCATGCTTTGTTGACCGTTTTGTAGTCCACGCAAACATGCCATTTGCCCTTTTTCTTAGGCACCACCACCGTGTTTGAAATCCACTTTGAATAATGAACTTCCTTGATCACTTTTGTCTCTCGTAGGTTGTCCACTTCCTCAACCATTACTTCGGCATGGTGTAGAGCCGATCTGCTAGTCTTTTGTATGACTGGTATGGTAGTAAGGTTGGCATTGAGTTGATGACAGATAAAGTTTGGATTGAAAAAGCCAAAATTGCTCTGACTTTGCCTGAATGTTGTTCACCCCCTTTTTGTCGTCTGGCAGAATCTAGTCTTTCAAGAAAGTGATGATGGGGTCCATCCAAGAAGGACCTAGCTCGGCGCATAATACCTCTGTCGCTTTAGGTTCTTCAATACTTAACCTTGGCAGGAAGTTGATTAACAAAGGGTTTGGAATAGAAATGTCTGACATTGATACGAAACCAGCTAACTCATCTGCCTTGCTGTTTTTATCCCGACTGATTATTTCTATCTTGACCACTTCAAACTTCTTGATTTCTATTTTGACCAGTTCTTGGTACTTGGCCATCCTGCCGTCTTTTGCTTTGTACTCGCAAGATATTTGGTTAACCATCAATTGGGAGTCAATGTATACCATTAACTCAGTGGCCTTCATCTGAAAGGAAGATTTTAGATCAGCCAAGAGTGCTTCATACTCCACTTCATTATTGGACGCTAGAAACCTAAGCATGATCGCATGTTTAATAGTCAAGCCATCTGGCGAGATGAGGACTATTCCCAGTCCAGCTCCATGCCTATTAGAAGCTCCATCCATGAAAAGCTTCCATATCTCTCCTACCAATAACTTCTAGTAAGTAGATAGGTCTGAAGATGTCTTGGGGTCTAGTACTTCAATTCTTTCTTCCACATCTTTACTCGGTTGCCCTACCATTTCCTTTTCAAGCACGTCATCATAAATTGCGCTTATCTTTGCATGGCTTACCTCATCACCCCCTGGAAATGTATCATTGACCTCAGTGGGTGGTGTAACCACTACTAGGCTTAATGGCACATTCTGCGGTTCCTTTGTTTGAGGTGGTAATTCAACTTGTTGTTGGGTAGTGGGGGGTTACGCTGTTCCCACGACACTTTCACCATTTGTTTGGTTTCCTCGATCAGGTCAACTGAGCAAATGGAATGGATCAAGTATTTCAACAGTGATTTGTATACACTTCACATGTTGCCCCATAAAGGTAGTGACACCAGATTTTCAATGCAAACACTACTGCAGCAAGTTCTAAGTCATGGGTCGGGTAGTTCTTTTCATGCAGTCTCAGTTGTCGGGAAGCATATGCATTAACTTTACCATTCTGCATTAAAACACATCACAAACCCTTATAAGAAACATCACTAAATATAATATAACCATCTGTACCTGAGGGTAAGGTAAGAATCGATGCAGTCACAAGTCGATTCTTTAACTCTTGAAAGGTTGATTCTCTCTGATCGGTCCAGTCAAATGATATCCCCTTTTGAGTCAATTGGGTCAGTGGTAGGGCAATTTTGGAGAAGTCTTTGACAAACCTTATTCACTAACTACTTTAATAGAGCAGATGACCCCTACCCTGCTCCATTAAAGAAAAACTGTGAGAACCCTTACACGTGTATCGTATCATATTATAGTAATCAAAATGGAAAGATTGAATGATGTGAGATGGGGCCCAAAGCAGTACCCGGTATCATTATCCTAACCCTTTATTGATTTTTGTCTATGTCTAGAGTAATTTTTATTAAAAAGTTTGTCAGAAAATTTGTATATAATTGTAGCCACAAAGTCTTTGTATTTATATTATATAGAAATTTTGTAAAGCCTATGACTAGGTTTGACTAGGCCTTTAGACTTTGTGCAAAGGTTAGACATAAGTGTTAAGTCTTTGATTTTTGTTTGTATCCATCAATTGTATTGTATAAATTGGCATTCATGCCAACGGATGAAGCAATGTAAATTCTCTCCACTCTTCCTTGCAAAAAATTCCCTAACTTCTCAAGCCCTTGTCTAAAAAATTCCAAGTGTTCAAGTCTTTTAGTATCTCAAAGTATGTAACAAAATCTTTGTAAGTGTACGAGCACGAAATAATCATCTCGTATAATCCTGTTGATCAAGTTTGCGCTCCCTCCAAATGTCGTCACTTTGCCACCTGAAAACACAAACGTGAGCTGGCCGGCGGGTGTGTGCCGAATACCTCTCTGATGCCTAAGTCAACAAGTAGACAATAGACAAAAAGCTCTGTGTATTCGAAGGTAAGAATTGTGATACCTGTACATAGGTCTTGCTATGAGCTTTTATAGATTCTGTCTGGCACAATCCTAATAGGATTCCAACTCTCCTATAAGAGTCCTTTTAGGAACCACACACCCTACTCACTTTTAACCAAGTGAGATGGTTTGCACAATTCTAGTAAGACTCTACTCTCCTTAGCAGAGTCCTCTTAGGAGTCTCAAGCTTAAGGATAATGTTTATCCTTAAAACACCCTCATCACTGCAAGCCAAGTGAGATGGCTAAACCCTTCACCTCCTACCTCAGCTCAGTAGCACACTAAACCGAGCTATCTTGGACCTACTCTACGCCGGACAGACTGAAGATACTATTCGACCGAGATATCGTTAAGCCCGATTTGTTACTAACATACCCCTATCTGAGCTACTGACAACACGTTGCTCATCTATTCCAAACCTTAGTCTAACATGGGGTACACCACACGACCGAGCTATTGAAGCTCTTAGCTCGGTCCTGAAGCATGTCCCCTTGAACCGAGGTTACTTCGTTCAACCCAGATGTTAAAACAAATGGGCCTAGCTAGGCCCAACTTTAAGTATGCAAATTACCCTCCCAGTTGGGTGTTTGTAGAATAATATGGACATATACATTTGTGATTAATAGGATGTAATATCATGTGATAACCTATTAGTATACAAAACTTGTTCGGTATTAAGGGTTAATAGATTTTTCATAAATTTTATTACAAAACTTTTACCCTAATTTTCTCAAAGAAACAAAATCTATAATATACATCACTCTTAATTATAAAGATTGTGGTCTTAATTGTAAATTATGAGGTACGTTTACTTATTAGGTTTTGTTGTGGTAAATTTTGTAATAAACTTAGTTATGATCCAAATTGATATTCACTATGTTGGTTTTGAGTTTTTTAAAATAATTTTTTAGTTTTTTTAGTTTTTAGTTTTTCATATTTTAGTCATTTTTCAAAAAAAAAATTAGATGCACATAATATAAATGCATTTAAAAAGTAAAATATATGTGAAAAAATATTCATAAAAAAATCGATAAATACAAAAAATGTATTGAAGTTTTTTTAATTTTTTTGTATTTGTGCATTTTTAAAAAGATTGACAAATTTTGTACTTTTTAAATGTATGTATATTAAATAGATCCAAAAGTAAAAAATACATTTTTCTCCACAAAATATATAATTTATTTTTACTCATCACAAAATCCATGACATAACGAGAAAAATTTGTAAGACTATCTCTAACCTTTAATCAAAATTTTATTTGATATGACTTATTTCAATACATAAACTCAAAATTTAAACTTAAATTTATGACTTTGAAAATTTTAAATAAATATTTTAGTTTTATTTAGTTTGGGTAAAAGTTTAAATAAATTTAATTTAATAAAAATTTGAGTCGAGAAGGAAAAGTGTTTTGGTATAATTTTTACTAAATTTTAAACTTAATATAAAATTGAGTCAAGAATTAAAATGGCTTACTTATACTGCAGAATTTTTTAACTTTCTATCAAATCACACTTTCAACTTTGTAATTTGATCTAATTTTTATTTTAGTCCGTATTATTTCAAATTAAATAGTTTGATTTCTACACTTTAAGTCTAATTTTAATTTGGTCATTTTGTTCAAGTTAGAAGTTGAAATTAATGATTTTAAGACATTTGTCAATCTTGTAATGCTATGTTTGGATTATGCATTTAAAAATAGGATGGGAAATGAAGAAAATGATCCAAACATAGATTAAGGTGTTCACATACAAAAAATTAAAAGAAATATCAAATTGAAGATGGACTTAAAAATGTATAAATCAAATTATTCAAATTGAAACAATAGAAATTTAAAATAAATTTAAGTCAATTTATAGGAGTGAAAAGTGAAAGGTTTTACACTAAAAATATTACTTTACTCCACTCAATTATAAATCCGTACATTTTGATCATTTCAACTATAAAAATATATCACTTTCATTTCTCGCAAACCATCTCCAGGCCACTCTCAAAAAGAGTATATTGATACAATAATAATTAAATAGATTAATATGTTTGAGTTTATAAATAAATATAATTAAAAGGGTGCAAAACGTAATTTACCCTTCTTTTACTCATAAAATCCTACAAATCGGAGACTCCTAAACAAACAAAAAAAAACCACTACAAGAATTAACACTTTTGCCGACCAAAAAATTGGTCGCTAAAAGCCCATTTTTGGTCAGCAAAAGTAATCCGCGACTAATTTTTTTGGTCGCTACTTTGGTCGCCAATTGAGGGTCGGCAAAAGTAATTCGCGACCAAAATTTTGGTTGGTCGCGAATAGTCGGATTTGCTGACTAAATTTTTGGTCGCTAAATATATCATTACTGTGACTAATTCATTTAGTTGCTAAAACACTTTGGTCGCGAAAAGTGATATTTTCCCGACCAAATATCTTAGTCGCTAATTGACACATTTCGCGACCAAAAAGTTTGGTCACCAATTATTACATTCAACGACCAAAAAGTTTGGTCGCCAATTGTGACATTCCACGACCAAAAAATTTGGTCGCCAATAGTCAAGGAATCGCCGACTAACAATTTAGTCGCCAAAAGGTAAGGAATTGCCGACCAATAATTTTAGTCGCAAAAGTGTAGAATTTGCCGACCAATTTTGTAGTCGCCAAATCTCTATTTTTTTTTTTTTTTAGAACATTCAATTTTTGTTTTTAAACATTCAATCCAATATCGAACAAAATTCATTCAACCCAACCACAATTAAGGAACAATAACATGTAAAAAATTAAAAATTGCTCACAGTTTCGGTACCACAATTGAGGAACAAAATTCATGACTCACAACCAAAGAATTTAACTAAGAAGAAACTTGAGAATTTAACTTGTATACAAGAGCAATAGTACGTACAATCTGTGATTTGGCAAAAACAATCACTAAAAATTCAATCTCAAACTACACTTTGCTCTCACCGAAAATTATAAGAACAAAGAAATCAAAGAAAATAACAAGGTATGAGACTATTGGAACAGTTCTTCAGCTCTTCCTGTAGTATGCTCATACCACAATGACATCCTATTGCAATTTCATCCAATCTGGACGGGCATACTTAGGATTCAAGCCCAACAACTTGCAGTCTTCATCACTTATACGCTTCAGGACATTTAAAACCTGTAAAAATGTCATATAATGCTCGCTTTGTAAGTCTTGATCAGCTAGAAATTGACAAGAACAAAACATATACGCACAGAATTTGGGACAAAAAATGCATTCTGTTAGTTACCCAAGCAACACACTTCTTCTCCCAGCACCTTACCACAAAGTAGGCTAAGAGAAATATTTTAGCAGTCAGCGGTTATGATTCTTTTATTCAGTTGCATGAAGATCCTCCTTACAAAATGCTCCACTTCATAGACATAAGAAGAAGAACAAGAAAAAAAAAAGGTGCTGATAGAGGTCTAAGCGCATTCTTGTGACTATTAAGGAAGGGAGGCTGCAACAGATTCAAATAACCAGAAAGCATCTGATCCTTTCAAGTGGGCTCAATGTTTCATAAATCAAAACAAATTGGCTCACAGGAAGTTCACAAATTGACATCAATAAAATTTTAGCTGTCGTCTTTTGGCAATTAAGATTTGATAAAATAAAAAATAATAATAATATTAATATTAATAAAAATTAGCTATCCATTTCTGATTGGGCATTATTACTTCGTAACAAATAGCATTAATCTGGGATTACAATTATGTTCGGAGTTGGATTCCATACCATACCTTTTACTTCTTTCCTACTCTTCTCCGAGTAAATACAAGAGTTGCACAGACAATACCCCTTATTATTAACAGAGTGCAATCATAGAACTAACTATAGGATCCGGAAGAACTTACATAGAAAGGAATATAAGTTTGTCTGCCATTAACAAGCCCACTTGTGTAGCCTGTGTACCCGGCCATAGCTCCATGAACAGCACTCTGAGCAATGAGTGTACAATACACATTGTCAGCTACATTGCTTGGAATAGCCCGGATCATATATGTAGGATTTGTCAAAAAAATTGATCAGGTCCAAATCTTGTTATTTCCCTTCGCAGCACTCTGTTTGATAATTTCTCCAAGTTCAGTTCAAGAAGAAACATAAGACAAACAAGAACGGGAAGTGAGAGGTTACTGACCTATATATTTAAGAGTAAGAACCATCTTATTTCGTTTTGCAAAATGTTCCTACAAAACAGGAAAGAACCAGTAAGCGACAGCACGAACCTGTTATATTATCACTTGGGAATGCTCATCTTATAGAAAACAAAGAGATCACAAAATATCATAAAACTAAATTCATCAATGAATTATCCATTTCCATTAGATAGCGTAAATATTTTACACTTGTGGTCATGAAGAACATCTGCATGTTTACAAACTGAGAACGTAAATTGAGAGGTATAAATTATAGTAAGATGCGAAGTTTAGGAAAAATAAAACAGGGGAATAGTTTTTTCCCCCCTCTTTTTGACTAGATAGATTCTCAGTCAGAGGATTAAAACTAGGAAAATTAAAGATCAACAAGTAGCATCACTAGTCCAGAAGAAGAAACTGGAGTCTAGAAAAAGATAATGCATTAATATACTTCCAAATAGCCTCTGCATAAAAGAAGACAGTTCCAAAAGAATACGTAATGAACTTAAAAAAGTTGCTTAAATTATGCGGCCCAATAATGGTGCCTGTCCATGAACGCATGTAAATGTCATCTCCATCATCCATTCCATAACTCACAGTACCATCTCCAATACCCTTTTCTCCACGTTCAAGTTCCTCAAGCAATCTAAAGTTTCGAGGGACTGAAAAGAAACATAAATATACTATGCTTATGTTAAGGTTTAACTGGTAGTGTACCAAAGACATTTATCATGTTCAATACAACTCAATAAAATATACGTATATATTGCCCTTTCAAGATCACAAATGTAGTGAACTTCAATATTAACTAGTTTTCATTTTGAAATAAGATATTTCCAAATTTCACAAGATACAGGTCTCCTGCGGTAGACTCTCTAAATATCTGGCTCCCCCAATCGTAAATGCATATCCAGTGGCGCTCCCTCCCCTGCATGTGGCCTTCCATTGACTGCCTGTGGAGCCTATGAGTGTAACCCCTCCTCTCCTGCATGTGCTGCCCCTGATCCTGTCTCTGGCAGAAGATCGGATACTACTGTGAGTTGTGAAACTCTCTCATCTGGTGCAACTATATCACGATCTGCAGCTGGACCTCGACCTCAACCTCTGCCTCTGCCCGTACCCCGACCTCAGCTGCGACGTCCGCCACGACCATAACCTCGGCCTCTCCCTCACGCTCTGAGGGGGCTTAATATGGGCCTCATCCTCAACGTGGGAGATGTTAGTGAGTACTGCATCATGTGTACTCATGGTCACGATCAAACTAGTCTCTACAAAAGCAGGAGGTAACTGGGTGGATGGGGTAACAACGTCATGCATGTATCGGGGCGGTGTCCAATCAGGGTCAACATGCTGGTAGGATGTACGTATAGAGAATCTAGAAAAATGTATGGGGTACCATGCGGTGGGGTGACTAAAGTCCAAGGACCTACTGTGGCTGGTGCTGAAGTGGAAGGCACTGAAGTGGATGGGACTGATGTGTCTGGAGTAGTTGCTGCACTGTGTACACCGCAGTGGCCAAAATACAGACGATCTACCCGATGGCCATGCTGGATCCCCTCGTACAACAACTCTCGGATCTCTGCAACGGCCTGCAAGGCATGTTGTCCATCATGTCTGGAAAGGGCGTCCTCAGCCAAGTGATATGACCTTCCAGCTCGAACCACCAGAACAAAAATTCAAACGTATTAGGCTATAGTTGACTGAAAGTAAATCAATTATGATCTTAACAATTATCTGACGCATACTATCATACTCACCAATGTCTTAAGAGAAGGCCTAACTCCCTGATATCTGGACTCAGACAGGTGGCTTGGATTACCGACTAGTAGGTGTGTATGTCGCCGATACCACAACATGTAAGGGCCGGAAGAAGGGAGCACCTCATCGCTCCAGTCAGCCTGTACAATACTGTTGCGACGGGCATCCCAGAGCTGTATATATCGCATATGAAACAGACTCCAGTCAGAGTCGGCTCGGCCACGTCTATTAGTCGCATGCAACCGCCACTCGTTGTCGCACCGTTCCGGCACGGACTGGACCCGACCAAACTGTCAGAGGACACGATCAGGGAGATGCCACTTAACCACGTCAAAACAAATGAGTAGCACTCTCGCCATCCATATCTCCTCACTTAGTCAGCAATAGTCTGGGAGCGTACTGAGGACCCCAGCATAAGGTTGCCAGATAAACTACAATAACGATGAGTATATTAAAAATCCCTCATGAACATATACAATGAACAAGACAACTAAAATTTAGGTATTTAAATTTCATACCTCGCCCTCTATCATCCCGTCAAGTTGGTCTCTATACACAACGACTACGTGGGTCGATACGACCTCGTGGCCCATGTTAACCCTCCACCGGCTACCTCGAGGTCCGGCTGGCAACTGCATGGCTCCCTGGCCGATAGGAAGCTCACCAGGAGCAACCATTTGCCGCCTAGACGGGGCAATGCGAATCAATCTCTCCCACGCCCAAATCTGCAATAGTTTGAACGCAAATACAATACTGATATATGCCATACAATACGAATTGACATGTAATAAAATTCTTACTAACCTGTAGCAAGACAAGGAGTCCTCTGATCTCCTTCGCACCCACCTAAGTTGCTCGACATAGCATCCTATACAAGCATGCCAAAGCCGCGCCACCCCAACTGTACTGGCCGATCGCGTCAATGTCTCTCAACAGTGGCAAGTACATCAGCTTGAGCAAGTTCTGTGACTTATCAGGGAGAAGTACCCCTCCAATAAGCCACAAAATATATGCTCGGGCATGCTGCTGTACTAACTCATCTGGAGCCTGATCTGGAAGAGGACCAAACTGCTCGGCCAGCCACATCACCCTCAGTCTACTGCCTGTAAGTCTGCAGGTGTAACGCCCTCAAAATAATAACATTAAACCCATCAAATAAGACATGCATTGATATGTAAAAGTTCCGCATTCTTCCATTTATCAGAATTCCATTACATAAGTATTACATGTTGACAACAAAAGCAAATGCCCTCTGGGCTTACAGCTTTCCAAGTTAACACTTGGTTACAACAAAGAGTACTAACTCATTACACATTAAGCCCTTGGCTTGAATTTACATGTAATCTCTGTGCGCCACCTCTCGACGAGAGCAGTGATGAGTGGGTGGTCCAGACTAATATGGCCTATACGATAGACACCATAGAATCCGGCGCGTAGTATATACTGCCAGACTCTATGGTCCAATGGATGCTCCTACAGGCCGGAATCTCCCCGCTGGCATGTCAACACGGTGCGTGCCTCGTCTTGCATAACAGAATGACTAGTTTAAATTATAGCTTTATCACGTAATATAAAACAAAATGCAGGGTATTTTCATTGTAAGCGTAAAGTCCAACAAATGTTATTGCATACCGGATCCTCCCATATACTGTCAGCCCGATGTGGATGATTGAAAAGTGGGACCTCATCAGGTGGATGTGCCATGAAGCCTGTACAAGTGAAATACTAGATCATAACAATAAAAGTCTCATTTAATCATAATAGGAAAACTATAATTATTCCATACATTACAATTTGTAAAAGAAAAGCATGCTCAACTATTAACAAATTTATATTTGTGTGACACCATATATGGAAGCAATTCACTAAAATGTAAAAAAAACTCTATTGGTGAGCATGTAATTTAACTATAACAATTAAACTCTAATTATTATATATATGAGGACTTGAAAAACAAATGTGGTCGATTATTTTAAAATTATCAATTTGTGTGCCACTAACATGGAAGCAATCTACTAAAATCTAAAATTATCAATTTATATGCCATTAAATATGATAAACAATTCAACAGAACATACCGTTATCTATGCTATAACTAATATAGAAATCTTTTACAAAATAATTTTAGGGTCTCAGTTACATAAGCTTAATAATAACCAGTAACATGTGGATAGTTTTCCTACATAAATATTTGCAAAAAACTTGAATGAGAAATTTTTTTTCAATAATAGGTTGCTAATTACATTTATGGCATATTTGACAACACTTAAATATTGATTTTGTAATGGTAAAAGTTTTAATAAAGTATAAATTTGTAAATTACGTAGATCTGATTCATAAATTGTAAATGTAAAAAATTGCTTGCAACATTCGAAAATATTAAATTTATTCATAAATAATAAATTTTTAAATGGTAGAAGAACTATGTGATTTTCACTAAAATTTTGTAACAGACATTTTCAATCAAGTAGACAATAAAAAACTTAGGCCTATGTGGTATAGTTAAATGTTTTTGCATACATATTTAGTTTAATTTATTTGTTTAGTTTGTTAGTTGTAAATTTTTTCAAGGAAATCAAACAATTACAATATATAAAGAATTAAAAATTAGAAATGATCTATTACAAATAAAAATGATCTATTTAAATGTACGACCCCGTTTACAAATAAAGAATCTCGAGCGAAGCCACCCTGGCTCGACCCACCAGACACGAACCTCACTCTCGCTCGAGCGACCAACTCCTCGCTCGAGTGAAGGTCCAAAAATCTGGGCAGCAGCACTAGGCTCCCAAACACAACCAACCTGTAACAAACCTGCCCAACACATCCTATAACTCAATATACAAAGTAAAGAGGATGCAAACAGGATAATAAACAACTACCAACATCCACGGACACATGTCTGGATCACTGTACAACAAGGGTAAACCCGGGATCGCTATAGCAGGTGTAGGTGCTACTCCCAATAGCTCAGCACATAAGGCTATCCACTGCTCCCTCGTCAATGATGGGTTAACTCCAGTAACTGCTCGCCCATTAATCCGTAGACCATATAGGACAGATACGTCCTGCAATGTGACGGTGGCCTCCCCAATTGGGAAATGAAATGTATGAGTCTCTGTGCGCCACCTCTCGACGAGAGCAGTGATGAGTGGGTGGTCCAGACTAATATGGCCTATACGATAGACACCATAGAATCCCGCGCGTAGTATATACTGCCAGACTCTATGGTCCAATGGATGCTCCTACAAGCCAGAATCTCCCCGTCGGCATGTCAACACGGTGCGTGCCTCGTCTTGCATAACAGAATGACTAGTTTAAATTATAGCTTTATCACGTAATATAAAACAAAATGCAGGGTATTTTCATTGTAAGCGTAAAGTCCAACAAATGTTATTGCATACCGGATCCTCCCATATACTGTCAGCCCGATGTGGATGATTGAAAAATGGGACCTCATTAGGTGGATGTGCCATGAAGCCTGTACAAGTGAAATACTAGATCATAACAATAAAAGTCTCATTTAATCATAATAGGAAAACTGTAATTATTCCATACATTACGATTTGTAAAAGAAAAGCATGCTCAACTATTAACAAATTTATATTTGTGTGACACCATATATGGAAGCAATTCACTAAAATGTAATTAATTTTTATTTCAAAAAACTCTATTGGTGAGCATGTAATTTAACTATAACAATTAAACTCTAATTATTCCATATATGAGGACTTGAAAAACAAATGTGGTCGATTATTTTAAAATTATCAATTTGTGTGCCACTAACATGGAAGCAATCTACTAAAATCTAAAATTATCAATTTATATGCCATTAAATATGATAAACAATTCAACAGAACATACCGTTATCTATGCTATAACTAATATAGAAATCTTTTACAAAATAATTTTAGGGTCTCAGTTACATAAGCTTAATAATAACCAGTAACATGTGGATAGTTTTCCTACATAAATATTTGCAAAAAACTTGAATGAGAAATTTTTTTTCAATAATAGGTTGCTAATTACATTTATGGCATATTTGACAACACTTAAATATTGATTTTGTAATGGTAAAAGTTTTAATAAAGTATAAAATTTGTAAATTATGTAGATCTGATTCATAAATTGTAAATGTAAAAAATTGCTTGCAGCATTCGAAAATATTAAATTTATTCATAAATAATAAAATTTTAAATGGTAGAAGAACTATGTGATTTTCAGTAAAATTTTGTAACAGACATTTTCAATCAAGTAGACAATAAAAAACTTAGGCCTATGTGGTATAGTTAAATGTTTTTGCATACGTATTTAGTTTAATTTATTTGTTTAGTCTGTTAGTTGTAAATTTTTTCAAGGAAATCAAACAATTACAATATATAAAGAATTAAAAATTAGAAATGATCTATTACAAATAAAAAATGATCTATTTAAATGTACGACCCCGTTTACAAATAAAGAATTAAAAAATAAAGAATTAAATTATCTATTACAAATAAAGAATTAAAAAATGATCTATTACAATATGTAAGTATTACATAGTCTTCATCAACCAAGTCGCGCCGGACATGTTCGCCTGTCATGACCTGTCTGCTAGCACTCACTGCAACAAGCGGTCAAACGCCTATCTGATATATCCATCTCATTCGGAATATGAGACATAGATGTACAACCCCGTTTTACTTCTCGCAAACGAAGTACATTAGTCATTAAGGTCCACTGCGGATCATCCCAATAATCTTGATGTCGTATTGGATTGAATTTAGTTTCTCAAGCCCTTGTGTATATAGGAAGCCTATATACTAGATCAATATACTCGAATGGATTGTCACCGCATTCAGACATTACAACGAGCATATGGGAACATGGATAGTGTCTTATCTCATATTTCCCACAACTGCACGTGGGTTGATTCATCCGCACAATTTGTGTATTGCGACCTCGTCCATGGCGAAAAGACGTTTGCACTTCAAATACGCGGCAGGACCTATCAGACAATATTGATACAAACTAATCAAGTTCATGTTTTTAGGTTTACTTAACTTCACAACATAATAAGAACAATTTAGTTTACATTACAAACTAACCTGTCATACGATATCAACTTGAAAGTATTTCCCCTTGCGATGCCATCCTCAATAGTTTTTTGCATCTCTCTAGGGTATTGAAACTCGTTTCGTACATCTATTTCAGCTTGGGTTCCCATCTCGTCGAAATATTTTACGAGCCGCCGAAATGTAAATTCAACCATAGCTAAGATAGGTAAGTTCCTTGCACCTTTCAAGACGCTATTGAAGCACTCTGCATCATTGCTGGTCAATACCTCCCATCGATATCCACCATCATACGCAAGGGCCCACTCCATAGGATTCATCTTGTGAACCCAATCGATGGCATCTTGGTTAATAGCTTGTATCTGTTCTAAGTAACCATTACACTTTCGTCGTTGATGAGCACTCCCTACTTTCCATAGAAGTTGTTTCAGCTCCTTATTTTTGAACCTAGTGTTAAAGTTACTACAAACATGTCAAAGGCAGTGCCGATGATATCCAACAAATTGGAGCAAGGGATTCAGCCAATGCTTCACAACAGCTAAAATACTGTCAGCTCGATCAGATATCAAAGTCACTCTCTGTCGGTCCATAACAATATGTTCCTTGATATTTGAAATGAAGAACGACCAAGACTCCAAACTCTCCCTGTCGACAATAGCGAATGCAAGCGGTAATACTCTGCCATTGGTAGTGACAATCGTTGCTACAAGCAACACACCAGTGTATTTCTCGTATAAGAATGTACCATCTATGGTTATAACAGGCCTACAATATCTGAACCCATCGATGACGGGTTTGAAAGACCAAAAAATAAAGTAGAAGACGGGCATAATGGTTGTACCTCCGGTATATCTATGCTTCTATTGCACGATGGTGCCAGGATTAGATGTTTGTAATGCATGCATGAATTTAGGCAACAGCCTATATGATTCATCCCAATCCCCGAATACCATTCTAATTGCCTTTACCTTTGCATGCCACGCCTTCTTGTATGATATACTATAGTTCATGGTCTTTTTGATATCTTCGATGACATTCTTAATTGGCATATCAGGTTCATTCTGCATACGGCAATACCTATGAGTCAGATTATTTTGCTGTGAACACTATAAACAAACAAATATGTATATATATGTAAACATTTATTTTGTATACTCACCGCAACTTGTCCGAAAAGATGAGAAGCAATGTAACTGGAGCTAATATTAGTGTGGTCCCTGTTCATTTGTGGGTATAAACAATGGTGAGGACCCCTATAAGTGAACAGGGACCACACTAATATTAGGGGTCCTCACCAAAGACAATTTATATTTTTCTATAAGTGACATTTATATCATAAGTGACATTTATATCATAAGTGAACAGGGACCACACTAATATTAGGGGTCCTCACCAAAAATCCCAAAGACAATTTATATTTTCCTATAAGTGACATTTATATCATAAGTGACATTTTTCTATAAAAATCAGCCCTCTTATTTTTGTCAATTTATATTTTCTAGGGTAGAAGGAACTGTAGAGGTGAAACATTACTTCAATTTATATTTTTTCACATTTTTATTTGTGTCTCAATTTGTTTATTACTGTTTATTTTCTCATTTTTTTCTCACTTATTTTTATTCGTATAAAACAACAACTGAGATTTCATCTGTACGTGGAGTTTTTTTTTACTTCCTATGTAGAGACTCTTATCTTTTCTGCGTGAATGTTCTTTGTTGTCATTGCTCTCTTATCTTAATTCATAAAAAACATCAAAATAACTATACTTCTTGTCTTAATTCTTTGTTGTCATTGGTCTTTTTTTATTCTCATTCTTTTTGAGGTTGGATATTCTTTGTTCATATGATCCTTTTTGGAATTCATACACATGTATAGATATCCTATACAAAAATGTTTATTAAATTTGAAACAAAAAGAAATTTTGAATCACATAGCAGCAATAACTTCAGATTTTGAATAATTATAGAACTGTACACAAAATGTATATAGATGGATAAAATTTTTCAAAATAGTAACAAACTCTATAAAATTTTATGCGTATATATGTATTTGTATTCAATTTTATGATCAATTTTGTTTGTTTATAACAAAACTACAAGATTTTTAGCTAGTGATCCATTTTGATTTACAAGATCTGTAAAGGGACAATTCCAAAGATTACAGTCATGGCAGAGTTTAGAGGAAGATCAGATATATGCATGCACATTATTCAGTATCTAGAGACGGTGTGTTCGGTTTGTGTTTGTAGAGTAGTTTTTGAGATAAAAAGTACGAAAACTTATTTGGTTTGCCTTCTTTCAGAAATGGTTATGGAAAATTGTTTTGGGGAGAGAGTTTTACAAAAAGTGATTGATTTGATGTGTATGAGAGAAAACTTATTTTGGAAAGTAGGTAACCAAACAAAATTTTGAGATTTTTTTTAAAAAAAATTGTTTGGTTTGATTACTCTTGAAATTTTGTTTGTAGAGAAATTTTTCCAAATTTTTTTTATGAAAAACAAACCAAACAAGCCCAATATTTCTATGATTTGAATCCATAACACTCGAATTATAATAGATTTATTTTATTTTATATTATTAACAGCATAATAAAAAAACCTTACCATTGCGGCAAGGGCCTACCTCCCTCAATATGATCAATTTTTAAAAGGCATTCACTCCAAATAAATAAATAATAAGGACTCTATACAACCGTTAATTTAGGCAATGACTTAATCGTACGCATGTAAGTGGGACTAGGGCTGCAAACGAACCGAGCCGAGCCGAGCTTTGCTGAGCTTGAGCTCGGCTTGTTTACTTATCGAGATTATTTATATTATTTAAATATAAATATTAAATAAAAAATATTATTTATATTATTTAATATATAAAAAATGTATTTATATATATTTATATATTATTTAATATATAAATAATATATTTATTATATAATTTAAATAAAGATAAACGAGCCGAGCCTAACGAGCCGAACACATGCGAGCTCGAGCTCGGCTCATTTACTAAACGAGCCTAATATTCGAGCTCGAGCTCGAGCCGAGCCGAGCCCTTAACGAGCCGAGCCGAGCTTGTTCAGGAACAGCTCGGTTCATTTGCAGCCCTAAATGGGACCAATTTGAAAAACACTTATTTTGTTTTCTTTTCATAAATCTTGATCTATTTTTTAGTATTTTGATAAAGTAGACAGATATATCACACATTTAAAAGAAAAAACTTCATTCGATCAATTATTCTTTTTATTCAGTGAGATTGGACAAAATTGGACAAGTCATACAAACATCTTAAATCATAGTGTAAGTTTTGTATGAAATTATTATTTTTTTCATTGAGTTGAAATAACTCGATTGATTTGGACAATATAAAATAGACATTTCAAACATTGTTCTTAATTTTTTAAAACTGGTGATCCAATTCTTCAGATTTATAGACAATTAAAGATAAGTTAATTTGATTTGCTCAAACTTGTGCCATTAGGGACCTTAATGACAAAGATATTTCCTATGTGAAATAGTAACCCTCGTCAACTTTTTAGAGGTTATAGAGGCTTTGTTATGAAATTCAAACAAAAAGCTCATTTTGGCTTGTTCTGAAAAGTAAGAAAAAAATTTAATTTATTTTCTCTTTTTTTTTTTTCTTAAACATACAAAAAAAAAAAAGAGAGAGATAATATAATCAAAATAAACTAATAAATTAATTTTTTTTCATGTTCTCAAAAGAGGTTTGTGCTTTGGCTTATGGGCTTATGTTGGTGGTTAAATCTACGTAGTAAATTTTAGATAGTTATCCATGTCAATCTATTGGGCCATCTGTAGCAATTATTTGGTATTATGAAACGCAGGCTTACCCATCAAAGTGCCATTTTTTTTTCCCTTCTTACCTAGGAAATTTCTATGGACTATTAATTAAAATGTTTTAAGACTCTTTTGATGCATATATTATAACTAGTGTATGCATGTACCTGAAGGCACGGTGCAATTAATAATGACTTCTAATTATATAAATCAAAATAAAATTATTAAAACATAATGTTAAGATTTTCCTTTTCAATAGTGGTGGACAGTCACAAAGCGGAAGTGGCGATGAGTCCCTTCGTTCAATCCCCATTTCAAAAAGTTTTTCAAATTTTCTTAAGTTTTGTGAGGAAATTTTAATTTCTACTATAATGCTATTATATGTATTACAAATTCAACTCATTAAATTTTTTTTAATTTTTATTAAAAAATTATAACATTGTATGTTAGTATTTTATGATGAAATGTCTTCAAATTATTCTAATATCAAAGTTAATTTTATTGAATGTATATTAAAAATAATACATGATATAGCGGTTTGGTTTGATTTTTTAAATTATTTTTTGATTTTTTTTGAAAAAATATAAATAAATTTGACAAAAATAAATTGTTTGGTTTGATTTTCCAAATGGTTGTGGAAGAATGTGACTCCTCCCAAAATTCAGTTTTTTTTGTTGGTTAGCTTGGAGGGGCAGAGTGAAAACATTAATTTTCTACATAGAATTGGGGTGTTGGATAATAATGCTAGCACTTTGTTTCTCTTTTGCAGGAAGGAAATTGAAACTGTCAACCATGTACTTTTACATTGTCCACTGGTATGGAGAGTATGGTTTGGATTTTTTAATTGGTGGGAATTGTGTTAGGTATGAGCATCCCATCTATCCCCCTAAATTATTTCCTTATCTATTTTATGGAGTTGGAGTTCCTTTATATCACCTCACCAGCTCCCTTATATCATATCCTAAACTAATATTTGCTATTTTTCTATTTTTATTATTGTTATTATTATTTTGCTTTGTTTTGTTTAGGGACTACAGTACATATTTATAATTTTTATTTCTTTTAAATTTATTATTAAAAATAATATTTTAATAGAATAGAAAAAAAATTAGGAATTTGTTAATAGAATAGAGAAAAAATAGAGAATTTGTTAAGAAAAATAGATGAAAAAGAAATTTCTAAAATAGAGATGATCTAATACCTGGATGATGTTGAAGCAATGTTACAATGGGGAGCAGGTGTTAATTAAAAGAAGAAACCGAGTATTGTTCCAAATTGTGCCATTAATATTATTGTGTTCAATATCGAAATTGAGGAATGATATTGTGTTTATAATGGGGGTCATCCTAATTATGCTGACTTGGCCTAGGTAGATAGCTCCGCATAGCTCATAGTGCCTACGATAACATTGTGCCTAGCCTGTCTAAGAGCTCGGCCCAAGTCTGTGAACATTTTGGACAAAGTTCGTGTGGAACTCAACCCGGTCTGAAGAGGTTGGTGTGATTATGTTAAATTTGTAAGACATTATCTTAAGAGATGTGAGTGTAATTTATCCGATATGTTTTGATTTACGAATAGAAATATATAATTTATAAAATATATCTAAAACAACAATTATAATATGTATAAGCAATGTATCAAACTCTAAGATTGATTACTTAATTAGTCATTTTATACCTTTTGTTTTATTTAGTCATTGAAATGAGATAAAATGACATAAGAATGGTCATTTTTTAGTCTCCCATCTAGAATCATTATTCCCTTATAATAATAAATGATTATTCTATTTATAATAAACTATTGTCTTAATAAATCATTAAGACAAATAATAATTTTTAATGATATTAAAATTACATTTCAATTACCAATTCTCATAAACTAGAAGCATCAGCGGTTATGTGAATTTCATAATATGAATTTCTCAATTGTCAATTATATGAATTTCATAATATGACATTAACAATTCTCAATTATATGAATTTCAATTCTATTTTTATTCTTAATTAAAAAAATTCCTTTTATTAACAAACAAAAAATAAATTTCCAAATTCAAACAATATAGCGTTGGTTCATTCACAATTCAAAATTCCAAACGCTCTAATTCAAAAATATAGACAGGATTCACAATTCACAATGCAAAAATATAGACACGATTCAAAATTCAAAACCTAATTTTCTAAAACACATCAAGCATAATTTCTGATTTCACATTCAAAAAAGCGGCTAACATTTTATGATTTAATATTTCATAACCACACATTTAAAACGCTCAACACATTTCATAATTAAACCTACACATTTAACACACATTTACCACATATTTCATAATTCAAAACTGCTAACACAATTTTATGATTTCAATAACGCCTAATTTCTAATTTCATAATTTATGATTTCACATTCAATTGAAAACCTAGAAAAATTTTCACAATCCAAAAACGCACAACATTTTACCAATTCAAAACCACACATTCACATTTTCACAACACAATTAAAACATAAAAATTCAAAAAATGAGACAGAGAGAGATAGATGCCATACCAAAGAGAGAGAGACCACGGACAGAGAGAGAGCAGAGAGAGGAGAATGAGAGCAGAGAGAGAATCTGAGAGTAAGGGAAAAAGGAGCGGGGAGAGCCGAAAAAAAGTCTGAAGAGGCCGCAAAAAAAAGGGAGAGGCGAGAGTCTGAGAGCAGAGCAGATGGGAAGAGTGAGCAGTCGAAAAAACGTAAGTGTAAAAAAACGTGATTGCAAATTAGGGGCTTAGGGGGTTTTATATAATTGTAAAGCATGGTTACGAACTTAACGCTTTCATTTAACCAGCGGTTTTACATTGTTAAAAGTGTGGTTGCAATCCACGCTTCTTGTTGTTCAACAGTGAGCGTGATTGTGAATTCACGTTTTCTTAAGAAAACAATATGCACAGTGAAAGCGTGGTTTGGAAACCATGTTTTCTTCAGAAACAAAATAAGCACAGTAAAAGCGTGGTTTGAAACATCGTTTTCGGAAGAAAAATAAATTTTCCTTAAAAACGTGATTATTAACCACGTTTTCTTAATTAAAAGCGTGGTTTTTTAGCCACTTTTACGATTTCACAAATTTTCTGTCAGAAACAGTGAAAGCGTGATTTGTAATAAACGTTTTTAGCCTAGTTTGGAATTAAGTTGCTAATTGGCTTAATTTGGGAAAAGCCTCCCGAAAAAGATTCAAGAGATCTGAGTGCGGCGGGTTTGTTAAGTATTTTGGAGCTAAAAAATATATATATTAACAGACAAACATAAATTTATATCAATAAAATAAAGGGCATTATAAAAAAAAAATCTCAAGATTTTGCAATGATTTTCACATAAACTCAACATATTTAATTTTAACAATTTACCTTGAATTCTTAACCGTGTCCCAATGTTAACTTCCATCTGTTCCATATCTCTCTCTGTCTGTCTCTCTCTCTTAACAGTCTCCAAAACATACAAAACGAACATCATGCAAAGATGGTAAACTATCATATCTGATCTAGGGCTTGTATGGATTGAAAAAGTGAGATCTCAATTTTCATAGGCTAATTCAATTTTTTTTTGCTGAGGATCGATAGATCATTGATTTATTGTGGATTCTTTCACTTTCGGAATGCAGAGGAAGAAGAGATGAGGAAAGGCTGCCAACCGAGATGGTGAGGAGGGTAAATAGAATGAAGAGAGATGGGTTTTTTTGTGGCTTTTTCACCGTCCTATAGAAGGGTGAGGATGAAGAAAGAGAAAGGAAGAGAGAGAATGGTGAAAAGATTGGTCACTACGAGCAAAAATAATGAGGATGATGGAGAGAGATAGATGAGAGGATAGGACGGAGATCGAAAATACTGTTTGAGCTACATACGGTACCACTCTTTCCGGCGACACGCAGTGACGAGAGACTTGCAGATGCCTAAGAGTGGCGACACTGCCGTAGTCTTGCTCGTCTTCGCTACCATCTTCAAAGGCCATTGTTAGACACCATTTTTGACGACCTTAAGAATCAGGACATCACCGATGAGGCTTGGTGATGTTGCATATTTTGCTCGTTCAGAAGTTTCGAGTCTCGGCTGCGAGCCTAGCCTCTGAACTTCCGGATC
>NW_021026802.1:336660-357896 GCF_004153795.1 Camellia sinensis | reverse complement strand
GCAGAATGCAGTATACAGTGTGAGAATGCCGTGAGCAGTTTATCAGCGCAGAATGCAGTATACAGTGTGAGAATGCCGTGAGCAGTTTATCAGCGCAGAATGCAGTATACAGTGTGTGAATGCCGTGGGCAGTTTATCAGTGCAGAGTGCAGTGTATAAATGCAGTGTATGCAGTGAAATACAGTGTGCGCCGTGTGTTTGGGTGATTCAGGATCAGTGCAGTGTGTGCACATGTGTAAGCTTCAAACAGATATCAGTTGTAAGTTTGTTTGCAATCAACTACAGTGTACAGTGTTTCAGTGCATCCGGGCTAAGCAGTTAGAGAACAAGATCAACTAATGACAGTTATGTTCTACATTGCGGAAAATAATAAAACAGAAGAAAGAATGTTACCTCGGAAGCACCGAAGGACAGATGGGACGTAGGCTCGCGCAGGAGAAGCTCGGGTGCCACGCTCCTCTCGAAGCTCCGGAACTAGCGTAGTCCATCAGGGAGCATCACATGAACCGCAGGCCTGTAGGTCTCCGGATCGAACGACCGGATATGAAGTGGCAAGGGATCGGCCTCGGGATCCATCTCGAGCTCTGGAGGGGTCCCGCCCTGTGGAAGATCATCCGCCATCTTGAAGAGGGTGTGAAAATTGCAAGAAGGCAAAAAAACCGTGCGAGAATGTGAAAAGCCAACGAAAGGTCAACCCCGAGAGGGCCGGAAAAGGCCGAAAAAGCCAAAGTGCGGAAAGGGCACGGATATCAAGAAAAACTCGAGGGAAACAAGCCCCGAGTGGAAAAAATCAAGAACGAGACACCGAAATGAAATTTCAATCGGTTCAAAACGTTCGAAACGCGAAGGTATTCGCGAATCGGACAACGAAACGGGGGCTAGAACGCACGAAAATGAGAGAATCGAAGGAGGAAAACACTCTAGAGAGAGAGGGAGAGGATTTTCAAGCAAAAGGAAGTGAACAAAATAGGGCTAGAAGCCCTATTTTAAAAGACCCACAGCGAAATGACAGAACTGCCCCGATACAGGGACTTTTTGCCGGTCGGCCACACTTTTTGCCGGTCGGCAAAATATTGTGCCGATGGAAATTGTATGATGGCCGATGGACGGCCGGTGATGCATTTTGATGGCCGGTGGACATCCGGTGGTCTCCTACAGTGATTTTGGAACCTCCTACACCCTTTTTTGAGTTATGTGTGGGGTCCAGGGCCTTTAGTGCTCAAAACAGTGCAAAATAGTGCATTTTCGACGCTCAACCGGCCTCCGTTTTGACCTCGGGTCGTGTCTTCTGTGCGTGGCACTCGAATTCGTGCGAGGTGTATCCTTTTCGTAGCCATTTGGCTTTTACAAAACTCAAAAGTTGCACCATGCGCATCGCATATCAATCGCACTGTCTTGTACGCTCGCGTTGTCTAAAACCCATCGCGCGGTTTTGCGCATCTCATTGCATTTTTGCATGTTTTCTTTGCGTAGACCGCATGTTTTGATTGCGTAGACCGCATGTTTGTTCAAATTCATTACTTACGTAGACCGCATGTTTTGCTTGCGTAGACCGCATGCTTGTTCAATTCCATTACTTGCGTAGACCGCATGTTTTGCTTGCGTAGACCGCATGTTTGCCATCAAATTCATTACTTGCGTAGACCGCATGCTTGTTCAATTCCAATACTTGCGTAAACCGCATGTTTTGCTTGCGTAGACCGCATGTTTGTTCAAATTCATTACTTGCGTAGACCGTATGTTTTGTTTGCGTAGACCACATGTTTTGTTTGCGTAGACCGCATGTTTGTTCAATTCCATCACTTGCGTAGACCGCATGTTTTCCTTTCGTAGACCGCATGTTTTGCTTGCGTAGACCGCATGTTTGTTCAAATTCATTACTTGCGTAGACCGCATGTTTTGTTTGCGTAGGCCGCATGTTTGTTCAATTTCATCACTTGTGTAGACCGCATGTTTTGCTTGCGTAGACCGCATGTTTGTTCAAATTCATTACTTGCATAGACCGCATGTTTTGCTTGCGTAGGCCGCATGTTTGCCATCAAATTCATTACTTGCGTAGACCGCATGTTTTGCTTGCGTAGACCGCATGTTTATAATCAATTCATTACTTGCGTAGACCACATGTTTGCAATCAACTTCATTACTTGCGTAGACCGCATGTTTTGCTTGCGTAGACCGCATGTTTGCAATCAACTTCATTACTTGCGTAGACCGCATGTTTTGCTTGCGTAGACCGCATGTTTATAATCAATTCATTACTTGCGTAGACCGCACGTTTATGATTAATTGCATTACTTGCGTAGACCGCATGTTTGCAATCAATTTCACTACTTGCGTAGACCGCATGTTTTGCTTGCGTAGACCGCATGCTTATGATCAATTTCATTGCTTGCGTAGACCGCATGTTCTGCTTGCGTAGACCGCATGCTTATGTTCAATTTCATTGCTTGCGTAGACCGCATGCTTATGATCAATTTCGTTGCCTGCGTAGACCGCGTGCTCCACTTACATGTTTGTACCTTCACAGCATTGTTATGCTTCCCACTTGCTTTGCGTTGTCATGCATTTTCAAATACATTAATATGCATATTGTTAATCACATTGTACCTGTTAAGTTTGTTTTCTTTGCAGGTACGATATTGTATCTACGGTTCATTTAAGGCTGGTGCAACCAGACGAGCCGCACAGGTATATATACGGTCTAGGAGACCTTAAATCCTTGGAAGGTGCAAGACCTTTGGTGCATTAATGTGCACAGTTCGTTTGCATTGTCGTGCATCTCAAAAGCTGTGCATTGCCGCGCACTTGAAAATCATGCATCATCATGCACTTGTATCTAAAAAAAAAACATGCATTGTCATGCACCATCATGCATCATTATAATATAGTGTATATTGCATTTTAGATTGCATGCACTCATTACATCACCTTCCATCTATGGCTCGCGCCTTTCCATGATTGAGCTTGGTCTGGTATGTGCCCATACTTTTCACATCGAAACATAGTTCAGTGGACCGTTCTATGTTAGACGCGGCTTGTACGTGTACATGCTTTGCTTAGGCAAGATTTGGTTTGGCCCGCAGGCCATATCCATTGTATCCATTTCCATTGCATATTTGTAGATATTGCATTGTAGCTTGTATGCATTCATTGCATCACCTCCGCCTATGGCTTGCCCCTTTCCATGTTGAGCTTGGTCTGGTATGTGCCCATACTTCTCGTGTCGAAGCATAGTTCAGTGGACCGTTCTATGTTAGACGTGGCTTGTATGCGTACATGCCTTGCCTAGGCAAGATTTGGTTTGGCCCGCGTGCCATATCCATTGCCATTTCCCCAGCATTTTCATTACATTGTAGTGTAATGGTCGCATCCAGCATTAGGATCATTGTCCTTTCCCTAGCGGGTCGTTTCTTCACTTATGTCATCCCCTCCCAATACTTGTTCTTATGTCTGTCTACATTACTCATAGTTCTGTTGATCGTTCTATGGTAGACGGACTTGTTACCTCCATCAATCTATTTGACATAGGTGTGGTTTCGAACCGCTCATGATTGGATCATGATTCAATTGCTTTGCATATAGTTTGCATTGTTTCAATTGCATTGCATTTTCATTTGCATTGTTTATACATAGTTTTGTATATATTGCATATCATCTTGCATCCATTTTTTTTGCGTTGTCATGAAGGTTGCTAATAACAGCATACCTGTTGAGTTGTTTTCTTTACAGGCACGATATTGTATGTACGGTTCATTTGAGACTGGTGCAACCAGACGAGTCGCACAGGTATTGTATCCTCCGAGTGAGACGTATTGAGAATTGCATAATTCTCTTACATCCTTTCTGCATTGTAGTGTAGTCCGGTGTATGCTAGCTTAAAATTGTCGCATGTATGCTTGATTACAGCTTTCTTTGCATGATCATAAGTTATGTTTGGCTCTGTGCATTGTCTTGCATTTTGCCCCTGCCTTCGGGCGCATATCTTGTTTGTCTTGCATGTTTGTCTGAGTCTTCGGCCTTCTCAAAAATGGGTCGTCTCTGGGCTTTGACATTCACTCCCGTCATTGTTATGACTTTCGAGTTCTGTCAAAGAGGGGCAACTGTAGACACCCCATTTTTGACCGTCCTCAAGACTTGGACGTCACCGTTTGAACACCCGGTGATCATCCATGTTTGTGTTCGTTTGGAGTTCCCAGAGGTCTCGGCTATGCGCTTTGCCTCAGGATCTCCGAACTCGACTGTTTAGTGTCTGGTTTTGCACCAAACACTTGTGTTTTGCCTTGGAGGGGCAGGGAATGCCTTGTGAGGCATCCTCACACATCACTGGCCATGGCCAGAGGCCACCGGCTGGTGTTTTGTTGCCATCGGCAATGTATATTGCCGGTCGGCATTCTTTGTTGCCGGTCGGCAGTCCATTTTGTCAAAATGGCAATTTTGAGCAGCCGACTACTGTTCATCTGCTTTTTTAGATATTTTAATACAGCTGGCTTGCATTTTGTTCCCCTCCATACACGTGTATGGAGGGATGGCTTCCTTGTTAGCTTCTTGAGTAAGCTTTACAAGATTGGCTTCTCTATAAGTGGAGCCCTCCTCTCTTGGCTTTAGGGTTAGACATTTTAGAGAGAAAAAACATTGTTAGAAGCTCTGGTTCTAGGGTTAGAACTTATATACATTCTATCTCTATATTTCTCTCTCTTGAGTGTTCTAGGTGTATTTGTTCATAGTATTGCACACAAACACCTACCATTACACCTTCCCTTGGCTATTGAGGTTCTAAGGGATTGTTGGAGTTGTTTTGAGCTCAAAGAAGCTGCTGGAGCTTCATTTGTGAAGAGGGTCTTCAAGGGTAACAATCTTACTCCTTTATTCCCCATTTTTGCATACTATTTTTTCCTATCTTAGAACTGTTTTTGAGCTTAGTATATAATATAAAAAAGCTCTATTTTTAGGCCCTCTAAATAGTTTGTTTAGAGTGTTTTGTGGTTTGGAGGTGTTTGACCCCTCTTAGGCCTTGAGAGGCCCCATTTTGTGCTATTTTGAGTGAGCTCCGGGACCTTACTGTTTGGGCCTCCTCAACACTGAAATCTTGAGGGATTTCAGAGGTGAGGATGGTGCCTTGAGGTCCTAGGGAGGAGAGGGCCACCCCCTCTCCTTGTTGTCCTTGAAAAGGACTATTTTTGGCCTCTTGAGGGAGCACCATGTTTAGGCCCATGTTTACCATGCCTTAGCTGATTTTCATGCTTATTATGTCATAATATGCCTCTGTTTTTAGTTGGTTTTGGTACACCATGCATGCTTAGCATACCTACCTTGTAATGCCATGTTTAGGCCTTAACATGCCTTAGGTTGTAAACCATTGTTCAAGCATGTTTTAGGTCTAGCTTTGTGAAGCTTTGGTGCTTATCTTGCCATGCTAGAGGTCTGTCCTTAGTCATTTTGGTCGGCCATTGCATGTTTAGTATAGCCCTTTTGCATTTTGGCTTGTTGGCCTTAAGTGTGTGAGTGTGTAGCATGCATTACTTGCCTTATTTTGATGGTTTGGCACCATTTATAGCATCATTTCAGTCCCCTTAGCATGCTTGTATGCTTGCCTTGGATGCCCCTTTGATGCCTTATGAGCTTGTGTGGTATGCTCCTTGAAAGTGCATTTGTGCATGCTTTTGAATTCAAGCCATTTAGATGCCATCTAAGTGGTCTTTTGGGCTTTGTTTTGTGCTAAAACTCTGTTTTTGGTCATTAAGTTCATGCCATGTTTGGTCTTGCTAAGTGTAGTTCAATACTTCATTAACTTGCCTTGAATGCTTGGGCCATTTGTTGCATGTTTAGCCTATCTTGTTTGCTTGGTTTGGCACCATGTTCTTGCATGATTTTCAGAGTTTAATGCATGCCCCATGTCCATGATTATTCCCTTTTAAGTGTGCTTAAAAGATGCCCTTTGATGCTTAAGTGTTTAGGCCTTAACATGTGCATGTGTGTATGTGTGTTTGGTCCCATCTTCTTAAGCTTTGGCCACTGTTTGGGCCTAATTAGAGCTGCCTAAATCATGCTTAAGTCCATCCTTTGCTTTCTTGCATGCTTATCTTGCATGTTTGTTTGCATGCTTGTATGTACATCTTGCATTCCCATGTTGCATCCTTAGCTTGCATGCCTAGGTTGCATTGCATCTAGTATGCATGTCTTGTTCCTTGATCTAGTGATAGGAATTGGGCTTTGGTTTGTTGGTTTGCGTTGCATTAGACATCAAAACGTGCACGCTTGGTCTCTTGGGCCATCACGCATTGAAATGCTCGATTGGTGGTCCGAGAACCAAGGACCATGTCCCTTTGAGTCATACACATGAAAAGGGGCTTGGTAGGTGCATACATTGCTTGAATTGCGTTGCCATGCAAAGTCCTGTCCTCCGCTGCTGTCAAACAGGTTCTGCAGGCACTTTCTGCCGATCGACTGCATAGAGTGCCAACCGGCAACCCATCGATGGCCGATGGATGCATTCTTGGCCGATGACCACCAGATCACAGTCGGTGATGATTCCTTCCAGCCGGTGGCATTCCCCAGTATCCAGAGAAGCAATTCTGAGACTTTGACAGTCTTCAGAGGAGCAGAACAGGGAAAACAGAGGCAGATTGCGCATGGCAGTGAATTCCAAAGCAACACCAAGCATGCGTTGCATTGAGTTCTCTTCCCGAGGCGGTTTACTGTTCTTCCTAGCTTAGTTAGTTTGTTAACTAATTAGGTAATTTGTAATAATTAATTAGCTAGGATAGTTAATTCATTATTCGAATTGTATTATTCTTTTGGTCCCTCCGAGAGAGGGCGAATCTGTAATAAGTGTGGGTGAGTGTGTGCATGCCTTCCAACCCCCACTTCTTTCTCCCTTTTACTTACCTGCTTTGATGGTTAGTAATAGGTCATGTTTAAATTAGCATACCTTATGCTATGCATGCGCGCATCCATACATTTGTCTCGCATGCACCAGACTTGGTACATCATGCTAACTGCATTTGTACTTCAATTCCAAATTGAATACGTGCATCAATTGATCGCATTTCACGTGCCATGTTTAGGTTAGCCGAGCCTACTCTAATTGCATCCTATATGTGTTGCATTAGTCAATTTGACATGAACTAGGACCATGCATGTTGGCTAACTAGTTTATTATTTTGGGTCGGAGTACTCGGTAAGCATTTATGCTTTAGCATATCGCATGCGTGTGAATGCTATCATGACAGCATGCTTACCATGTGGCTAGATGCTTATGTGATAAACTATTTGGATGCCTGTGGGTGAAGGTTGGATTGTCTGAGTTGGAAAAACTCGTTGAAATCCGTATTTTAGCCTACTTACGAGTAGCAAATTCCAAAGTGTTTTTCAAGACAAACGGATATGCAATGCTTATTTCCAAATTAGGCAATCTAGTCTATACTTGTGTGCTGTGCGCATAACATAATAATTCTAGGCTAATAAATGGAATAAGAACACATAACGTTTTCAAAACTGGATATCATGGTTAGTAGAGGCTGATCTTCGGATCGGGCGAGAGGGGGTGCTCATAGCTGACCTTCCCCAATCGTACCCAAGTTCCCGAGCCAAGGCAACTTTGGTGATGACGGGCCTTTGGCACCAAGTCAGGGGTTCCTAAATTCCCCCATTTAAAAATATTTAGGTGGCGACTCTGTATCTGGTAAAGCAGTCCATGTTTGGCATTTCTTTTCAAAAATCTGTTTCTCAAAATGATTTGCCGGATTTGGACTCTTTGGTTCCGATTAAGGACCGTGACACAAATCGAGTCCGAACTGTAGCGAGGGCCCCCTCGCGGGCGCGTGCTACAATATGGTGTATGGATGTGGTTCAAGGATGATAGGTTTGCTCAAAGATAGCTTGCTAAGGAAGAATGAGCTCTCAAGGGAGTGTTAAGCTCTTCTAAAATTTTTCGACCCTCAAAACAAAGACAAGGCCTTATATTTATAGAATTTGAGCAAAGTAGGTCAAAAATATCTTCAAAAATGGACAGCTAGTGGGCTTCTGCCCAAAACAGTGTTTATCGCCCACAAGGCCCAACCAACCCCCAATGAGGCACGGTCGGGCCCCAATGTGGCTCCTATGTTTCTCTGGTTCAGGCTCAGTGTAGGTTGGCACAGTGCTAAAAGATGGATTTCTGTGGTATATAGGTATAGAAACAACCTGGGTATGGAAGGTTAAGATGTTTTTAGAGCTAAAAACCAGATTTCTTCATTGGGAATTCGAACCATTGACAACGTAACTTTTATCATCGAGTGCTTAGGACAAAGCGCCCAAATCTTGCAGGTAGTCAAAAATGGGGTATCTACAGTTGCCCCTCTTTGACAGAGCTCAAAGTCATGAAACGACGCGAGTGAATGTCAAAGCCCATTTGACGAGGCTGTAAGACTTGGGCAAGGAAATAAATGAGAATACAATTGGTTGAACCCTAGGGTTGCCTACGTATCCCTTTGTAAGCAATCAAACATGCATAGTTCAGGGGAAAAATACACAATGACATAAAATGCAATGCATTTTGAAAACTAGACTTACACGCTGCGTGGAGCTGGTTACCTTTAAAAACTCATGAGCATGCAAAACAATGAGATGAGACAATAATTATGACAAGATGAAGGCATAAGAATGAAACAAGCTGTAGACTTAAACCAAAATAATTCTAACCATGTTTCACAAAGAAAGAGTAAGCCAACAACAATTCCAAACATGTCTCACGTGAGAGTAGGATGAAAGATACAAACCAAACTACGTCTCACGTAGAAAGGATGCAAGAAAATGCAGGCCAAACTACATCTCACGCAGAGAGGAGAAAAAACCCATTCCATTCTACGTCTTACGCTGAGATGGTAGAGGGTGGTGTGAACAATAGGCGCACCTGATGTTTTTAATCGAGGGAATCATCTCAGAGCGCGTCTCACGCAAAAGGAGGAAAGATGGTGTGAACACCAAGCGCACCTGATGTTTTTAACTGAGGAAATCGAGATCCTAACATTTCTCATGCGAAAGGAGGAAAGATGGTGTGAACACTAGGCACACTTGATGTTTTTAACCGATTGAATCAACTCCTAGCGCGTCTCACGTGAAATGAGGAAAGGTAGTGTGAAAAACAGGCGCACTTGATGTTTTTAACCGGAGGAACTCGAGATCCTAACACATCTCACGCGAAAGGAGGAAAGAAATTTCAAATCTCGATAAAGCGAGATTGGAAGGCCTCAGAGAATAAAGCTCGCTAAGATAACCCAATTCAAGGTGCAAAGTTGAAACACTAATTTACAAAGAGTTTGAATGTGAATTTAACAAACCAAACAAAGATATGTAAAATCAAAACAGTCGAAGTGATACCCGAATTAGTAACGTGAAAGAAAATTTGGGCTGTAATTTGAATGCAACATATACAAAATAACAAAAACAAATTACAAATTACAGAACCAATAATGAAGTAATGGAACAAATTATGAAACAAAGCAATGAATAAAAAAACAAATAAATAATTAATAGAACAAGCAACAAAATAAAACAAGAACAAAACTCCCTCCTTTTCTCTCTTTTCTCTATTTTTACTTCTTTTTCCCTTTCACTATTTTTTTCCTCCTCTCTTTTCCTTTACTGTTTTTTTCCTACTTTCTATTTTTCTTGTTGTTGTTTTCTTTCTTTTTTCTTCCCACTGTTTTCCCTTCTTCTCTTTATTGTTGTTTGTTTCCCCCCCCCCTTTTTTTTTCCTTATTGTTGTTTCTCTTTCTGTTTCCTTTTTTTTCACCATTTTTCACCTTCCCAAATTCACATCGAGGCCCAGTACGGAAATAAACAAAGAAAAAAAACCTGAGTTGCATTAGAAGCTGGTCGAGCCCAAACGAAGCACGGTCAGGCCCAAATAGCCCCAGCCGGTCATGACGACGACATGGGGTAATTCAGTAAAAGCACAGCCCGTTAACACTTTAAACACACACTAGCCCCTATTTCGCACATACCCAAAGTCGAAATCCTTTCTCCTCTCTCTCTAGGGCTCCTCTCTAGATTTTCCCAATTTTTTCAAAACCCACCAACCCTCGCGATTTTTCTTCTTGAAACACTTTCCCTCCTCTACACTTTGAACTGATTAAAACTTGATTTGGTTGAGTTGTGGGGTTTTTCTTGATTTTTCTTGGATTCTTACATATTTACATGCACTTTTCATTCTCTCTCTTTGACTTTCCACTTCCTCTTTATTTTCTCTCTCCTAGGGTTTGACTTAAACTCACTCACTTGCTCACTTTTCTTCACTTTCCCTCTATGGCCAGTAACGAGGCTCCTATCCCTAACCCCATTGTGGATATTGGCGTCATCCTTGCTGAGGACATAGGGGCTGAGGACGTTCTCCCTCTTGTCCTTGAGTCGGAGTCGCTTTCCCTTGCCGATAGGCCTTTTGAGGTGACCACCTACCAGCCACGCATACACGCCCTGACCCCTGGTGGTATTCTGAGATTCGAGGGCTTCACCCCAGGGATTGATAAGAAAGTTCTGTTGCACGAACAGCCCGCAGAGCACTTATCCGCTGATGCCTCCATGATAAGCAGTTTTTTCTTGGTTTTGAACATATTTGAATCCTATAAGTAAATCTTCCATTTTAATACAAAGAAAATATTGACAACACTTCCACACTACAGGTGATAGCCAGGAGGATTGGCGTCTTTGGTCGATCTCTGGTCCCAGGCATTGGTATGAGAAGCTGTCCGCAGAGCTCCTCACATTAGTTGACGCCGTTGGCTTCGGGCCCTTCTGCTTAGGGTTTATACAGATGAGGGCTAAGTCGTTGTTATATGGGGCCCTGGTGGAGAGGTGGTGGGACACCACTGACTCATTTTACTTCTCATCGATCGAGGAGCTGACTCTGACCCCGTATGACTTCTCGATGCTCACCAGCTTGGGGGTCAGGGTTGGCGGCCTGATCTCATTCGATCCTAACATGGCGCATTAGAGAGCTGCAAAGCTTTAGCTTCTTGGGGCGATCCTAGACGTTTCCAGTCATTGGATGATGCAATACAACTGGTTCTTGGACCACTTCTCTGACATTCAACCAACTACTCCATAAAAGGTTGCTCAGTACACCCATGGGTTTCTCATGTATCTCATCGGTACTACTCTATTTACGAATAGGGAAAATATCGTGGTGCTATATCTCATGGGCACGCTAGTGCATTTACCACAGGTGGTGGAGTACGACTGGGGTGGCGCGGGCCTGGTCACCTTGTACTGTTACATGAGCTATGTATACCGCTGAAAGACGGATTTACTTGGCGGCTACTGGAGAGTTTGGGAGGTACATCTCACACTTCCTTTTCTGTTTAGCTTTGCATTTCCTATTTATATCAGCTTCGTTAGTTCCTCTTGTTCATCAACTTGTTTTCCTTTTGCAGTTGTGGGTCTACACATATTTCACTTCCTTTTCCCCAATCCCTGTGAGGCCGATTGAGTTGTCAGTACCTCACTCCCAGTATTACCACTCCCGATTTAAGTGGCACCGGCACGTAGACCGAGACTTCCCTTACTTTCGCCACTTCTTCGACACCGTCACCGCAGATAGGATAACAAAACCTGACACTAGTCTTTATTTCTTATTGTTTCCATACTATTCAACCCCTGATATCTGATATTTGACTTGCATCTTCCACTCGCAGATTGACTGGCACCCCTGGACAGGCATTCCTCAGTCAGCGAGGACGACCCATGTTGCTACATAGCACACCCCCACTATGCAGATTTTGTTCGAGGGCCCTTTTAGTAGGGCCTATTACTTGGGAGAGAGGTTCATCCGTCAGACGTGAGCCATAGCTAAACCTGACATTCCACATCCTCCTCCTCTAGACATGCGGGTCATTGATGATCTCCACGACGGGCCCCAGATTGACTTCCTTATGTTGGGAGAGGACGGTGATCAGTACCACGAGCCCGACAACTTTATTGCCTTTTTATAGACTCAGGTGATGGCCCCTCTTACCAGGGGTGTGGTCTATGCACTTCCCGAGGCTACTGCTGCTACTGCTGGAGATGTTCCTGTTGTCGCTCCTGTTCTTGGGCTTCTTATGATACCGACAGAGGTCATATACATGCGACCAGATGGGGTGATTGAGAAGATTCCCCTTGAGCATATTGAGGAGAGGGACTGCAGGATGGTGGTCGCCTCTGACGTCGAGTAGGTACACATTTCTCTATATTTATGTCCATTATACTTTATTAGTTCTGCCCACTGTGCTTTATTATTTCTTCCTACAATCTCAAGTCCTTTCTCTTTTGCAGATGCCTGTAGGGTATGTTGATGAACTTCTTTGGACGGTTGATCGATTGCTTCTGATGGTGCAGAGGAGACAGACTGCTCTGGCCACTCACAGGATTGAGGTACACTCTGCCCACAGTTGTCACAAACTTGCCCATAAATCTGTTGAATCCATCTTGACATTTGTACTCTTTTCAGCTTGAGCCGACACCAGCTGCACCTGCAGGACCACCTCCAGCTGGGAGGAGAGGGAGACGAGGCCCTATGAGAGGTAGAGGATGGGCAGATGGGAGGAGAAGCTGAGTGAGACATTGCTCGCCCTCTGAGGATTCTTTTGAGAAGTACACGACCCCCGAGGAAGAGGGGGATGTGGTCGACATCTAGTCCAGCAGTTCTAGCGATGACAGTGATGCGCCTCCTCCGTAGCCGAGGAGGAAGAGGGCGACGATGGGTTGATTTTAACTTTACTTTTCTTTTTGCTTTGTAGTTAGGAACTATGTAGCTTCAGATAGACCTTTGTCCCTAATCAACTAATATATCAAAAAAAATTAAATCTAAAAATATCAAAATTCTTAAAATCTTGTACTACATCAATTAGGTTTAATTGATCTCACTATGTAATAATGAACTACATTTATTTCAATAAAATAATAATAGATCATTCATTGTGCAAGTTAGTTTAACTTTAAACATCTTTATAAGATATATTATAATTTATTTTATTTATAGATAAAAATGAGAAGAAAATGTTAAAAAGATGTTAGGTCTAATTGAATTTGATTGGATTCTAGTAAAAACTCTCTGATTACAAAAATGATAATAAATCATGTATATATATTGGTTATTTTAGTACTAAACATTATTAGAAGTTATATTATCTCATTTTCACTAAAACGATGGAGAAAAAAATAATTAACATATGTAGGACACGGTAATTTTAAGAATTGCATAAACAGTAAAAAGTGAATCGTTTAGTGAATCGTGCGATTCACCATAGATTCACTTCTAAAATAGATTCAATATAGATTCGTATCGATTTTACAAAAATTGTAAATTGAATCGCGAATCGTAAAATTTTGATAGTAGAGACAATAATGCTATAATAATTGCGTTGGAGAATGCTACCCTACACGCCCTTAGTTATGCCATTTTCTTCTTTAATATGACCAATTTTCTTCTTTAGTTGTGACATTATTTTAGTTATGACTCATGAGATCTTTGGTTAAGCCTCATGTGATGTTCGGGCATGATTTTTATTTTATTTTTTTGTTATAACTCAAAAAATATGAAGTTATACTATTTTCTTCTTTAATTATGAGGTGTATATGGTATAAACTTTTTGAGAGGTGTGTACCATAGTCTTTCATGCTAGAAAGATTTAAGAAATTATGTGAATGATGCAATTTTATTAGCTTCTACTGGCAATATATATTAAATGTAATACAATGATACTATACACACCTTTCAAAGGTGCGTATGGTTTGTGCCTAAAATTGGAACCACAAAGATTCATGACCACAACCAATTTGAATCATAACAAAAAATCCATAACTAAGATCACTTCCAATTCATAACAAAACACCACAAACCCTCACATAAGGCAACTTGGATTCATAACCAGATATTAAAAAAAAAAAGGTATCATAACGAAAACTAATTTAAGTCCTAATAAAAATATCATAACCAACTTTGTTATAAGTTTGACCGGCACAAGGCTCATAACTAAAACCACAAATTTTCATAATTGAGGGATATGGTACATACCTTTGAAGGGATATGTATCATAAAATTACTAACCTGTATATAAGAGATTTAGATAGAAATTGGGCAGTGTCGTGGCTTCCACCAATCCCTCTATAATTCCGCCACTGACCATGAAGGGAATGACTTCAACATAACCTTTTTGGCAATCAGAACAATCCAAGTGATACTTGAGTTAATGTATAATAGAGGTCAAAACAGGGCTCTAACATAAAGCACTTTTAAAAGTGATAATCAAACCAATGCTCTGTAGCCTCTACAACTGCAGGCAAGGGAAGTAAACTGTGGAATGAACTATAAATTTTGGCCTTAATTGATCAATGCAAAATTTATTTCTAATGCAAGCTTAAAACAGAATCTATAAATTAAAAGATGATAGTAGTAGCACCACAGACCAAGAAACTAACTAAAACTTTTACACAGATAGAAATTTAGAAGAGTTTATTGAGAGACATATCTGCCGAAACATGTAGGACATTGATCAAACAGGTGATAGGCTTTCAATGAATGGATACATATTATACCAAGATGCTTCGCAATTTTCAAGATCCTCTGGCGAACAATCTCAAAGCTCCTTCAATGTCTTGGAGTTGAGATCATAAGAAATAGCTTTGCCTGGAATATCTAACACCAGCATAAAATCCTTCTCATTTTCTCCCTTCACGACACAGAGCACGTAAAATTTATAGAATCTCATAATTGTTGTGTTTACTACGTCAGCGAATAAAGATAAAATGGGACTAACATTGACCCGGTAGTTCACAATCCAACTGCTGTAATCCCTGTCCATCTGAAGGATTCTAAATCCCAAAGCAGAAATCTGATAAATCTGAATAAGAACCAAATGCCCATCACATTCTCCAAATACCTAATCTTATCACGGGAAAGAATTTTAGGGTTTAGAGGCATTGGAGTTTGTATCAATTTGTCTTCCTCAACCTCAAACCGAATGTGAGTACTATCAGTATCATAGCTTAACCAATAGTATTGCACCATTACAAAAGACCCCGAATGAGATGTGTTCAACACCACCACCCCGCGGTCCATTGACACGAATTCGTTTCAAAAACCAAGTCTCTGAACTGTAGATTTCAATTTCGTAACATTGTGTTCAGTTGGAAGATTTGAGAAGGAAAATGAAAAGGGTATATAAAATATAAATAAAATATACTTATATTTCACACCTTTTCTTTTCTTTTCTAAATCTCTTATCAAATCTTCCAATCAAACACAGTGTAAGAGTTTTTATGATTAGGATAATCGTAATAAAACAATAAACTTGGTAGTGAGGCGATTTAGAAGGATCAAAAGCCATGAAAGCACCAAGACGTTCATAGTATGTGTATGGTCCATTTGAAAAAGTTAGATCGCCATGATGGGGTTCGGGAAGTAGTGTATATTTCTGGGTAGTGGGATTACAAACAATGTATTGCAACATTGAGTGACCATGATTGGTGCACAAAATTAAACCATTTCCAGAGTGTGTAGTGTAGGACTAGTTTTAGAACCAGAAGAAGCCGTTATAACATGATCGAGGAAGGCATATATTCGATAAAAAAAAAATTAAAAAGAGAGGAAGGCATATATAAACCTGAGATCGACGACGCCATAGAGCCAATGATTGGGTCCCGTCACAGAAAACTCTATTTTCACATATTTTTAAATTTTTGTGCACACACTGTGCTGTTTGTTTTGAAGGATTGGACTATTAGTTCATCCGGACTAATAATCCGTTGTTTAGTTCAATATTTTTGCTCCGGATTGATAATTCATCCGGATTATTAGTTTGTCCCTCATATGTGGGATTAAACAATCCTAGGGGAAGCGGTGAAATTATTTCCATGGGATTGGTATCCCATGGGGCTAATTTGTAAAATGTCCATTTTACTCTCATGCTATTACTTAGTAAAAAATTGAAAAAAGGTAAAATAGTCTTTTGAACATTTATAAATTATTTTTTTAGTGTTGTTAATTTAAAATTATATATTAAATAAAAAATATAAATTATAAATTAAATTTATTTAAAAATAATAAATTATAAATTATAATTTATATATTAAATAAAATTATTTTTTTGGTATTTTTAATTTTAAATAAAAATTATAAATCAGAAATTAGAAATTAGAAATTTAATTTAATTGAAAATAATAAATTAAAAATTATGACCTTATAAATTAAAATTGTTTAGTGTTGTTAAATTATAAATTATAGATTACAAATTTAAAATTGTATATTAAATAAAAAAATATAAATTATAAATTACAAGGGTAAAATAGTCTTTTGAACATTTATCCTTATCCAGTTCACCCTCAGCCACGACCCCCTGTTTCTGCCAAAACACTCTGTTTACTAAACATTGGAGCCCGACCGGCCCCTAATGAGGCCCGGCCAGGTCCAAATAAGGCCGGTCGTACCCTAATTTCTTACAAAAATCTGTTTTTGTGCTGTGGGGTGAAAACAGTGAAGACAGAGCAACTTTAGCCATGTTTGTCCCTTCTGCTCTCCTCTATCATGAAACTCAAGAGAAGAGTGAATTCAAATACGAAACCATCAACGATAGTAAGTTGATAGCTTAATGATTTCGGGCATGTTTGGACAAAAAACTTAATAAATGTAATGAATACCACCACCCCTCCCTCCTATCATGGAAATTCTAAAAGGGAGGTAGACACGTCTCAAGACTCGTCAAAACATCATGAATTGGTATGTGACGATTCTTGACACGATGGGCTCGGCATAATGTCCGGCCGAATCCAACTATTCTAATCCCTTTTCTTTATGTCTGTTTCATTAATTTTAAGCCAATTTTATTAGTCTTTCCATTCCTTAGTCATTTTGTCCAAAGTGACAGTTAAGTCCACTAAATGAGAGAAAACGTCAAATGAGAAGCGATTCTTGGCACGAAAGAGGGACTACACCTTGACGATGAACCTCCGTAGAAGTTAAGCTATTGAGCATAGGTCTCTTTCCCATGCCTTGAATAACCATCAATCTTTTGAAATAACTCTCAAACAAAAGAAAAGAAGAAAAGAGGGAGGTTGCAGAAATGATTATGCGAGATTGATTATTAAAATGAGACTCTTGACATGAAAACCAAGCAAAGGAAAGCTATCAACTCGAATGAGTCGGTGTCTAAGGCCTAAACAACCGAAGCCATGAGGACTTACAACACAATAAGAGAAATATTCAAAGCCTAAACGAATTAAATAAATTAAAGCAACCCTAAACAACCCCTAAACATGCAAAAAAACATTGGCCAAAAATTATATTAAGAGCGCAAAAAGATAGATAATAACAAGGAGATACCAAATTAGTAAGCAAGAACAATGAGAGGTGGCTAACCCCTTCACTTTTGAGACTTCTAAACCATGTTTTCTTAGCCCTTTGAAACTCTGAAAATTAGTTTGAAAACCAGGAAGAATAGTCTTTTGAACATTTATCATTATTCAGTTCATCCAACCAAGCATTGGATTCACTAAAAATAGTCAAATTCAGACATCTAATCTCATAACTAAACAAACATAGGATACAAATCTAGTCCAACCAAATAGTCCAAGGACAATATATCCCAAGGCTAACAGTCCGATAGATTATAATCCTCCCTTATCCAGTCCGTCCAAACAAACATGCCATTAGAGTGTGTTTGTTTTGAGGGATTATTCCATTCCATTGGACCATTAGTCTATTCGGACTAATAGTCTATTGTTTGGTTCAATTTTTTTGGTCTGGATTAATAGTCCCTCGGGATTATTAGTCCCTCATATGAGGGATTATTGTATCTTAGGGGGATGGGTGGGATTATTTCCACGGTATCGGTATCCCATGGTACTAATGTGTGATGATATTACTTAATAAACAATTGAAAAATTGTAAAATAGTCAAAATTATGGCCTTATAATTTTTTTAGTGTTGTTAAAAAAATAAATTTATATATTAAATAAAATTATTTTTTTAGTGTTGTTAATTTAAAATTATATATTAAATAAAAAAATATAAATTATAAATTTGATTTAATTAAAAATAATAAATTATAAATTATGGCCTTATAAGTTAAATTTTTTTAGTGTTGTTAAAAAATAAAATTTATATATTAAATAAAATTATTTTTTTAGTATTGTTAATTTAAAATAATATATTAAATAAAAAATATAAATTATAAATTTAATTTAATTGAAAATAATAAATTAAAAATTATGGCCTTATAATCCCATGACTAAACAAACATAGGATACAAATCCAGTCCAACCAAATAATCCGGGGATAATTGTAGACACCCCATTTTTGACCGACCTTAAGACTCAGACGTCACCAACTGAGCGCTCGGTGATGTTGCATATTGTGCTCCTTCTGAGGTTGCAAAGTCTCGGCTGAGAGCCTTGCCTCCAGGCTTCGGAACCTTTTCGTGCATTGCCTCGATTTGCGAACCAGGTCCTGTTTTTCCTGTTTTCTCTTCCTAAAGGGAGGGAGAGGTCGCGTAGACCATCTCTCAGTAGCCGTAGGCTACGTTTTGTGGTCGTAGGCCACTTTTCCCGTTTGGAGACCAGTTTTAGGTTTTCGGAGCCGTCGGCCGTGTGCCTCGGTTCGGGACCGCTTAACTACCTCTGTTTGCTCTGGTTTTTGGCACACATCTTGTTTCCTCTCCTTAGAGGGACACTGTGGCCCGGGACACCACCTTCGTGGTCGCACACCACTTTCGATGCTTAATAGTCAGTTTTCGGGGCCCCCGGCTGTGCGTTTTGGCCCCCGAACCTTCGATTCGCATCGATGTGGGTTCATTTTTGGCATGGACCCTAGTTTCATTGTTAGGAAGGTGGTAGTAGGGTGGGAGACCACCTTTTCTTCTTGGAGACCACCTTTCCCCGGTCGGCCGGTTTTTCTTGACAGCTAAGTGGTCTCCCTCACTTTTGAGCCACAATTTCTGGTCTCCCATACCACTATTGAGTTGCATTCACCTGGGAGACCACCAATATGGGTAGGCCGACCACCTCTTCAACTTGAACCTTTTGACCCTTGGTCGGCAAACCAGGGCAAGTGGTCGGCCGACCACTTGAACTGGTCGGCCAGCCTTCTACTTTTTTTGTCTCTTTGAGTGCTATCCAACTATGCTAGCTGAGAGGCATTTGCCCCATCCTCCGAGGATTGACCCTCCTGTTTTGGCTTCTTAAATAAACTTGGTCCCTTTTGCTTAGCTTCTAAGAGAAGCTTGACCTTTTGTTGAGCTTCTTGAGGAAGCTTGACCCCTTTGGTCTAGCTTCCTCAAGAAGCTTAACCCTTTTGGTTTAGCTTCCTTTAGAAGCTTGGCCTCTTTGCTCCAAGCTTCTTAGAGAAGCTATGGACCTCCTCTTCTATAAGAGGGAGCCTCTCCCTCATGAGCCAAGGTTGAGAAATTTTGGCTAAGGCATACACCTCTCTCTCTCTATATCATTCTCTTTTGGTGTCCAAAACTCCTAGTTCCTGGCCCCATTGCACTACACCTCCAAGCACAACACCTCCATGGTCAACCTAAGCACCTAGGAGCTCATTTTTAGAGGTTGAAGAGTTCCTATTTTGGTCCAGAAGCTGCTGGCCTTCTTCTCTACAAGGGTAGGTCTCTATTTCCCTCTTTGTAGCCTTATTTTGCTTCATAGTTTAGCTCTATTTGCAAGCATATTTAGGCTATGTCATAAACTGAAAAAAGTCTTGTTTTCACTGTATAAACATGTTTGTTTAAGGCCATTTTTCTGTTGGGGGTCATCTACCCCCTTGCATGCTTCATTTCCTCTTGTTTTGAGCTATGCATTAGAGCATTTGTGTTGGCCTCGGTATGGCCTTTTAGCCACTGAAATCCAGCGGATTTTCAGTGGCTAACATGTGTTTTTGAGCCTCAAAATCAGAGAGGGGTGACCCTCCCACCCCTTATTTTGTTTACTAGCTCTGTTGGCCTTACAAAGGAGGCCCTATTTGCATGTTTCAAAGCCATGTTTCAGGCCACTTTTTGTGAGTTCTGTGACCTGCATAGGCTCTGCCTTGAGCCCTTTTTTCCATGTTGAATGACTATTATGCATGTGTAGAGTAATCCTCTTCAAGGCCTTCCAAAGGGGCCTTTACTTGCATGCCTCCTAGACTCATTTTAGGCCCTTTTCAGTGAGTTTTAGGACCCTCATAACCTCTATCCAGAGGTAGTTTCTCCATTTTGTGCGTCCATCATACATGTGTAGAACAACCCTCTCATTGGCCTTTCAAAGGAACACTTCATTCTAACATGTGTTGACTGAGTTTCAGTGGATTTTTGGTCATATTTTGGCATGCCATGTTTCTTTTTTTGGCTGGTTTGGTGGCCCCTCATGTGCTTCATATACATGTAGTGTAAACGATGCTTACTAGCCTATGTTGCATGTTGTTTTGGCCCTTCATGTTAGCACTTTTTGGCCATGCCTTAAACTGATTTTGTGCATGTTTTGGACTGTGTTAACTCTGTTTTTGGGTCTCATGGTTGAATGATGCTTGTTTTGCATGCTTGTAGTTCAATATCTATGCCTAGCTTTGAGATTTGAGGTCTATTGCATGCATATACTGTGTTTTCATGCTTTGGGGTCATTATACATCATATTTCAGAGCTTATATGAATGTCATATTCCCATGATTTCCACTCTTTAAAACGTGTTTGAGAGTTGTGCATAAATGCCTCGTTTTCGGACCATTGCATGAGCTTCGTTTCTTTGCATTCTGAGGCATCATTTTAGACCAATTTCCCACTGTCTTGGACCTGCCTAGAGTCTGTTTGGGGTTGGTTTTTCCATTTGTACATTGCTTTGTGTACCTCTAGTGTAACCCGCTTCACTAATTTCGGTATTTGAGCCATCTTGCATGCATTGTGTGACATATTTGCATGATTCGTGACCATTGTACATTATGTTTCAGAGCTGGAAAATGTGTGTTTGCATGCCATACTTCATCCTTTGCCATGCTTAGTTAGAGTTGCATGTTGTGCCTTAGGATCGGTCCTTTGCATCCGTGCATGTTTGCATATATTTCGATTGTCTCATTTCCATCACATATGGCCACTGATGTGAGTGTGGCTGAGGTCCACTCATATTGGTGTAAGTTCATCTTGTATTTGTATATGCCATTTTAGTTCATGTGCGCATGATAGTCTTCGTAAGTGCATTGTGTATGCCATGTTATGTCACGTGCATTGTGTATGCCATTTTAGCCCATAGCATTACGTATG
>NW_021026802.1:313050-335992 GCF_004153795.1 Camellia sinensis | reverse complement strand
TGACAACAACGGGGCTCCGCTCTGATGTAGCAACTCAAACCTTCTACCAAGCCGAGGTAAGTGGTAAGAACAAGGTGAAGGTGGACACCGATCCCTACAAACAACTCCTGTGGGCTGTTGAGGCTTTGAAAGCTGGAGGACTAAATAAACAACAGGTGCTCGATGTTGCTGTAAAAACTGTGGATGACACTTTCTCCACTCAGAGTGAGAGTAGTTCAAGCCAAGGGGAAAACTAGGAGAACGGCCGTCGCACTAGAAACGATCCTTTGAGCTCTAATCCTACACTCGGAAGAGATCGGCAAACCAAGTCAGCACCTGCTGACCCTTTCGCTAGTGCGCCTAGCAAAAATCCACAAACCTCGAAGTACCCACTCCGAGGTCGCAGGGTCTTTCATGTCCTCTATATGCCTTTGTCTAAGGCGCTTCAAATCCTTGCTGAAAAGGGGCATCTTAAAGCCCTTGAGCCTCGGCCTCTCCCTGCTTATCTTCCACTGGGTCATGATGCTACCCAGTACTGTACGTACCATCAACAGACTGGTCATACCACCGACAATTGCTTCCGTCTTCGCCACGAAGTACAGGATTTGTTTTACAACGGGGTCATCCTCCCACCAAGCTCCGTAAAGTCTATCGTCACTGGATTAGTAAATCTGAAGGATAATGTGATGTGATCAGGGGGTGAACCACCTGCGGGCGGCGCTCGGTTTACTTTAGATATGGCGTATGGCACGCACTGTTTTGAGCATTTGCGAATGCTAGTTTTATAGTTTCTGACTTGGGTGTTGAATCAGTTCTGTAGTTTTGTTTTGAGTCTATCTCATTGTCTTGAGTCAGTCTTTTTGATTAGGGGTCTGTCTTGTTGTATCGAGTCAGTCCTGTTTTGTTAGAGTCGGGTGGTTCCGGGGGTGTTACCTCGGACATCACTATATTATATTGTGTTTGTCTTTTTACTTTCTTTTGAGTTTGTTTCTGCCTCGGAGCCAGTTGTGCCAACAAATTTTGAATGAAATAGCGGTGATTTTCACATTCTTGTGTTCGTTTCTGCCTTGTGCCAGCATTTCTGAATAAAATGGCAGTTCCTTTCGCCTACTTTTCTGTGCCTCGAACGCTGACCGGTTGCAGGCTCTGCCACGACGGGAACACAAACCCCGATTTTACCGGGGCACCCTTTTTGACCATTCGACCTAGTGCATATTCGGAATCCATACTGACCATTCCAAGCTAGGACAGGTTACTTACCCGATTATAGGTTGTTTGAAACCGCTGTGTGCATAGTGAAGCCTTAGCTCCTTACAAAATAGGACAGGAAAACCCGACCCCAACATAGAGGTGTTTTGGTTCTCACTTGTTTGCTATGTGCTTTTAGAGTGTGTCTCTACAGGAATGCATGTATCAGTTTACGAGTTTGGGTATCAGGTCTGCGGGCACCAGTTCATTATTTTGGGAATCAGTTATCTGCAGGTATTAGATTCAGTTTTTGAGGCAGTAATTTGGGGAACAGTGATCAGTGGTTGAATATAGTTATTCAGCTATGCCTATATCTGTCCTAGTGAAATTGGGCTGAGTTACTGCCTGTTTTCTCTTTCAGGGGTTCGGAGATTCAGTTCAGAGCAGTCAGTATCTTCCTTCATTGAGGTAGGGCAGAAAGAGGCCAGTCGAGGCTCACCGGTCCATCAGATCCGTCAGTCACCAGTCCAGTTCATCTGGTCCGTCAGTCACCAATCACATCCCCTTTGTTCAATTCAGCAGATTCGTGATGACGCAAAGTCCATAAGAAATTGTGGTCATGACAGCAGCATTGAGCCAGGGCCAGGGAATCACCATGCAGGTTGAGGCTGATGTTGAAATGCAACGTCCACCCAGGTCACCTGTCGCATATCCGATCTGGGAACCCCAGTTATTTCAAAATCGTGAGCCCACCACTTTCGAGTTAATAGGAATGATTGGCGATCTTCAGAGATCCGTGGCTGATCTAGCCTACGGAATGTCGACTTCGTCACTAACCACATCGTATGCCGGGAACTTCATACCGGAGGAGCCCCCGCTACTGGGGTGAATTGTAATCGAACTCAGCCAACCTGAAGCCATCCCAAGTTCCGGCAATGGCATGTCGACAACAACGGGGCTCCACTCTGATGTAGCAACTCAAACCTTCTACTAAGCCGAGGCGAGCGGTAAGAGCAAGGTGAAGGTGGACACCGATCCCTACAAACAACTCCTGTGGGCTGTTGAGGCTTCGAAAGCCGGAGGACTAAATAAACAACAGGTGCTCGATGTTGCTGAAAAAACTGTGGATGACACTTTCTCCACTCAGAGTGAGAGTAGTTCAAGCCAAGGGGAAAACTAGGAGAACGGCCGTCGCACTAGAAACGATCCTTTGAGCTCTAATCCTACACTCGGAAGAGATCGGCAAACCAAGTCAGCACCTGCTGACCCTTTCGCTAGTGCGCCTAGCAAAAATCCACAAACCTCGAAGTACCCACTCCGAGGTCGCAGGGTCTTTCATGTCCTCTATATGCCTTTGTCTAAGGCGCTTCAAATCCTTGCTGAAAAGGGGCATCTTAAAGCCCTTGAGCCTCGGCCTCTCCCTGCTTATCTTCCACTGGGTCATGATGCTACCCAGTACTGTACGTACCATCAACAGACTGGTCATACCACCGACAATTGCTTCCGTCTTCGCCACGAAGTACGGGATTTGTTTTACAACGGGGTCATCCTCCCACCAAGCTCCGTAAAGTCTATCGTCACTGGATTAGTAAATCTGAAGGATAATGTGATGTGATCAGGGGGTGAACCACCTGCGGGCGGCGCTCGGTTTACTTTAGATATGGCGTATGGCACGCACTGTTTTGAGCATTTGCGAATGCTAGTTTTATAGTTTCTGACTTGGGTGTTGAATCAGTTCTGTAGTTTTGTTTTGAGTCTATCTCATTGTCTTGAGTCAGTCTTTTTGATTAGGGGTCTGTCTTGTTGTATCGAGTCAGTCCTGTTGTACAAAGGTCGGGTGATTCTGGGGGTGTTACCTCGGGCATCACCATTTTGTTTTGCATTTGTCTTTTCGTTTTGTTTTGAGTCTGTTTCTGCCTGGAGCCAGTTACACCAACAAATTTGAATGGAATAGAAGTAATTTTCATACTCTTGCATTTGCTTCTGCCTTGTGTCGGTTGTGCCAGAAAATCTAGGATGAATTGGCGGAGCATCTCACCTGCTCTTCTGCACCTTTAAATCATTGCATTGACCTAAGTTTTTCAAAACTGTTTCTAACACGATGTGTTGAAAACAAAGAGGAAGGAATTCCTCAGGATTTACAAAAATTTGATCAATTGAGAGAAAGAGAGGCGTGCTAAGCCCTTAATGAATGAGATCATGCTTGTTAATGTGAGTACTGAGAAAGATCCTGGCTTGATCCAGATTGGTTTTACATTGTCTTCAGCGTGAGCGACTAGTCGCTTTCTTAAAAGATTTCAAAAAATGTTTTGCGCGGTCCTACGAAGACCTGTGTGGAATCGCTCTTGAGATTGTGCAGCTTAGGATCGCTCTCAGCCTCAAGACTCGACCCCTCATTTTCAAACCTTGGACTTAAATTCAGAATGTTCAATGGTCAACCATCAAAGGAGGCCTGTGTGGCCATATTTGAAGCAGCCCACGAACTAGGGGCAAGAAAAGTCAGATCAAGAAGATTAGATGTAATCAAAAGAAGCTTGCAAAGCTAGATCAAAAGCAGCCCTTGGACTAGGGGCAAAAATGTCAGATGTGCTCGAAGAGTCAAGAATTGGGACATTTCTCAAGATAGCGAAGATCGGCAAGAATGCCAAAATCCGAGAAGGGAGGAAAAAAGAAAGTATTGCTGAAGGACAACTAAGTTCCTACCCACAACATTAGGGGCAAATTCGGCCCCCATTGGATGGACTCCTACGTCATCAGCGAACAACAGCCACTCTCCTGGATTCGGATGACTTCAGATCTCAAAACCATTTGACATGGACAAAGCTACACTTTTACCCTTGAGAGGCTCGCTGGGCCGAAAACCCGGAAGGGCGACCCAGGCAAAAGTTAGAGTAAGAAAAAGAAGATAAAGAACAAAGAAAAAAAATGCAAAGAACAAAAAAGAAATGAAGAAAAAGAAATGAAAAATTCTGAAAAAGAATGAACAAAGAAAAGAAGAAATAAAAAGAATTGAAAAGAAAAGAAAAGAAAAACAAAGCTTGCAAGGTTGAAAACCTAGAAGGGCGGCCTTGGCAAAAGTTAAAGCGCAAAAGGAGAGGTTAATACCCGAGTGTACCTTAACTCCGAACTACGTAAGGCTTGATTCCCATCTTTGGGATACGTAGGTGTAGACACCCCATTTTTGACCGTCCTCAAGACTTGGACGTCACCGTTCGAACACTCGGTGATCATCCATGTTCGTGTTCGTTTTGAGTTCCCGGAGGTCTCGGCTACGCGCCTTGCCTCAGGATCTCTCAACTCGGTTGTCTTGTGCTTGGTTGGACCAAACACTTGTTGGTTTTTGCTTTGGAAGGTAGAGAATGGCTTGTTGGCCATCCCCACGCCTCACCGGCCATGGCTTGAGGCCACCGGCCGTGTCGGCGTGTAGCACTCTTGAGTTTTGTTGCATGCATTTATATTGATTCGCAAACTTGGTGCCTTTGGCCATCATGCATCAAAATGCGTGATTGGTGGCCCGATGACCGAGGGCCATACTCCCTTGAGTCCATAGCATGATAGGGAGAGTGACCATGCACACACTGTTTTGGAAATTACATGCCATGCACTGTCTGTCCTCTGCTGCTGTCAAAACAGGACTCTGCAGGCACACATGGTCGACCGACCATCTCAATTGCTGACCAACCAAACATTGGTGGCCGAGATCTCAATAAATGGTCGATGACTCTTCTACCATGGTCGGTGATGTCCCCCCATGGACGGTGACCTTCCAATGTGATCAGACAGTGTTCCTCGGGACTTGTGAAGTCTTCAGAGGGACAAGGCAGTGTAAACAGAGGCAGCTTTCCTCTTCCTTTGAGGAGGTTCAGCAAAATCAGAGTTATATAGCATATATACATTACTCTCTCTCTCTTCATTTGTGTGTGTTAGAGGGCTTAAAAGGGTGTTTTGTTCTTAGTTTTGCACTAAGGCACCTAGTATTACACCATACTTGGGTTATTGAGGTCTTGAGAGTTTGTCCTTGGAGTTTTGAGCTGGTTTTGATCAGAAGAAGGGGGCTGGACTTGCTGTTCTTGAAGTGTTCTCCAAGGGTAACACTATTGCTTTATATTCCCCATTCTTGCACTAGATTTTAACCCCTTTTGCATGTTGTTTTGAGCTTTGTGTATAACATATAAAATTTCTTTTTTTTTTTGTGTTTAAGATACTTCGTTAAGGTCATTTTGGTGTTGGGGGTCGACCTCCCCCTCTTAGGCCTTGTTTGGCCCTTTTTGTGCTTTCTTTGTTGAGCTTTGGGAACCTTTGTTCATTGGCCTTCTCACCACTGAATTCTAGAGGATTTTCAGTGGTAAAGAAGAGGTTTTGAGGTCTTTTATAGGGAAGGGACACCCCTCTCTCTTTGTGTCTCATTTGTTCATGTTTTTTGGCTCATAAGGGTAGCATGCATGCTTAGTTGTTTTTGGCTCCATTTCAGAGGTTTTTGGGTGATATTTGGTCATAATATACCTCTATTTTTGGTCGGATTAATGTCCCCTTGCATGCATAATATACTTTCCTTGTATTCCTCTATTTTGGCTAGAAATGCATCTTGCCATTAGACCATCATGCTTGCATGTTTTTGCCTAGCTTTGTGAAGCTTTTGGTCATATTTCATCATGCTTGAGGTCTGTTGAGTATTGATTTGATCATGTTTGCCATGTTTGGCATAGCCCCTTTGTATTTTGGTTTGTGAGCCTTGAGTGTGTGGGTCATTAGCATGCTTTACTTAGCTTATTCTCATGATTTGGCATCATTGGAGACCATATTTCAGTCCATAATCCATGCTTGTGCACTTGCATTTGGCTCTCTTTCAATGCTTGAAAGTGTTGTAGTTTTGTGCCTCAAGAGTTGGTCATTGTGTATGATACCATGTTTAGTCTTTGGGCTGCCATATCAGTGGGTTTTGGGGGCTTATTTTGCATGTTAAAACTCTGATTTCACATTGGTTAGTCCATGCCACGTGTGGTCGGGGTGGTTGTAATAGAGTGCCCTTTTTGTAGCCCTAAATCCCCCTTTGTTTTGCATCCATTTCTTAGCATGTCTTGACCATGATCTATGCATGCTTTAGTCTTGTTTTGGAGTGCCTTAGGACTGCTTTAAGTCATTTTGTTCCTTTGGGGTTTAGTTGACATATCTATGGTTTGGACCCCTTTGTTGGCTTCAAGTTTTGGTCATGGTTGCATGCCTTACCTGCATGACATGGTTGATTTGGCATCATCATCTATACATTTTCAGAGCTTAATATGTTAGTCAAGCATCCATGTTTGTCATCATGTGAGTGCTCTTGAAACTTACCTTCCATACCTTAGCCTTAGGCTCATTGGTTTCCATGTTTATTTTGCATGATTGGGATCATCATTTTAGTACTTTTGGCCACTGTTTTGGGGTGTGGCTGAGGTTCCTCCATCTTAGTGTAGATCCATGGATCATGCATTAGCATCTTGTAGCATGCTCATTACATTGTATGATTGTTGCATCCTTGTAGTTAGTGTATTGTTACATGCTTATCACTTTGCCTAGTTGCCTATCTAGGTTGCATTGTAGGATTGCATGCTTGGCACATTGCACACTTGCATGATAGGTTACATTACATTTGGCATGTTTTGTACCTTAGCATCATGTACATACTTGAGCCACGTTGCATACATGCATTACATTTTGCTTGGTTTGAGGTGTCAAACCAAGCATGAGGAATGAAATGCGTTCGTACTTAAAGTGACGAAACATGTCTTGATCCTCGGTCGCCGATGCCTTTGATCTCAACATGATAGGGCATGTAGCACTCATGTGTTTTTGTTGCATTCATTTACATTAACTTGCAAGCTTGGTACTTTTGGCCATCATGCATCAAAATGCGTGATTGGTGGCCTGAGTACCGAGGTCCACACCCCCTTGAGTCCATAACATGATAGGGAGAGTGGACATGCACACATTTGCTTGAAAATTCCATGCCATGCCTTGTTTGTCCTCTACTGCTGTCAAAACAAAATTTTACAGGAAGATTTGGCCGACCGGCTACCTACAGTGCCGACCGACCAAAAATAATTAGCCGATGGCTCAACAATTGGTCGATGACCATTTATCAATGGCCGGTGATCTTATGCCTTGGTCGGTGGCATCTCACAATGCTGAGGGAGCAATTCAGAGGCATCTCCAGGGTTTTCACAGTCCTCAGAGGTATAGGACAGTGCAAACAGAGGCAGCAATGGCATGGCAGCGGGCTTCCGGGCAAGGCAAATCGAGCATGCATCATCCACGCATTCCGAGACGGAGCTGCGGTGGTCTCTTTTAGTTTCATATTTAGGCTATTTTTGTAATTAATTTGTTAATTAATTAGAAGTTTTGTAATAATTAATTAGCTAGGATAGTTGGTTCGTTATTCGGTCTGTATTATTCTTTCGGACCCTCCGAGCGAGGGCAATTGTGTAATAAGTGTGTGTGAGTGTGTGTATGTCTTCCAACCCCCACGTCTTTCTCCCTTTTATTTACCAGCTTCTAATGGTTAGCATTAGGGCATATTCAATTTAGCATACCTTATGCTATGCATGCGTGCATCATTCATCAGCATTGCATGCACCGGGCTCGGCGCATCATGCTAACTGCATAGTATTTCAAATCTAACTTGAATATATGCTATCTGTCACATTTCACATGCCATCCATAGATTAGCCGAACCTATTCCAGTGACATTTTATATGCGATGCACTAGCCACTTTAACATGAACTAGGATCATGCATGATTACTAACTACTTTCTTGTTTTGGCTTGAAGTACACTGTGAGTGTTTTTATGCTTTAGTATCTCACATAAGTGTGAATGTTAAACATGACAACATGTTTACCATGTGGCTATATGCTTATGTGATATAAACTACCTGAATGCCTGTGGGTGAAGGTTGGATTGTTTGAGTTGGAACAACTCATTGAAATCCGTGTTTTAGCCTACTTGCGTGTAGCAAATTTCAAATTGTTTTTCAACCAAACGGATATGCGATGCTTTGTTCCAAATTAGGCGATCTAGTCTATACTTTTGTGTTGTGCGCATCACATAGTAAGATTAGGCTAATAACCGGCCTAGCTTTGTGAAGCTTTTATGCATGTTTTAGTGTGCCCAAGGTCTGGTTTTGGTTGCTCGGGTCATCCATGCTTTGCTTTGTATAGCTACCATGTAATCCCCCTTGTGAGCCTTGAGTGTTGACCCCTCTAGCATGCTTTACTTGCTTTATTTCAGTGGTATGGAACCACTTACCATGTCATTTCAGTCCTTGTGGCATGCTTGTATGCTTGCATTTGATTCCCCTTGTCAGGATTTCCTAAATTCCCCCAAAATAAAATATTTAGGTGGCGACTCTTTATCTGGCAAAGTAGTCCATGTTTGGCACTTCTTTCTAAAAAATCTGTTTTTCAAAATGATTTGCCAGATTTGGACTCTTTGGTGATTTATCAATCTCACATTGCACATTGTGAGATCAGATTAAGAACCGACACACAAATCGAGTCCGAACTATAGCATGGGGCCCAAGGACGCGTCTACAGTAGGCAACTTTATTCTGAAGTTCAACCATAAAACACTTCAAATTCGACTGTGTCCATGTGATAGTTCTGGTCATCTTTGTCTTCTCTATATCCGAGAATTTGGTTGTAATTGTCACTATCAGGACTGGTTGCCATGTGTTGCGGCGCTATTCAGACTAGGGGCAACTTTCCGTTGCCATACAGTGTGCCGCGGTGCTATTCAAACAAGGGGCAACTTTTCGTTGTCATACAGTGTCCTTCAGACAAGGGGCAATTTTCCATTGTTTATGGATTCGAGGTCGTGCATCTCAAGAGTAGGCTTTGTGCTCGTTGAGCAGTGGCCGCTTACAAAAACAGTTTTTGAGAATTTTTTTTACTGAGGTTGACCAATTCTCTCGAAAATTATTTCATTTTCCAAAACTAGACCATTTCTTGGACCCAAAAAAGGAAAATTTTCAGTGCTCATAACCTAACTTCCATGATTTCAAATCGAAAAGTCGAACAAGTGTGTTAATCTAACTCTCATGCTAGTCGAAATTGTTTTAGTAGAAAAGCAAAACAAAAAATGGTCAAAATGATGAACTAGGGGCATAGTTGAGTCAGGCTTCCTGTCTTTTCCCCGTTGTCGATGCATTTGCTAGAAAAGGGCACCTTGTTCGCCAGAAAGGGCACAACGGAAGTTAACAGCAAAGGGTTGAAAGCTCTCTCATCCTCTAAGCAGCGAGGTATCAAGCCAAGTGTGAAGCACAAACTAGAATGGATTGAGTTATTCCACTCCCTCATCTGGACGGATTTGATCACGTCCAAAGTCCCCAGCAGAGCATCATCAACCGATGTCAGCTGCAGATTTGCTACACACCCAGTTGTAGCACAGCCCCTCTGTGGAAGAAACTCATAGTTGTGAACAAGAATAAGAATCTGGTAGAATACCAGGGGCAAGAGCCCACAACTTCCTGCTTATCCATCAACCACCCAGGGGAGGGATAAAAAATGAGAGATTGAAGAATAGAGAGATGTGCGCTGAGAGAAAAAGTGAGGAAAAGGGCCTTTTCAGAAAAACAGAGCTTGAGGGCCGAGTGATGTGAGAATCACAAATGAGAAAGGGTGGGAAACAATACCCGAAGAAACTGGCTCCTCGTGCACCGAGAGGTCTCTTGCCTTTGTAACACAGTTGAGTGTTGTGTTTGTGTGTTTTTGTTGTCTCGATTCTTGTTTTGAGTCGTTTGAGTGTCAATAGATGTGTTTAGGTTGTTTTTCCTTTGTTGAGTTGTGTTTAGGTTGTTCTACCTTTGTTTTCCGTTGTTGAGTCATTTTGGCTGCAGTCAGTTATAGGCTCAATTCCCGGTTGAGAACCCTTTTCTCATTTCAATCTAAAAAATGAATCGTTTTGTGCTCAGAGTGCTGTGTCGTTCTCCATATTTGTGCAAAATAGGATTTGTTCTTTCATAAAACCACAGGGTTCAACTCGGGTCATGTAAAAACAGTAAAACCACGACCTATCTGAAGCTATATAGGTTCCAAACTTCGAAGCAAAAGAAAAAAAAAGGGGGAAAATGTCAAAAATCTGAGTTTGTTTCAGCTTCTACAAGTTCCGTTGTCGCATCCTGTATGTTCAAAATGAGCTGTGTGTTCAAAATTAAAAGACTACCGTGTTATGAGCCGTGTGTTCAGATCGAGCACTGTTGTGTTATGAGCTGCGTGTTCAAAATTGAAAATGTATGAGCTGCGTGTTCAAAGTGGAATGTGTGAGCTGCGTGTTCAAAATGAAGTGAATGAGCTATGTGTTCATAAATGAAAATTTATGAGTTGCGTGTTCAGAATTAAGAATAAGCTGCGTGCAAATGAAATTGTATAAGCTGCGTGTTCAAAGTGGAATGTGTGAGCTGCGTGTTCTAAATGAAGTGAATGAGCTGTGTGTTCAGAAATGAAAATTTATGAGCTGCGTGTTCAGAATTTAGAATAAGCTTCGTGCAAATGAAAATGTATGAGCTGCGTGTTCAGAATTGAAATGTGTGAGCTGCGTGTTCAAAATGAAGTGAATGAGCTGTGTGTTTAGAAATGAAAAGTATGAGCTGCCTGTTCAGATTTAAGAATGAGCTGCGTGCAAATGAAATGCGTGAGCTGCATGTTCAAAATGAAGTGAATGAACATATGTATTCAATTTCAAAATAAAGTATATGAGCTGTGTGAAAATTAAATCAGATACAATGCCATGAGCTGCGTGTTGAACATGAAGTATATGGGCTGCGTGTTCAGAATTGAAGTGTGTAAGTTGCGTGTTCAATATAAAGTATATGAGCTGTGTTCAGAATTGAAGTGTGTGAGCTGTGTGTTCAACATAAAGTATATGGGCTATGTGTTCAACATCAAGTATTCAGGCTGCGTGTTCAGACTTCAAAGACAGTGAGCTGCGTGTTCAACTCTCAACTAGTGTGTGTTGCGTGTTTACCTCAAAATTCGGGCTGCGTGTTCAGAAATACAACAGTTTGGGCTGCATTTTCAACTCTCAACCAGTGTGTGCTGTGTGTTCACCTCAAAATTTAGGCTACGTGTTCAGAAAGTCAATTGTTTGAGCTGTATGTTTAGACTTCAAAAACAGTGGGTTGTGCGTTCATCATCAATGTGTGAGCTGTGTGTTCAACATCAAAGTTTAGGCTGCGTGTTCAAATTTCAAAAACAGTGGGCCGTGTGTTCATCTCAAAGTTCGAGCTGTGTGTTCAACATCAAGTGTTTGAGCTGTGTGTTCAGACTTCAAAAACAGTGGGTTGCGTGTTCATAATCAACAAGTTTGGGCAGTGTGTTTAGATTTCAGAAAATAGTGGACTGTGTGTTCCCCGTCAAATAGTGGGCTGTGTGTTCATCATCAAAGTGTGAGCTGTGTGTTCAGAAATTCGAGTGCTTGAGTTGCGTGTCAACTTAAAAAAATACTGTGCTGTGAGCTGTGTGCTAGAATAAGCAGAAGTATGGTGTGTGAACACGTTCAGGACGAGCAGATAAAAAAATACATAGCAAAAGCGTGAAATGCACGGAAAATGCAGAATACATTGCAGAAAATGTAAAAGTGAAGTACATACCTCTCGTGCCTGATAAGAGAGGTGGGACTCTGGCTCCCACAGTAATAGATCTATAGGTGCTCGCTCATCAAAGTCGGTGAAGTGGTAGAAAACGGCCCGAGGAAGGATGTGCGCCGGAGGGTCATACCTCTTGGGAATAAATGGCCAAATCCTCGAAGGTAAAGACATAATGTTTGGCTCACCCCCAGCACCTGGAGGACCTCCGCCCCGAGGAAAATGACCTGCCATTTTGAGAAATCTGCAAAAAGGAGCAAAAATGAGCAAAATGAGCCAAAATTGGAAAAAGTCAACAAAAGTCAACTCTCGGGAAATGAAAAAGTCAACAAAAGTCAACTCCCGAGAAAATGTTCCAAATGTTGATACAAACTTACCTCAAGTGGCGAAAATGAGGAAAGAAGCTCCGAAATCAAATTTTAATCGGTCTAAAGTGAAGAAAACTGAAAGATTTCGCGAAACAACTTTGCGTGGGGTGTTGGAAAACGCGTATAGAGCGCAGATTTGAGGGAGAAAATAGTCTAGGAAGGAGGAGGAGCTAATTTCGAACCTGAAGTTGTGAGCAAAAAGTGTTTGGCCAAGTATATTTAAAGAAACAAATGCAAAAGTACCAAATTGCCCCTGTTTTTGGATAGGTGGTCGGCCAACCACCTTTTCTGGTAGGCCGACCACCCCTTTCACTAAACCTGGTCAGTGGTCTCCAAACCTCGTCGGTGGCCTCCAATGCCTCTTTGAGCTCCCTGCAAATTTTAGTGGTGATCGGAGTCCCCGGCACTCAAGAAAGTACAAGGAAAGTGCACTTTTCAGCACGAAATCCCTCCGCGGGAACTTCAACTCCAACTTTCGATGCGTGTTTCATCGTTACTCGCCCAGAGCGAGGTGTATCCTTTTTGAATACATTGTGACCCTTCCGGGAGGTAAACCGGAGGTCGCGATTTGAGTTGTCCTTGTCGAAGCTTGCATTTATTTGCTCAATGTTTTGTTTTAAACATGCTCGTAAAGTCGCACTTATCCAGCATTGTTATGCATGCCACTCGCATTGTTATGAACATCGCTTACATTGTGGTGCACGTTTCACCGGTATTGTCATACCTCCACGCTTAACTTGCGTTGTCACGCGCGCTTCTCTCGCATTACGATGCACTTTCCCATCGGCACCATGTTTGTCTGCATTCGATGTAGTGTTGAACATGTGTTGCTAACTATGTTGTGCTTGTTAAGTTTATCTCTTTTGCAGGCACGATATTGTATGTACGGTTCATTTGAAGCTGGTGCGACCAGACGAACCGCGCAGGTATTGTATCTTCTCCGTGTGAGACGTAGCGAGAATTGTGATTCTCTTACATTCTTACTACAGGAAATGTAGTTGTTGCTTTGCATTCTTGCTTAAAACTGTTGCATCTATTGTGAATATTTGCTTCATTACAGTTTGCTGCTTTACATGATCATGAGTTACGTTCAACTTGGTGCATATCATTTTGCATTTTGCCCCCGCTTACGGGCATGCCTGGGGGCGCATCTCTTTTATCTTGCCTGTTTGTCTAAGTCTTCGGCCTTGTCAAAAATGGGTCGTCTCTGGGCTTTGACATTCACTCCCGTCACTTATGACTTTCAAGTTCTGTCAAAGAAGGGCAACTGTAGAAACCCTATTTTTGACCAACCTTAAGACTCAGACGTCACCAACTGAGTTCTCGGTGATGTTGCATATTGTACTCGTTCTGAGGTTGCAAACTTTCGGCTGAGAGCCTTGCCTCCAGGCTTCGGAACCTTTTCGTGCCTTGTCTCGGTTTGCGAACCAAGTCCTATTTTCCCTGTTTTCTCTTCCTGAAGGGAGGAAGAGGTCTCGTAGACCATCTCTTAGTGGCCGTAGGCTACATTTCGTCGTCGTAGACCATTTTTCTCGTTTGGAGACCAGTTTCTGATTTTCGAAGCCATCGGCCGTGTGCCTCGGTTCGGGACCGCTTAACTACCTCTGTTTGCTCTGGTTTTTGGCACACACCTTGTTTCCTCTCCTTAGAGGGACACTGTGTCCCGGGAGACCACCTTCGTGGTTGCACGCCACTTTCGATGCTTCATAGTCAGTTTTTTGGGCCGCAGGTTGCGCGTTTTGGTCCCCGAACCTTCGTTTCTCATCAGTGTAGGTTCATTTTTGGCATGGATCCTAGTTTCATTGTTAGGAAGGTGGTAGTAGGGTGGGAGACCACATTTTCTTCTTGGAGACCACCTTTCCCCGGTCGGTCGATTTTTCTTGACAGGTAAGTGGTCTCCCTCACTTTTGAGCCATAATTTCTGGTCTCTCATACCACCATTGAGTTGCATTCACCTGGGAGACCACCAATATGGGTAGGCCGACCACCTTTTCAACTTGAACCTTTGACCCCTGGTCGGCCGACCAGGGCAAGTGGTCGGCCGACCACTTGAACTGGTCGGCCAGCCTTCTACTTTTTTGTGTCTTTGAGTGCTATCCAATTGTGCCAGCTGGGAGGCATTTGCCCCATCCTCCGAGGATTGACCCTCCTATTTTGGCTTCTTAAAGAAGCTTGGTCCCTTTTGCTTAGCTTCTAAGAGAAGCTTGACCTTTTGTTGAGCTTCTTGAGGAAGCTTGACCCCTTTGGTCTAGCTTCCTCAAGAAGCTTGACCCTTTTGGTTTAACTTCCTTTAGAAGCTTGGCCTCTTTGTTCCAAGCTTCTTAGAGAAGCTATGGACCTCCTCTTCTATAAGAGGGAGCCTCTTCCTCATGAGCTAAGGTTGAGAAATTTTGGCTAAGGCATACACCTCTCTCTCTCTATATCATTCTCTTTTGGTGTCCAAAACTCCTAGTTCTTGGCCCCATTGCACTACACCTCCAAGCACAACACCTCCATGGTCAACCTAAGCACCTAGGAGCTCATTTTCAGAGGTTGAAGAGCTCCTATTTTTGTCCAGAAGCTGCTGGCCTTCTACTTTACAAGGGTAGGTCTCTATTTCCCTCTTTATAGCCTTATTTTGCTTCATAGTTTAGCTCTATTTGCAGGGATATTTAGGCTTTGTCATAAAACAAAATAAGTCTTGTTTTGAGCTTATAAACATGTTTGTTTACGGCCATTTTTCTGTTGGGGGTCATCTACCCCCTTGCATGCTTCATTTCCTCTTGTTTTGAGCTATGCATTAGAGCATTTGTGTTGGCCTCAGTTTGGCTTTTTAGCCACTGAAATCCAGCGGATTTTCAGTGGCTAACATGTGTTTTTGAGCCTCAAAATCAGAGAGGGGTGACCCTCTCACCCCTTGTTTTGTTTACTAGCTTTGTTGGCCTTACAAAGGAGGCCCTATTTGCATGTTTCAAAGCCACGTTTTAGGCCACTTTTTGTGAGTTTTGTGACCTGCATAGGCTCTATCTAGAGCCCTTTTTGCCATGTTGAATGTCTATTATGCATGTGTAGACTAATCCTCTTCAAGTCCTTTGTAGACACCCCATTTTTGACCGTCCTCAAGACTTGGACGTCACCGTTTGAACACCCAGTGATCATCCATGTTTGTGTTCGTTTGGAGTTCCCGGAGGTCTCGGCTACGCGCCTTGCCTTAGGATCTCCGAACTCGACCGTTTAGTGTCTGGTTTTGCACCAAACACTTGCATTTTGCCTTGGAAGGGTAGGGAATGCCTTGTGAGGCATCCCCACATACCACCGGCCATGGCCAGAGGCCACCGGCTGGTTTTTGTCTCCATCGGCAATATATATTGCCGGTCGGCGCTATTTTTTGCCGGTCGGCACTCATTTTTGTCAAAATGGCAATTTTGGGTAGCCGACTACTGTTCATCTACTTTATGTAGATATTTTGTGCCAAATTTTGAGTAGCCGACCACTGTTCATCTACTTTTGGTAGATATTTTGTGCCAGCTGTGATAGCTGGCACCAACTCTGTTCCCCTCCATACACGTGTATGGAGTGATTTCCCTCTAAGCAAGGTTATTTGACAAGCTTTACAAGAGAGAGCTCTATAAGAGAGAGTCTCCTCTCTTGGCATTAGGGTTAGACAACATTTTAGAGGGTAGATACACCCTCTCTCTATATTTCCCTCTCTCCCCTCCCTTGTGTGTGTTTCTTGGCCTAAAAGTGTGCTTTTACCTTACTTTTGCACTAATACACATACCATTACACCTTGCTCCGAGATTGAGGACTTTTGAGGGTTGATTCTTGAGTTTTAGGGCTGTTTTGATCAAAAGGAGAGGGATGCATTGACTATTCTTGAGGTGTGCTTCAAGGGTGAGCACTTTGCTTTAGTTTCCCCAAACTTGCATTAGTCTTTTGCCTATCTTGCTTGCTGATTTAGTTTTTGTGCATAACATAAAAAAGACTTATATTTTCATGCTTAAGAACTTTCATTAAGGGTCTTTTGTGGTTTGAGTTCAAACTCACCCTCTTAGGCCTTATTTGGCCTTTTTGTTGCCTCCTTGGTAAGGCCTTGTTTGCCTAAGTGTTTTGGTCTTCTCGCCAATAAAAACCAGTGGATTTTCAATGGTGAGGAAGGTGGTTTGAAGTCTTGCATAGGGGAGGGACACCCCTCTCCCTTCATTGTTTTATTTCCTTGCATTTTGGCTTAAAGGGTAACATGCATGCTTGATTGATTTTGCCCCTTTTTCAGAGGTTTTTTGTTGTTTTTAGATCACATGTAATCTCCGTTTTTGGTCGGATTTGTGCCCTTTTGCATGCTTAACATACTTGCTTCACATTCCTCTATTTGGCCTAGAAATGCACCTTGTGTTTAGGCCATGATTCTTGCATGTGTTGGCTTAGTTCCATGAAGGTGTTGGCATTATTTTACCATGTTTAAGGTCTGTTGGCTATCTATTTCAGTCATGCTTGCCTTGTTTGGTGTCATCTCTTTGTGTTTTGGCTTGTAAGCCTTGAGCATATTGACCTCTAGCATGCGTAGCTATGACCATCCTCATGATTTGGCATCATTTAGGACCATATTTCAGTCCATAAATCATGTTTATATGTGTGCATGTGTGACCTCTTTCATACCTTGAAGGTGTGCCCTCTTATGCCTAGGAATGAGCTTCGGTGCATACGTCTCTTTGGAGCCACTTTAGCTGCCATATTAGGAGGTTTTGGAGTCCATTTTTGCATTTAAAATTCTGTTTTTACTTGTCTAATTCATGCCATGATTGGTCATGTTGGCAGAAGTAAAGCGGCCCCTTTTGTGCCTTAGCCTTAGGACCATTGGCTTGCATGTTGGTATAAGAGTCTGTCCACATTTTTAGGCACTTTTGGCCACTGTTTTAGGGTGGATCAAGGTCTGTCCTTTTATGGTTTAAGACCCCCTTTGCATGCTTGTCTCATGTCCATTGCATAATTGCCTCATCAAGTGTTGTATTATGCTGATCCTATTGCATAGGTTGACCATGTTTGCATCGCATTTGCATTTTGTATGCCTAGCATTGCATACTTGCCATATTAGTTGCATGGCACTTGGCATGCTTTGCATTTTAATCCCATGTTGTATCTTTGAGGCATTGTTTGCATAACATGCATTGCATTACTTGGTTTGGGGTGTCAAACCAAGTGTAAGGGTCAAGGAGCGTTCATACTATAAGTGATGTAATGCGCCTTGACTCTCGGTCACCGGGACCCTTGACTTCGGCATGATAGGGTCTTGGTCCCCATTTGTGTGATTGCATGCATTTTTACATCAAATGGCAAGCTTGATCTCTTGGGCTATCATGCACAATTGGTGACTCGAGGATCGAGGGCCATGCTTCCCTGAGTACAACACATGATGGGAAACATGGCCAAGCTCACATGTGCCTGAAATCCTATGCCATATGCTGTCTGTCCTCTGTTGCTGCCAAAACTGTCTTCTGCAGGAAGTTTCTGCCGGCCGGCACAATTCATTGCCGACCGGCCATTGGTGAATGGCCGATGACTAAATCAGCAGCCGATGGGAGTTATAAACTGCCGGTGGGAATTTCCCCCAGCCGGTGGTACTCTGCAGTATGCAACAAACTTGTCCCATAATTTTGGCATTTTTCAGAGAAACAAGGCAGTAAAAACAGAGGCAGCAATGGTATGGTGCGGGCTTTCCGGGCTAAACGGGTTCGAGCATGCATCATTCGCGCATCCCGAGGCGGGGGCTGTGGCCACCTTTCTTTTGTTTGCATTCATTCTGTTAAGTAAATTAGAAATTCTGTAATAATTTATCTGCTTATCATTCGGACTGTAATATTTATTCGGACCCTCCGAGTGAGGGCAATTGTGTAATAAGTGTGCGTGAGTGTGTGTATGTCTTCCAACCTCACGTCTTTCTTCCCTTTTATTTACCTGCTTATGATGGTAGACTACGGCATTTTTGAAATTAGCATACCTTATGCTATGCATGCGTGCATTCATGCATTTGTATTGCATGCATCAGGCTCGGTACATCACGCTAACTGCATTTGTACTTCAATTCCAAATTGAATACGTGCATCAATTGGCCGCATTTCACATGCCATGCTTAGGTTAGCCGAGCCTACTTTGATTGCATCCTGTATGTGTTACATTAAGGAAATTTGACATAAACTAGGACCATGCATGTTGGCTAACTAGTTTATTATTTTGGCACGAAGTACGATGTAAGTATTTATGCTTTAGCATCCCACATGCGTGTGAGTGTTGCCATGACAGTATGCTTGCCATGCGGCTAAATGCTTATGTGATAAATTGTTTGAATGCCTGTGGGTGAAGGTTGGATTGTCTGAGTTGGAGAAACTCGTTGAAATCCGTATTTTAGCCTACTTGCGAGTAGCGAATTCCAAAATATTTTTCAAGACAAATGGATATGCAATGTTTATTTTCAAATTAGGCGATCTAGTCTATACTTGTGTGCTGTGCGCATAACATAGTAATTCTAGGCTAATAACTGGAATAAGAACACATAACGTTTTCAAAACTGGATATCACGGTTAGTAGAGGCCGGTCTTCAGACCGGGTGAGAGGGAGTGCTCATAGCTGACCTTCCCCGATCGTACCCAAGCTCCCGAGCCAAGGCAACTTTGGTGATGACGGACACGTGGCCTTTGGCACCGAGTCAGGGTTTTCTAAATTCTCCCATTTTAAAATATTTAGGTGGCGACTCTGTATCTGGCAAAGCAGTCCATGTTTGGCACTTCTTTTCAAAAAAATCTGTTTCTCAAAACGATTTGCCAGATTTGGACTCTTTGGTTCAGATTAAGAACCGTGACACAGATCGAGTCCGAACTGTAGCGAGGGCCCCGCGCGAGCGCGTCTACAGTTTCTGGCGACTCTGCTGGGGATTTTAGAGAGCTTGACTCGAACTCGTGATATCCTGTTTTGATTACACTTATGTGTCTCTTTGCATTGCATGTGCATTGGTGCGCCTAGGAACACCGTGTTTGCCATCTGCCATTCCTGAACGGTTTGCCGGAGGCTTGTCTTGTCAAGGCATGACCATAAGGCTGACCGGTTATGGGCTCTGATAGCATGGGAACACACACCCCGGTTTCACTGGGGCACCCTTTTTGACCATTCGACCTAGTGCATATTCGGATCCATAGTGACCATTCCAAGCTAGGACAGGTTGCTTACCCGTTTATAGGTTGTTTGAAACTGCTGCGTGCATAGTGAAACCCTAGCTCCTGACAAAATAGGGCAGGGAAACCCTACCCCAACATAGGGGTGTTTTGGTTCTCACTTACCTATTATGTGCTTTAGAGTGTATCTCTACAGGAGCGTACTTACCAGTTTGCAAGATTGAGTATCGGGCCCAAGGGCATCAGTATCAGCTTATGGGGATCAGTTATCTGCGGGTATCAGGTTCAGTTTTGGGAACAGTGGTTCTGGGGAACAGTGATCAGTATCGACGAACAGTGTGTTCGGCTTACCAACTGTGTATTATGAAATACCCAACTGCGCATTATATGTGTTTATCTTATGCCGTTATGCCGTCCGATTGTTTGTTTATTTACTGCTTTATTTATCTTTTTGCTAGGTAGTTTAGCACCATTGCTTCCAACCCGGTAGATATTCCCCAAGCACTCTGGATTAGAGGTCATCGGCTCCATCGATCTGAGGATCTGGTAGACGGACAACCAGTGTACCGCTCCCTACCCCCGGTTACTAGACGGAGGATAGCTAGGCAGAGGGCATCAGTTCAACAGTCAGTTCAGAGGGCCTTATCTACCGCACCTAAGTTCAGTAGGGATCAGGGTCCTGTTTCACCTACAGAAAGGGAACATATACCAGTAATTCAACCAGAGCAGAATAGTATGGCTAGCTTGGAGGAGATGGTGTGCCAACTCCAAGAGAGCATGAAAATGATGCAGCAGGATGCTGTTCGGCAGGCGGAGTTTGCCAAACAGCAGGCCACGGTTGTGAGCGAACAAGCAGAGTTGATCATGAGGTTACAACAGCAAAATGGAGCATCTGCTTCGCAACAAGTTCCTCCCCCACCAAGGGTTCTGATACCCGAAGAAACACCGAATGCCCGGAACGTCCAAGAGGATACCGACCTTCCAACGGGGCTAGCTCCGCCCTCGATCCCGCCTCAACTATCCAAAGCACCCACTCCTATCAATCAATCGGATTCTCCCTTCGAGTCCGAGGTGGACCCCGTGGCATTAAAAATGCGCAAGCTCGAAAAGCTGTTCCAGAAATCTCAAGGTGTGAAGTCCATTCCAGACATTGGAGACGGATACATCGACGCAGCCGTGATGCTGCCAGATCGGTTTAAGATGCCACAAATTGATCGTTTTGACGGATCCGGGGATCCCATGGTGCACCTGCGACTATTTTCAGACATCCTAAGGCTAATGGGCCTCATTAGACTGCAGAAGCTGTCTTTATTCAGCCGGACCCTGTCGGGTGTAGCGGCCACATGGTATGCCAAATTAGAGGATGACGTCAAGAGAAGTTGGGACGAGATGGCTGAGGCCTTCATCCTGCAGTACTCATACAATACACAAATCGAGATCACGACCCGGGATCTCGAGACAACGAGGCAAGAACCCAAGGAGAGCTTCTCAGAATTCGTAACCAAATGGCGGGCTAAGGCTTCGATGATGACCTTAAGACCCACAGACAAAGACCAGATTCGGATGATTGTGCGCAATCTTCAGCCGAAGCTAATGTAAAAGATGATTGTACTCCCCTTCCCTACCTTTTCTGATCTTCATGAAATGGGGGTGCAGATAAAGGATGCCTTAAAACAAGGCTTAATTGATAGTGACCGGGAGCAACCCCGCAGAACTTTCAATCGTAATAATGCAGGCCCGAGTGGCGCTACAACTAGCAGGACCTCCGAAGTGAGTATGGTCACCACCAACCCTTCCCCGAGAACTATGGCAGCCACACCATTCTCCGGTGCATCCGGAAGCAACCCACAAACAGCCAAATACCTTCCCAAAAATACCAGAACCTTCGCTCCGCTTTATGTGCCCCTGTCCAAAGCTTTGGGGGTTTTGATCAGAAAAGGGCATCTGAAGCCCCTAGAGCCGCGGCCCTTACCGGAAAGACTCCCCGCTGCCCACAATCCGGCCAAGTATTGTGCATTTCACCAGCAGCACGGTCACGACACCGACCTGTGCTTTCGATTGCGTCATGAGATTCAAGATCTCATTGATAACGGGGTGATTTTACCTCCTGAGAAACCCAATGTTACTACAAATGCTCTCCCCACGCATAACCAAGCTCCACCACCCAAAAGAATCAATTTCTTCCATACTGGGGTCGTGTCCTACGATCCTAGTATCTATATCACACCTTCCTACCTACCTAAGCCGGAAGTTTTCATTCCTGATTGCACCGACTTGTGCATGATGGACGTCTCCATAACCCAACCCAAGCCAGCGTTGGTGACCATCGAGAGTAGGAGAGAGAAGACTCCAAAGGAGAAGGGGGTTGTCGAGCCAGAGTCTGCGGAGTTTGGGAATGATGTTGGGAATGCTCATAGTCCGAGTGACTACATTTCACCGATGGGCCAGAATAGACCAGATGTGAAGTTTCCAGCAGGGGGAGAGTTGTGTGCAATCCAAGGGGACAGTCCAGGACAGGGAACGGATGATTTGACAGCTGTGGAAGAGGATCTTGCCAAGTTCCAGTTTTACAGTAACCAAGATCCAGAAGACTCAGCCGTCAACTGGTTCGATTATGAGGAATCGGAAGAAGCCACGGGATGGTTGGACGATCAGCCAGATGTGGTAGGAGAGTTTCAGTCAGAACAAGGCCCGGCAGGGGCAGGAATGTCAGTAACAGCCGGGAACGTCGAAGAACAGAGTACATCGCCGAGGAGCGTCGATGTCGAGGGTGTCGCTCGGGAATGGAGCATTTTGAGTACAGGGATTACTGAACAATCTACTGCATTGACACAGTCGGAACATGGAAGATTCGAAGATTTCGAGAGAATCAGGAAGGCAAAAGCCCATGTGGGGATTGAGACTGCTGCGAGTACAGAAAGGGAGAATGCTGCGAGCATAGGGATAGAAGGTACTGCGAGTATGAGAACAGCCATGCCAGAACCGAACAAGTGCCTGTCGGCTGCAGATGGAATGTGGTGGGAAGACGATGATCTATGTCTTGCCCACACAGACGAAGATTGGGGGAATAACCAACCAGATGATACCTGGTATATCGGCGAAGTCGATCACATGACTAGGAGTGGACGGCACTTCAAGCCTCCACACCTAGATCAACCAGAGGTGTCTGGAAAATATAGGGAGGTAGAGAAGCAAAAGGAAAAGCAACTCGAGGATGAGGCCGTATTGAGACAATTGAAAAAGATACAAGCAGACATCTCCATCTGGGGGCTGCTTATGGCTTCTCGAGTACATAGACAGGCTGTCCTCTCAGTCATGGACAAAGCCAAGCTTTCCATAGACACCACGCCCGAACAGCTGGTGGGTCTAGTTTTTTCGGGAGGGGCTGCCCCGATGTTGACTTTTTCTGATAAAGAATTGCCACCTGAGGGTGCGAACCATAACAAGCTGCACTACATCTCTGTGGAGTGCAGAGATAAATGGATACCCGTGGTGCTTGTCGACACAGGGTCCGCCATCAACGTCTGTCCGGCAAGGACAGCCGAGGCCTTCATCTTGCAGTACTCATACAATACACAAATCGAGATTACGACCCGAGATCTCGAGACAACGAGTCAAGAACCCAAAGAGAGCTTCTCAGAATTCGT
>NW_021026802.1:297019-312347 GCF_004153795.1 Camellia sinensis | reverse complement strand
AAGAGCAGACAGACCCATCAGCTGAGGTTAAGCAGTGTAAGGAAGTGGATTCCGAAGGCGTTGAGATTGAAATAGGGGTAGCACTGGCATGTCTACTTTCAGATCCTCCGATCGAACAGAAGTGCTTGGGGGATAACTCCTCGGTATGCATGATCGGGAATGAAACGGCTGCGAGCCTACCAGCAACTATTTTGGATGCATCCACCGCACCCTCTCTCGTCTGACAATATGAAGAAGGATTTTTGTCCAGCAGCACCGGGTCAGGTAGTGAGCCGGAATCTGATTCCACCGAATCTTGTGAGTCGAAATTAGGTTCCAGCTCAACTGAGTCTGAGTCCGGTATTCCTGGGGGTGATAACCCAGATGCCACAGTCCTGTCTAGGTCATCATTTTCTTTCTCTTTTGAGTCTGTTGTAACAGAAGAATCGGACGGCTTGGAAGTATTTAATGAGAATGATGTGGATGTGATTTCTGAGTATTTTTATGTGCCTTTGATTTATTGCTTAAATCAGGATTTTCAAAATTTTGATGAAAACGATGAGGAAGAAATTCCTCCGATTTTGCAACGATTAATTGATCAAGAGCAGGAAAGATTTGTTAAACCCTTAATGGATGAAATCACTACTGTGAATGTTGGTACTGAGAAGGACCCGCAGCTGGTCCAGATCGGGTCCACGTTGTCTTCGGAGGAACTCGAGCGCTTAGTCGCTTTATTAAAAGATTTTAAAAATGTTTTCGCGTGGTCCTGCGAAGACATGCCTGGAATCGATCCTGAGATTGTACAGCACTGGATCCCTCACGACCCCGAGGCCCAACCCATCAAACAGAAACTCAGAAGGATCCGCCCAGATTGTTCCAGTGCCGAAGAAGGATGGCAAGATCCGAGTATGCGTGGATTTCAGGGATTTAAACAGGGCCAGTCCGAAGGACGACTTTTCCTTGCCACACATTGATGAATTGGTAGATTTCACGGCAGGACACGCCTTGCTATCATTTATGGATGGTTTCTCAGGCTACAATCAGATAGTGATGGCACCCGAAGACCGGGAGAAGACTGCTTTCACCACCCCGTGGGGGACATACTGTTACAGAGTGATGCCGTTTGGGTTGAAGAATGCTGGGGCCACATATCAACGGGCTGCAACCACGATACTGCATGATATGATCCACAAGGAGGTTGAGGTGTACGTGGATGACATGATTGTCAAGTCCAAAGAAAGAGAAGGCCACTACACCGCCTTACAAAAGTTTTTCCAAAGGATCAGAGAATTTCGGTTGCAGCTAAATCCTCAGAAGTGTACGTTCGGTGTTACAGTGGGAAAAATGCTGGGGTTCTTGATTACACAAAGGGGCATCGAAGTCGACCCTTCCAAAATCAAGGCCATCTTAGAAATGCCACCACCAAGGACTGAAAAGGAGGTGCGAGGCTTTCTAGGTAAAGTGCAATTCATAAGACGGTTTATCTCCAAATTAACCTTGACTTGTGAACCACTCTTTGGTCTCCTGAAGAAAGGAAAGAAATTCCAACGGGACGGCCGATGTCAAGCAGCTTTTGAACAGATCAAGAATATTTACAGAACCCGCCCGTGTTGTCACCACCAGAGCCGGGGAGACCGTTGATATTGTACCTTTCAGTAACTGAGACTACCATGGGTTGCATGCTCGCACAAGAATCAGAGGACAAAGTGGAAAGGGCCATCTACTATCTGAGCAAGAAGATGCTGGATTACGAGACCCGCTACACTCCACTGGAGAAGGCTTGCTTGGCCTTGGTATGGGCTACCAGGAAGCTGCGGCACTACTTGTTAGCTCACTCTGTAATGTTGGTTTCACGCTTGGATCCCATTAAATATCTTTTCGAGAAACCGGCACTTACGGGTAGGCTAGCTCGCTGGCTGCTGTTGCTTTCTGAATTTGATCTGAAGTATGTAAAACGCAAGTCAGTAAAACGAAGAACAGTAGCGGAGTTCCTTGCCGACCACCCGGTTGAAGGGGATGAAGCGGTTGAGTACTTGTTCCCAGATGAAGCCATTCTGCATATCGAAGATGAAACTTGGACGATGTACTTTGACGGAGCGTCGAACCAATACGGGTATGGGATAGGAGTATTGCTGATAGCACCAGACGATTCCCGTATCCCTTTAGCATTCAAGCTCCGGTTCAAAGTCTCGAACAATGAAGCAGAATATGAGGCATGTATTGCTGGCCTAGAAGCAGCCCTAGAACTAGGGGCAAGACGGTTGGACATTATTGGGGACTCGAACCTTGTTGTATCTCAAGCAAAAGGAGACTGGAAAGTCAAAGAGGAAAGGATGATAATTTACCACCAAACCTTGGATTTGTTAATTCCTCGATTTGAGAAGCTAAATTTCACCAACCTAGTAAGAGAAAACAACAGGTTCGCAGATTCACTAGCAACTCTATCTTCCATGATGGACATCCCGTCCGAAGTCCGGATGCGTCCAGTCATTATTGACCAGAAGTTTACGCCAGCGTACGAGTCAATTTCCGCCATAGATGAGGCTCAGGACAACAACCCCTGGTACTACGACATTTGGAACTTCTTGGAAAAGGAGGCGTATCCACCAGGGGCAAATGCCAAGGATAAAAGGGTAATCAGAAAAATGGTTGTTCAGTTCATCATCTGCGGGGGTAAGTTGTACAAGAGAGGTCATCTGGGAATATATAAGCTCTGTGAATTGAAGCGCCTGATGGAGGCCATCCATGGAGGAGAGTGCGGTGCACACATGAATGGAGTAATGCTGGCCAGAAAGATCCTCAGATAGGGCTACTACTGGTCTACAATGGAAGAGGATTGTATCGGTTTTGTTCGGCGATGCCACAAATGCCAGATCCATGCAAACCGCATGAACATCCCGCCGTCAAAGCTGTATAACATGACTTCGCCATGGCCATTTTTGGTTTGGGGAATTGATGTGATCGGGGCTGTTACTCCGAAAGGATCGAATGGGCATGAGTTTATTTTGGTCGCGATAGATTACTTTACAAAGTGGGTCGAGGCCCAATCGTATGCCATGTTGAAAGCGTCGCACGTTGCAAAGTTCATCAGAAACAACATCATCTGTCGCTACGAGGTCCCAAACGAGATTATCTCGGATAATGGTTACCACTTTAAGAAGGAAGTAATTGACTTGTTGGAGAAATATAATGTGGCTTTTCATAAGTCATCCACGTACCGGCCGCAAACCAACGGAGCAGTTGAGGCCGCCAACAAGAACATCAAGCATATACTACGGAAGATGGTGGAAACCTACCGGGATTGGCCAGATAAGTTGCCATTTGCTCTGTGGGGCTATCGGACTTCAATTAGAACTTCTACCGGAGCGACTCTGTATTCATTGGTTTATGGGATGGAGGCCGTTCTACCTATCGAAATTGAGGTTCCGTCATTACGAGTGTTGGCTGAGTGTCAAATAGCCGAAGCAGATTGGCAGCAGAGCAGGTTTGAGGAACTCATGCTCTTTGATGAGAGAAGACTGAAAGCACTGTATCACGTTCAAAGCTATCAGCGCAGAATTGCCCGAGATTTCAACAAGAAGGTTAAGTCCTGGAATCTAAAGGAAGGGGATTTGGTGCTCAAAGACAACCGAGCTCCCATCCACGACCCTAGGGGCAAGTTCAGACCTAATTGGACCGGTCCCTACGTCATCAAAGCTATCTGGTCAGGTGGAGCTGTGGTTCTGATGGACCTAGATGGCCTGGAGTTCTCCCAACCGATCAACATGGACAAGTTGAAGAAATATTACCCTTGAGAGGCTCGCTAGGCCGAAAACCCGAAAGGGCGACCTAGGCAAAAGTTAGAGCACAAAAAATTAGAAAATATAAAAACTGAGCTCGCAAGGCTGAAAACCCGCAAAGGGCGGTTTTGGCAAAAGTTAGAGCGCAAAAGGAGAGTGAAAATACTCGAGTGAACCTGAGCCTGAACTACGTAAGGCTTGATTCCCATCTTTGGGATACGTAGGCAACTTCATCCTAGAGTTCACCCATAACCCTTTTCCCCGATCAACTTTGTTCATTTGATCATCTCGGTCATCTTTGTCTATTCAGCATTCAAGGGTTCGGTTATGATCTCCGGTGCAGTGCTTTTTAGACTAGGGGCAACTTTCCGTTGCCATGCAGTGCCGCGGTACTATTCAGACTAGGGGCAACTTTCCAGTTGCAAGGATCCGAGGTTGTGCATCCCGGTGACAGATCTCAGGCGTGTCCAGTTCTGATCCACATTCAAAATGTCTTTGAAAAGTCTTAATAAAAGTTGACTTCGTTCAGAATAATCTTTTTACAACTTTGATCATTTTTGGACCAAAGTGGAAAATTTTCAGTACCACAACCTTCAATTTCATTGATTTCAAAACAGAGTTCTCCTGCTCTTGCATACAATCGAAGTTGCGTTTTATTACATTCATAAAGAAAACTTGAAAGTACTAATAAAGCAATAAATCTGGGGCATAGTCAAGTCAGGTGTTCCTGCGCCCCCTCCCAGAGCTGGTCGAAACTTCTGGCGCTAAGCTGGGCCCGACATATGCCTCCTCATTAAGCCAATCCAAGCACTCGTCAGACAAAGTGCAACTGAAAGTAGGAGCGGGGGCCAGGAGTTCTCTCATCCTCCACGCGGTGGCCTGCCAAGCAAGCTGTGCGCCTCAGGCTGGGAATGCAGCAGGGTACTCTATCCCCTCTGGCAGGCAGGTCTGATCATGGCCAAATTGACGTCGAATCCGGAATGGGAAGTAGAATACACAGTGAGTAAGACCAATCAATTGAATCCCAGTCTGCCGGGGCATATTGTAACTCATTGCCGGAAGGCTCAGCCAAGGGTACCGCCAAGCGATACGGTCTGCGAACAAGCGGCACATCCAAGCGAACCACCATCCCTCATCCAGGGCATTGACTAGACGGTGCCGGAAGAAGTAGCCGCGAGCTGAATACGTTGGACAAGAGTCCACAACCTGCAGTTTGTCTATCAACCATACCTGGGGAGAGATGAAAAATGAGAGAATAAAGAATAGAGAGGTGTACGAGGAGAGCAAAGTGAGAATAGGGTTTTGTAAGAAAAGACCGCGCTTGAGGGTTGAGTGATATGAGCAATACAAATGTAAGATTGGGTGGGAAACATTACCTACAGTAATAGTGGACTCCCTGCTAATCTGGTCGTCTCATGACGATGAAAGGCGTCTAAGCCCATCAACGTCTCAGCCAAAGTCATGACAACACAGCTCTTGCCCTCCTTCAAGCCTTGGGCGATCTCGGTCAGTCGGATGCTAGACCCTCCGGAGCCTGAGACAAATAGAAAATGAGATAGCATGCACAAACAGAGGGCGTGTCGCCGGAAGCCTTGCCAGTGATGGTTGTTACGATCGCCGGCATCAGAAAACCGATCGATCAAACTCGGAATATCCAGCATCCCGTCACAAATCAGAGACTGAGCGTCACGCATACTGAGTCCACACATTCGCCCTAAGGATTGGGCATGGCTAAAATTAAGTTGGGGCAGGAGCTCCTCGTCACACTCGGACTCCATTAAGGCTCAGAAATCCTCAAAAGTAGGACATATCTCTTGCCCAGCGAAGCTAAAGACGTGCGTCACCGGATTCCAAAACCTTGCCGCGGCATGAAGAAACGGGAGGTGCAATGAGGTACGACCCAGAGTGAATAGTGCATTTATGCCGAAACCCCAGAAATTCAACTTTTCCGAGCCATCCAAGCTGGCAATCCAAGCTGTGAAATTTTGAGCAAGAAACTCTTCCATTGGAGCAAATCAGTGTGGAATTGAGAAAAACTACGAAGCTGGGGTCTTTTGTAGGAGATAAGGTTGGGTGGAGGACAGGTGTCAGCATTCTGGTGATCCCCTCATTCAGAGCCGGCCGGCCAAATGTTTTGCCGACCGACCATTTTATTCTGCCGACCGAACAAACTTTTGGCCGGTGGCCATTCCTTGAGGCCGATCGCCTCCACCCCTGGCCGGTGGGATTCCTCCTGGTTTCCTGAGCTCTTTATGCTAGGCATTGGGGAACTTCACTACCTCCGATCCCTCCCCCGGTGATCGATTCTTGCGGAGTCACACCTGTCCGCTTGTCAAGTTATTGTACATTTGCTTATCGAGTTGTATTTCACTCTCTTTGAGCTCTTGATTTGTTTATCGAGTCGTACTCACACTCGTTTGGTTATATCATGTCTATGTTTTGCTTATCGAGTTGTAAGTCGGTTCACTACCTGATTATTACGATGCAAATTTTCAGTGTTCAAAATAGGTTCAATTTCGTTCACGCTGTGGTATGATACCTTGCGATGCGATGCGTAGAAAGCTTACAAATGCAACATCTTTTGAACAAAATGGTTGTTTCATTCCCGTCACGTATTTTGCAAAATATGTAATTTCGAGAATAATAAAACCTGCCTGAGGCAGTGCAATGTGCTTAAACTACCAGTAAAAAGGAAAGTAAAGCATAGAATGGCAGGGTAGCAAAGCATCGGAACTGATACCAATAAAACTTCCCCTTGCGGTCAACGCATCTTCCGCACCTTTGTTCGAGTTAACTACATGGTTTGACGCCTTCATCACTCGAGACAATACGGGAAAGCACACTTTTGAAACGTGAACCTTCAAGTCGACCTCAGGCCACAACTTCTGCGGGCGATGCTCGATTCATACGGAGGACGTTCCGTCCCGTATCCTTATCATATCTTGTGGATTCCCACAAATCATTTCAATTATGCTGTGTTACAGTATTTTACATCCCTGCATTATGAATGATATGTTTTCACTCACATGCGTTCAAGTTTCTCTTTATACACATTACTTGCGTAGACCGCATGTTTTGCTTGCGTAGACTGCATGTTTGTAATCAATTTCATTACTTGCGTAGACCGCATGTTAATTACATTACCTGCGTAGACCGCATGTTTGTAATCAATTTCATTACTTGCGTAGACCGCATGTCAATATCATTACTTGCGTAGACCACATGTTTTACTTGCGTAGACCGCATGTTAATATCATTACTTGCGTAGACCGCATGTTTTGCTTGCGTAGACCGCATAATTGTTCAAATATTATTACCTGCGTAGACCGCATGTTTTGCTTGCGTAGACCGCATGATTGTTAAATTCATTACTTGCGTAGACCGCATATTCTACTTGCGTAGACCGCATGATTGTCCAACTTCATTACTTGCGTAGACCGCATGCTTATGATCAAATTCATTGCCTGCGTAGACCGCGTGCTCCATTTACACATCTGTACCTTCACAGCATTGTTATGCTCCCCACTTGCTTTGCGTTGTCACGCATTTTGAGTACACTACTATGCATGATGTTAACAATATTGTACCTGTTAAGTTTGTTTTCTTTGCAGGCACGATATTGTATGTACGGTTCATTTGAGGCTGGTGCAACCAGACGAGCCGCACAGGTATTGTATCCTCCGAGCGAGATGTATTGAGAACTACATAATTCTCTTACATACCTTCTGCATTGTAGTGTAGTTCGGTGTATGCTAGCTTAAAGTTGTCGCATGTATGCTTCATTACAGCTTTCTTTGCATGATCATAAGTTATGCTCGGCTTCGTGCATTGTCTTGCATTTTGCCCCTGCCTTCGGGCGCATACCTTGTTTGTCTTGCATGTTTGTCTAAGTCTTCGGCCTTGTCAAAAATAGGTCATCTCTGGGCTTTGACATTCACTCCCGTCATTGTTATGACTCTCGAGTTCTGTCAAAGAGGGGCAACTGTAGACACCCCATTTTTGACCGTCCTCAAGACTTGGACATCACCGTTTGAAACACCCGGTGATCATCCATGTTTGTGTTCGTTTGAGTTCCCGGAGGTCTCGGCTACGCGCCTTGCCTCAGGATCTCCGAACTCGACCGTTTAGTGTCTGGTTTTGCCAAACACTTGCATTTTGCCTTGGAGGGTAGGGAATGCCTTGTGAGGCATCCCACATACCACCGGCCATGGCCAGAGGCCACCGGCTGGTTTTTGTCTCCATCGGCAATATATATTGCCGGTCGGCGCTATTTTTTGCCGGTCGGCACTCATTTTTGTCAAAATGGCAATTTTGGGTAGCCGACTACTGTTCATCTACTTTATGTAGAATTTTGTGCCAGCTGTGATAGCTGACACCAACTCTGCTTCCTCCATACACGTGTATGGAGGGATCTCCCTCTAAGCAAGCTTGTTGTGTAAGCTTGGCAAGAGGGACTTCTAAAGAGGAGAGGTCTTCTCCTTGCTCTAGGTTAGAAATTTTGAAGGCAAAACCAGGCTTATACATATAGATACACCCTCTCTCTATATTTCCCTCTCTCCCCTCCCTTGTGTGTGTTTCTTGGCCTAAAAGTGTGCTTTTACCTTACTTTTGCACTAATACACACACCATTTACACCTTGCTCCGAGATTGAGGACTTTGAGGGTTGATTCTTGAGTTTTAGGGCTGTTTTTGATCAAAAGAGAGAGGGCTGCATTGGCTGTTCTTGAGGTGTGCTTCAAGGGTGAGCACTTTGCTTTAGTTTCCCCAAACTCGCATTAGTCTTTTGCCTATCTTGCTTGCTGATTTAGTTTTTGTGCATAACATAAAAAAGGCTTATATTTTCATGCTTAAGAACTTTCATTAAGGGTCTTTTGTGGTTTGAGTTCAAACTCACCCTCTTAGGCCTTATTTGGCCTTTTTGTTGCCTCCTTGGTAAGGCCTTGTTTGCTTAAGTGTTTTGGTCTTCTCACCACTGAAAACCAGTGGATTTTCAATGGTGAGGAAGGTGGTTTGAAGTCTTGCATAGGGGAGGGACACCCCTCTCCCTTCATTGTTTTATTTCCTTGCATTTTGGCTTACAGGGTAACATGCATGCTTGATTGGTTTTGCCCCTTTTTCAGAGGTTTTTGGTTGTTTTTAGGTCACATATAATCTCTATTTTTGGTCAGATTTGTGCCCTTTTGCATGCTTAACATACTTGCTTCACATTCCTCTATTTGGCCTAAAAATGCACCTTGTGTTTAGGCCATGATTCTTGCATGTGTTGGCTTAGTTCCATGAAGGTGTTGGCATTATTTTACCATGTTTAAGGTCTGTTGGCTATCTATTTCAGTCATGCTTGCCTTGTTTGGTGTCATCTCTTTTTGTTTTGGCTTGTAAGCCTTGAGCATATTGACCTCTAGCATGCGTAACTATGACCATCCTCATGATTTGGCATCATTTAGGACCATATTTCAGTCCATAATTCATGTTTATATGTGTGCATGTGTGACCTCTTTCATACCTTGAAGGTGTGCCCTCTTATGCCTAGGAATAAGCTTCGGTGCATACTTCTCTTTGGAGCCACTTTAGCTGCCATATTAGGAGGTTTTGGAATCCATTTTTGCATGTAAAATTCTGTTTTTACTTGTCTAATTCATGCCATGATTGGTCATGTTGGTAGAAGTAAAGTGGCCCTTTTTGTGCCTTAGCCTTAGGACCATTGGCTTGCATGTTGGTATGAGAGTCTGTCCACATTTTTAGGCACTTTTGGCCACTGTTTTGGGGTGGATCAAGGTCTGTCCTTTTATGGTTTAAGACCCCCTTTGCATGCTTGTCTCATGTCCATTGCATAATTGCCTCATCAAGTGTTGTATTATGCTGATCATATTGCTTAGGTTGACCATGTTTGCATCGCATTTGCATTTTGTATGCCTAGCATTGCATACTTGCCATATTAGTTGCATGGCACTTAGGCATGCTTTGCATGTTAATCCCATGTTGTATCTTTGAGGCATTGTTTGCATAACATGCATTGCATTACTTGGTTTGGGGTGTCAAACCAAGTGTAAGGGTCAAGGAGCGTTCATACTATAAGTGATGTAATTTGCCTTGAGTCTCGGTCACCGGGACCCTTGACTTCGGCATGATAGGGTCTTGGTCCTCATTTGTGTGATTGCATGCATTTTTACATCAAATGGCAAGCTTGATCTCTTGGGCTATCATGCACAATTGGTGAGTCGAGGATCGAGGGCCATGCTTTCCTGAGTTCAACACATGATGGGAAACATGGCCAAGCTCACATGTGCCTGAAATCCTATGCCATATGTTGTCTGTCCTCTGTTGCTGCCAAAACTGTCTTCTGCAGGAAGTTTCTGCCGGCTGGCACAATTCATTGCCGACCGGCCATTGGTGAATGGCCGATGACTAAATCAGCAGCCGATGGGAGTGATAAACTGCCGGTGGGAATTTCCCCCAGCCGGTGGTACTCTTCAGTATGCAACAAACCTGTCCCAGAATTTTGGCATTTTTCAGAGAAGCAAGGCAGTAAAAACAGAGGCAGCAATGGTATGGTGCGGGCTTTTCGGGCGAAACGGGTTCGAGCATGCATCATTCGCGCATCCCGAGGCGGGGGCTGTGGCCACCTTTCTTTTGTTTGCATTCATTCTGTTAAGTAAATTAGAAATTCTGTAATAATTTATTTGCTTATCATTCGGACTGTAATATTTATTCGGACCCTCCGAGTGAGGGCAATTGTGTAATAAGTGTGCGTGAGTGTGTGTATTTCTTCCAACCTCACGTCTTTCTTCCCTTTTATTTACCTGCTTATGATGGTAGACTATGGCATTTTTAAAATTAGCATACCTTATGCTATGCATGCGTGCATTCATGCATTTGTATTGCATGCATCAGGCTCGGTACATCACGCTAACTGCATTTGTACTTCAATTCCAAATTGAATACGTGCATCAATTGACCGCATTTCACATGCCATGCTTAGGTTAGCCGAGCCTACTTTGATTGCATCTTGTATGTGTTACATTAAGGCAATTTGACATAAACTAGGACCATGCATGTTGGCTAACTAGTTTATTGTTTTGGCACAGAGTACGATGTAAGTATTTATGCTTTAGCATCCCGCAAGCGTTTGAGTATTGCCATGACAGTATGCTTGCCATGCGGCTAAATGCTTATGTGATAAATTGTTTGAATGCCTGTGGGTGAAGGTTGGATTGTCTGAGTTGGAAAAACTCGTTGAAATCCGTATTTTAGCCTACTTGCGAGTAGCGAATTCCAAAATGTTTTTCAAGACAAACGGATATGCAATGTTTATTTCCAAATTAGGCGATCTAGTCTATACTTGTGTGTTGTGCGCATAACATAGTAATTCTAGGCTAATAACTGGAATAAGAACACATAACGTTTTCAAAACTGGATATCACGGTTAGTAGAGGCCGGTCTTCAGACCGGGCGAGAGGGGGTGCTCATAGCTGACCTTCCCCGATCGTACCCAAGCTCCCGAGCCAAGGCAACTTTGGTGATGACGGACACGTGGCCTTTGGCACCGAGTCAAGGTTTCCTAAATTCTCCCATTTTAAAATATTTAGGTGGCGACTCTGTATCTGGCAAAGCAGTCCATGTTTGGCACTTCTTTTCAAAAAAATCTGTTTCTCAAAACGATTTGCCAGATTTGGACTCTTTGGTTCAGATTAAGAACCGTGACACAAATCGAGTCCGAACTGTAGCGAGGGCCCTGCGCGGGCGCGTCTACAGCCTTCCAAAGGGGCCTTTGCTTGCATGCTTCCTAGACTCATTTCAGGCCCTTTTCACTGAGTTTTAGGGCCCTCATAACCTCTGTCCAGAGGTAGTTTCTTCATTTTTTGTGTCCATCATACATGTGTAGAACAACCCTCTCATTGGCCTTTCAAAGGAACATTTCATTCTAACATGTGTTGACTGAGTTTTAGTGGGTTTTTGGTCATATTTTGGCATGCCATGTTTCTTTTTTTGGCTGGTTTGGTGGGCCCTCATGTGCTTCATATACATGTAGTGTAAACCATGCTTACTAGCCTATGTTGCATGTTGTTTTGGCCCTTCATGTTAGCACTTTTTGGCCATGCCTTAAACTAATTTTGTGCATGTTTTGGACTGCGTTAACTCTGTTTTTGGGTCTCATGGTCGAATGATGCTTGTTTTGCATGCTTGTAGTTCAATATCCATGCCAAGCTTTGAGATTTGAGGTCTATTGCATGCATATACTGAGGTGTTTTCATGCTTTGGGGTCAATATACATCATATTTTAGAGCTTATATGAATGTCATATTCCCATGATTTCCACTCTTTAAAACATGTTTGAGAGTTGTGCATAAATGCCTCGTTTTCGGACCATCGCATGAGCTTCGTTTCTTTGCATTCTGAGCCATCATTTTAGACCAATTTCCCACTATCTTGGACCTACCTAGGGTCTGTTTGGGGTTGGTTTTTCCATTTGTACATTGCTTTGTGTACCTCTAGTGTAACCCGCTTCACTAGTTTCGGTATTCATGCCACCTAGCATGCATTGTGTGACGTGTTCGCACGATTCGGGACCATCTTGCATGTCATTTCAGAGCTGAAAAATGTGAACGGGTACTTATTCTTTGTTTGAATGCCATACTTCATCCTTTGCCATGCTTAGTTAGAAGTTGCTGTTGTGCCTTAGGATCGGTCCTTTGCATCCGTGCATGTTTGCATGTATTTCGGTTGTCTCATTTCCATCATTGGCCACTGATGTGAGTGTGGCTGAGGTCCACTCATATTGGTGTAAGTCCATCTTGCATTTGTATATGCCATTTAGTTCATGTGCGCATGATAGTCTTCGTAAGTGCATTGTGTATGCCATGTTATGTCACGTGCATTGTGTACGCCATTTTAGCCCATAGCATTGCGTATGCTAGGTTCCATGTTAGTCGCATTGTGTATGCCATCTCATTGCTTTGTGTTTGGAGTAGGGTTTAGTCCGAACACAAAAAACGAGGGACGTTTCGTACTCCAAGTAACGAAACGTGCCTCGATTCTCGGTCGCCGACACTCTTGACTGTCCATGATAGAGTTGTTGGCTTTACTTGCTTATATGTGCATTCATTTCACATCGAGTCGTGCAATTCGACTTCTCGGCCAACATGCTCGAGATGCGTGATTGGTGCATGAGGATCGAAGACACACCTTCTTTGAGCTTGTGCAAGGACGGGGAGAGTGGTCGTGCACACATTTGTTGAAAATACATTGCCTTTTCTCTCTCTTGCCTTGTTGTAGAAAACCAGAAACCAGAGGTGGAAACTGGTCGGCCGACCAGATTTTCTGGCAGGCCGACCACCCTCTTTGGTCTCCACCACAAAGGTGGTCGGAAGGTGGTCTCCCATGCCTATAATGGTCGGTGGCCTTCCCAAGGTGGAGTTTCAGCCTTCTGGAGCTTTTGTGCAAGTTTCTGAGATCAATTGCAAACAAAGGCGAGGCGAGGCATCATGATGGAATTTCCCGACAGGCGACCCGAGTATGCATGCATCCTTCATCATTCGGAACAGAACTGAGGCAGTCCATTGCACGTAGCATAGCATGCTAGTTTAACTTTGCTTACCTAATTCATTTGTTAAGTAATTAGTATTGTGTAATAATTCATTATTTATTTGGTTGTGTAATATTCTTTCAGACCCTCCGAGAGAGGGCCAATTGTTGTAATAAGTGTGCGGTGTGTGTGATGTATGTCTTCCAACCCCACGTCGTTCTCCTTTTATTTACCAGCTTATGATGGTTAGTTTAGAGCATGTTTCAACTAGCATACTTATGATAGCATGTTTGCATTCATTCATCTGTCTTGCATGCACACGAGCTCGGCGCATCATCTAACTGCATTGTATTTCAATTCTGAGTTGAATACTTGTTAGTTATAGCATTTCACATGCCATCTTTAGAATATACCGAGCCTATTGTAGTTGCATTCCTACATGTGTTGCATTAGGCATTTTCAGCATAGTTAGGATCATGCATGGATTTCTAACATAGCTTCTGTTTTTGGCTTGGAGTACTCGTTAAGTGTTTATGTTTTAGCATCCTTACATGTGTGTGAGTGACTGCCATTATGCATGCTTACCATGAGGCTATGTGCTTATGTGATATACCTGCCTGAATGCCTGTGAGTGAAGGTTAGATTACTGAATTGGAATAATGCATTGACTGTGAGTTTTAAGCCCAATGAGAGTGGCAAACCGTCACGTTTCTAAGCCCACCCGAGGGTGGCAAATCTACGTCTTAGCCTACTTGGGCGGTAGCACCATCAAACCATTTTCAAAATAAACAACATGAGATGTGTTGTTCCAATTCAGGCGATCCAGTCTTATACTTGTATGATGTGCACATCGCATAGTAAATCTAGGCTAATTATCGGAATAAGAATCCATAATGTTTTCAAAACTTGATATCATGGTTAGTAGAGGCCGATCTTTGATCGGGCGAGTGGGGGTGCTCACGAAGTGACCTCCCCTAATCGTACCCAGTTCCCGAGCAAGAAACTTTGGTGATGACAGACACGTGGCCTTCGGCAGCGATCAGGGTTTCCTAAATTCTCCCAAAATAAAATTTTAGGTGGCGACTCTGTATCTGGGAAAGCAGTTCATGTTTGGCACTTCTTTCTAAAAAATTCTATTTTCCAAAACGATTTGCCCAGATTTGGACTCTTTGATGATTCATCGGTCTTGCATTGCACTCTGCGAGATTAGATACAGGACCGTGACTTTTGAGTCCGAATTGTAGTGAGACCAATGAACAAAATGGGATTTCCCTCCCGGGACGTTCGGGGACGTCTAAAATAATGTATCCCAGGATTAACAGTCCGATGGATTACAATCCCCCTTATTCAGTCCGTCCAAAAACACACCCTTAATGAAATAAATTTTTATTACATTTTTATCATAAAATAAAATGACCATAATGAATATCAATACACACTAATTATAAAGTTAAGTTTTCTCTATACACTTATTTTGAAAACAATAATTCTCAAGTACATATCTTTTATAAAAACAAAAAATTAAAACCTATATCGTTCCTCCATTGTTCCTCACTTTTTTCAATCCCAACACCTATTGTCCTCCTGTACAACTAATGTGGCAATGAGAAGGTGAGTTTTATGTGCAAAGTTTGATTTATTTTTTTTTATTTTTTTTTGGGGGTTCGCGATTCTCATTCGCAAACTTAATGCCGAAAATTTTCATTATGTTCTAAAATCAACTGTTAGATAATTTCATGATTTTGGAAATTAACTTTCCGAAAAATATAAGTTAATTTCAGTTTTCAACTGTCGAAATTTTTTTCAGAAGTACAAAATCGAACGATACAAAAATTTTGGAAATACAAAACTAAATAAACCTATTTGAATTTGAAAACCAATATCGAATGGATTATTTTGTCTCATCACCACCAACATCGACATATCGAAAATGAATACAGTTTTATAACTTATTTTTTGCAATTTTTCTAATAACTACAAAATAAGATGGAGATACACATTCCTTACCTTCAAGAATGCAGTGAATCTCTCTCAACACAAAACGGAC
>NW_021026802.1:218945-296994 GCF_004153795.1 Camellia sinensis | reverse complement strand
TTCCCATTCAATTTAAACTCTTTTACAAAACTCATTCACCAAATAAATTTCTATACTCACAATCATAATTCCAAAAACTCACAAAACTCAAAAAACAACTATGTTCTCAAATTATATTTCAACGCAACCTTAAAATTTTGATAAAAATAGAAAAATATTATTCAACCTGCACAAGCTCGAGCCCGAGCCCAATCTCATCGGCCGGTCTGTCAACACCACCAACGCCCGAATACCATGGGCGTAACTTCTGGTCGGGCCAGGCCCGACCCGACTCGAATTTGAAAGAACCTGCGAGGCTGACATGGGCCGATCAGGCCAATTTACACCCTTCTCTCACAACTATTAGTGTCTTGGTCTCCTATTTGTTCTTCGTAATCACCTCACTATCTTTCACACAAGCTAGGAAAGCAAGAAAGCCAAAAGAAGAAGAATCCCACCCCATCAGTTCCTTCCACATCACCTTCACCATCAACCTCCATCATCACGAACGTGGAAATCCAGCCCCACATTGCTAAGATGGTGTTGGCTTATTCCTTCTGCATTTAAGTAAGCATTTGGGCAAGTCATTCCAATAATGTAAAGTTCAACATCAAAGTGCTTTATCGATAAATGAAGTAAACCATCAAAAAAACCAAAAACAAAAAAAAAGAACACAATAACAAGGCAAGCACAAACAAATCTTAATTCTGACATAACACAATTGGAAAAAGGCAGTGCACTTTGTGCACACATGAAAACAATCATTAATTCTAATAAGTGCGAAACTCAAAAAGATATACAGAAAAGTTCACGACATCCAAAGATTAGAAAAAAATATTTTAGACAACTATCCATAAAAAATAAATAAATTAATAAAAAGAGGAGGTCAACTAGTAATGGTTGCATTTATTCTTATTAATACCACAAAAAAATTTTCCCCCCACCCCCAAAAAAATTTTTGTTTTACAAATTCTGGGATGATAATCAATTGTTTTTTGCTCAACGTAATCTTAGCCAAATTTCGTAACTTCTTTCTTCTTATCAAGCATTATTAAATTTCCCAATTAAATTGCCAAATTTCTTAGCAGTATCTTTTTCATTTGTCATGAATACTAAAAATGATTTTACAGAATGGACACAGATTGAGAAAATAATAGGTTACATGTTAGAGTCCACCATATGTGGCACCCCTAGTGTCTCACATTGTGTTCTATTTTGTAAAATCATATATGCCACTTCGGATTTACTCATTCTTTTTTAAAATCACCACCAAGAGGCAGTCCATTCAGGTTTTTTAAACTGAGCATATCACATGATCTTTTACATCTTATAGAATAACGAGCCTATTGTTTAGTTGCATTCCTACATGTGTTGCATTAGGCATTTCAGCATAGTTAGGATCATGCATGGATTTCTAACATAGCTTCTGTTTTGGCTTGGAGTACTCGTTAAGTGTTTATGTTTTAGCATCCTTACATGTGTGTGAGTGACTGCCATTATAGCATGCTTACCATGAGGCTATGTGCTTATGTGATATACCTGCCTGAATGCCTGTGAGTGAAGGTTAGATTATCTGAATTGGAATAATGCATTGACTGTGAGTTTTAAGCCCACATGAGAGTGGCAAACCGTCACGTTTTCTAAGCCCACCCGAGGGTGGCAAATCTACGTCTTAGCCTACTTGCGGGTAGCACCATCAAACCATTTTCAAAATAAACAAACATGAGATGTGTTGTTCCAATTCAGGCGATCCAGTCTATACTTGTATGATGTGCACATCGCATAGTAAATCTAGGCTAATTATCGGAATAAGAATCCATAATGTTTTCAAAACTTGATATCATGGTTAGTAGAGGCCGATCTTTGATCGGGCGAGTGGGGGTGCTCACGAAGTGACCTCCCCTAATCGTACCCAAGTTCCCGAGCCGAGGAAACTTTGGTGATGACAGACACGTGGCCTTCGGCACGAGTCAGGGTTTCCTAAATTCTCCCAAAATAAAATATTTAGGTGGCGACTCTGTATCTGGGAAAGCAGTTCATGTTTGGCACTTCTTTCTAAAAATCTATTTTCCAAAACGATTTGCCAGATTTGGACTCTTTGATGATTCATCGGTCTTGCATTGCACTCTGCGAGATTAGATACAGGACCGTGACTTTTGAGTCCGAATTGTAGTGAGACCAATGAACAAAATGGGATTTCCCTCCCGGGACGTTCGGGGACGTCTACAATAATGTATCCCAGGATTAACAGTCCGATGGATTACAATCCCCCCTTATTCAGTCCGTCCAAACAAACACACCCTTAATGAAATAAATTTTTATTACAATTTTATCATAAAATAAAATGACCATAATGAATATCAATACACACTAATTATTAAAGTTAAGTTTTCTCTATACACTTATTTTGAAAACAATAATTCTCAGTACATATCTTTTATAAAAACAAAAAAATTAAAACCTATATCGTTCCTCCATTGTTCCTCACTTTTTCAATCACCACACACTATTGTCCTCCTGTACAACTAATGTGGCAATGAGAAGGTGAGTTTTATGTGCAAAGTTTGATTTATTTTTTTTATTTTTTTTTGGGGGTTCGCGATTCTCATTCGGCAAACTAATGCCGAAAATTTTCATTATGTTCTAAAATCAACTGTTGAGATAATTTCATGATTTTGGAAATTAACTTCCGAAAAATATAAGTTAATTCAGTTTTCAACTGTCGAAATTTTTTCAGAAGTACAAAATCGAACGAATACAAAAATTTTGGAAATACAAAACTAAATAAACCTATTTGATTTGGAAAACCAATATCGAATGGATTATTTTTGTCTCATCACCAACCAACATCGAACTATTATCGAAAATGATAAATTTATAACTTATTTTTGCAAATTTATTCTAATAACTACAAAATAAGATGGAGATACACATTCCTTACCTTCAAGAATGCAGTGAAGCTCAATGTAGATTTTTAATGGAGTCATGTTTTGCTAGAAAGTATTGGATTACTGATATTCATTTGATGTTCATATGTTTATCACAATTTCTAGTTTATTTTTTAGAATAATGATATATGGGTATAATTTTATTGAATCCTCCTTGGAATACCTGTTTTCCAATCTTTTTGCAGGTCAAATACGGTATACTGCCATCTAAGGTATTGAACGAGGTAAAACTCATAAAAGATAGAATAGGGTTGGCAGGTAGCTGTCATTTTCTATTAAGAATTGAACTAGGTAACCAAAATGAATTAGTTGTTTGTTTAGTTTGAGTTTTGAAATACTGTGCATAGTGAATGATTTAGGGATTTGAAGGTGTAGTGTATGAAAAAATCTATTTGGTTGGCTTGCGTACATATTATGAGTTAGGGTTATAGTTAGAACATTTGGTGTGTGAATTGAAAATAATAACATGTAATTAAATTCATAAGCGTGTGAACTGAGATATGATATGTATAGAGATTAAATGGTGTGTGGAAATAGAATTCCCCCCTCCATCCACCCATCAATGTGACACGATTCTTATCTTTCTATGGCAGGTTTGTTTGGGCTTAATCTATTCTACCGGTGCTCTCCAGCTGAGTTCCCCGTTTGGTTGTGTGGTCAGAAATCAACACCTACAACTTGGCGCCGTCTGTGGGAATGTAACGAAAATATATGGCCAACGACGGACATAAAGAAATGATCGGGGACGACGTCCCACGTCGGAGTGGTAAACATGCTAATCCTAACATCGAAGAAGAAAACCATAATGAAGGAACATGGCATCAGAATCCCAGGGGTAAGGACGTCGGCAAAGAGGGAGACGTTGGGAAGAATTCAGGTCGAAATGAGTACTATAACGAAAGCGACCTCCAGGTATGGAAAGATAGATGCCTAAGGAGGGACGGTGAGATGAAGGAAATGGCCAACAAATTGGCAGATCTACAATCGGTTGTGAACTTCATGATGCAAAACAATGTCATGCAACCACTGTTTCCATTGCAAGACATGCGGATGCCAAGAGCCAAGACTGACACCCAAAAAGGGAGGCAGAAAACAATCCCAGTAATCCCGCAGCATGGCAAGGAAAAGGAGCACTCACATCGACCTTCACAGGAAATCGGGTGAGGAGAGTCGGTTAGAGGTGACTCGCAGAGGACACCTCATACCAGGGGAACATATGTCAAAGAACCCCGGAACATCCAGGGGAAGGACCTGTTTTTTGACATGGTGAATGAGAAGAAGTCCAAGAGGACACATAACGACACTGGGAGTAACGCACCTAAATGACTGAAATCTGTTGACAGCCAAGCTCCTAGTCGGACTAAGGAGGATTTGAGAGACTACCTCCAGAGGAAGCGGCAGAATGAATGTCGAGATCACATCTCCCGTCAAGCCGAGAACGCCGTTCTCAGTGGAGTTGGATAGGTTTGAGCCCCCAAAAAGGTTCCATATGCCGAGGTTCCAAATTTATGATGGTAAGTCCGATCCGAACTTTCATGTCGGCTTATATCTGAATTCAATGGCTTTGTATACCGGAAATGAACCGTTGTTGTGCAAGGTGTTCCCCTTATCCTTTGGGAAAATCACATCGGATTGGTTTCACATGTTGCTGAAAGGAACTGTGTAGAATTGAGAAAGCCTGGCCGAGATGTTTGTGGTGTAGACACCCCATTTTTGACCGTTCTCAAGACTTGGACGTCATCGTTTGAGCACCCGATGATTGTGCTTGCTTGTGTTTGAGTCCCTGAAGGGATCGGTCGAGCGCCTTGCCTTGGAGCCTCTAATCTTGTCTGTTTTGTTCTTGGTTGTGGATCAAGAGCTTGTTGCTTCAATTCTAGAGGAGAGGGTGGCCTGTCAGCCATCCCCATAGCCTGTTGGCCATGACTTGTGCCTGTCGGCCACCAGTGGTGGCTGGTCGGCTATGTTAATGGCCGGTCGGCTACATTGATGGGCGGCGGCCATTTTTCTCCTTTTTTAGATATTTATTTGCCAGTTATGCCAGCTGTTGTCCACTGAAGTCCATCTCCATACACGTGTATGGAGGGATGAATACAAGCTCTAAACTTGATTTTCTATATATAGGGGGGTCTCTCCCCCATTTTGGAGGGTTAGACAATTTGGAGCAAAAATTTTCTCTCTCTAGAATTCTCTCTCTCTCTCTTCTTGTTTTGTGCTTGATAGTTGATTTTCTCTACACTTTTGCACAAGGATCCTTAGCCAAACATTCTTACCTTGGAGCTGAGGTTCTTTGAGGCTTAGTTTGAGCTGCCATCTTTTTACATTGTTTTTGAGCTGGTTTTCAACTGTAAAAACCTATGTTTTTCAGTCCTAAAAGTGGTGGTTTAAGCCTATTTTGAGCTAGGGGGTTGTCTCCCCTTTTTGCTCTTTGGCTTGTGAAGCCTTTTGTGTCATTTCTTACCATCTTTAAATCAAAATTTTTGGCCCTTTTAAACACCAAAATCCAGAGTCATTTCAGTGGTAAAAATCAACTTTTGAAGTCCAAAATAGGAGGGGTTAGCCTCCCCTCCTTGTGTCTTGCTTCCATGCCTAGGTTACTTCACATGTTAGCTCGATTTTCTAGCTTAACTTAGCTTAATTCAAGCATGTTTTAGGCTCTATTTTGGCATGTTTCAGCTCTGTTTTGGGTTTGTTGGTGCACTTGAGGCTGGCTTTTTGTACTTGTAGTGCAATTGTGCTTACTAGTCTAGCATGCTTCATGATTTAGCCTATTAGTCTAGCTTGTGTTAGCTTAATTTCAACATGTTTTTGCTACTATTTTGACCTGCTTTAACTCTGTTTTGGGCTGGTTAAGTCCTTTGAGGCTTGTATTGCATGGCTATAGTGTAATGGTCTTCACTAGCTCATTGTTTTAGGGCTTTAAGCATGAAGTGTTAGAGTTGCTTGCATGTTGTAGCATTATTTTTCATGTAATCTCAGCATCATAGCTCTGTCACATGCTCATTTATTTCACTCTTTCATTGCTTTTGAGAGTTGTGTCTTGAGTCTTATTTGCAAGTTAACATGTGAGCATGTTTTTCTAACATTTTGTTCCTAAATCTCAGCATGTTTTAGCCATTGTTTTGACTAGTTTCAGCTCTGTTTTGAGTCAGTTTGGTCCCTTAGAGTTGCTTGCATGTTGTAGCATTATTTTTCATGTAATCTCGGCATCATAGCTCTGTCACATGCTCATTTATTTCACTCTTTCATTGCTTTTGAGAGTTGTGTCTTGAGTCTTATTTGCAAGTTAACATGTGAGCATGTTTTTCTAGCATTTTGTTCCTAAATCTCAGCATGTTTTAGCCATTATTTTGACTGGTTTCAGCTCTGTTTTGAGTCAGTTTGGTCTCTTGAGGCTTGTATTGTATGGTTGTAGTGCAATCTCTTTCACTAGCTTAATGAGTTAGGCTTTTTAGCATGTATTGCATGAGTTGCTTGCATGATTTAATGTCATTTTGCATCCCATTTCAACACTGAAATCTTTGTCATCTCCCTCTATTCTTCACTCTTTCATTTTTTTTGAAAGTAGCTTTGAACCCTTGTTGGGTTGAGTGTGGAATTGAGGCTCTCACGCCTAATGATTTTAATCCTCTCTTGAGGGTTTCTACTAACCAACAGCATGAGGCCTCTTTCATGCTCAAGGCATTTGTGGTTCAAGCCCTCTTTCTATTAGTGGACACTCACCTTAGACTTAATCGATTAAAGGACAAATCGGTAATGTAAAATGTGTAAACAAAATGAACAAAGTAAAAAAGGCAAGATAAGCATCTTTGTGTTGCATTGCATGTGTTTGGATCAGACGTTAATCCGAACACAAGAAAAATGCGACGTTTCATACTCAAAGTGATGAAACGTGCCACTTTTCTTAGTCACCGTCACCCTTGATCATGCATGATAGGGTGGTGGTTGTTTTGGTCTTGTATGTGCATTCATTGACCTTGTACAAGCTTGGTTCTCTAGCCATTATGCATTGAAAATGCTTGGTTGATGGCTTGAGAGCCAAGAGCTACACTCCTTTGAGCTTGAGAGATGATAAGGAGGATAGTAGTACACACATTCCTTGAAAATGCATTGCTTTGCCTCTGTTTTCTCTCTGTTGCAGCAAAAGAAGAAGTTCATAAAAGGGGGTGGCCGATAGCCACTTTTTTTAGCCGACTGACCACCAGAGAATTTTTGCACAAATGTGTTCCTGTGTTGGAGTAGAGGCAATCTGAAAGTTGGTACTATTTTAAGAGATCAAACGAGTGCAAACAGAGGCATCCGACGGCAAGGCAAGGGCATTTTCGGGTGAAGCAACCGAGCATGCATGCATCCCTCACCCTCGAGGCCATTTAATTGTTTTTGTTAGCTTAGAATAAGTTACACAATTGTTGCAATTATTTAATTTTAATTTGGTTTGTAATATTTTAGCTAGCTTAGAATAGTTAGTTAATTTATTTCAATTGTTGCAATTAGTTAACTAGAATAGGTAATTAATTTTGTTTTGTAATAATTAGCTTAGCTTAGTGTAGCTTAGCTTATTCATTTGGACCCTCCTTCGCGAGGGCATAATGTTGTAATAAGTGTGCGTGCGTCTGTGCACGTCTTCCAACCCCACGCCTTTTTCCCTTTTATTTAATCGTTTTCGATGGTTAGATTAGGGACATGTTCAATTAGCATATCTCATGCTTGTATGTTTACATCATTCATTTGTCTTGCATGCACCGAGGCTCGGCACATACATTCAAACTGCATTGCAAATTCAATAATTATTTGAATACATGTTTCAAAGCATGTTATCAAATTGTATTGTATGCCATATTAGTAGCTGAGCCTATTAATCACATTATTGCATGTATTGCATTAGGAATCTTGTATAGTTAGGATCATGCATTCTTTCTAACTAGTTTTTTTATTTTGGCTTGGAGTACTCGGTAAGTCTTTTCACTTTAGTATGCTTGCATGAGTGTGATTGACATGTTGCCATGAGGCTATGTGCTTATATGCTAAACTGCATGAATGCCTGTGGATGAAGGCTTGATTGTTTGAATTGGAACAATTTGATGAATGAGAGTTTTAAACCCACTTTATGAAGTGGCAAAATCATGTTTTAAGCCCACTTGAGGTGGCAAATCCTCATTTTTAAGCCCACTTGAGGGTGGCAACTTCAAATCATTTTCGAAAACAAACATGAGTTATTTTGTTCCAATTCTTGCGATTTTAGTCTATACTTGCTTGCGTGTGCATCACATAGTAATGTTAGCTAATAACCGGATAAGAACACATAATGTTTACAAAATAACATATCATGGTTAGTAGAGGTCGATCCTTTGATCGGGCCAGCGGGGATGCTCATTTCATGACCTTCCTCCCGCGTACCCAAGTTCTCGAGCTGAGGCAACTTTTGTGATGACGAACACGTGGCCTTTGGCACGAGTCAGGGTTTCCTAAATTTTTCCAAAACAAAATATTTAGGTGGCGACTCTGTAATCTAGTAAAGCAGTTCAATTTTGGCATTATTTGATTTAAAATTGATTTTCCAAAAAGATTTGTCATATTGGACTCTTTAGTGTTTATCAGTTTCACATTGCAACTTGTGAGATTAGATTTAGAACCGTGGCAAGAGTCCGAACTGTAGGACCAATTCGAGCTCTCCGAAAAGGGGACACGAACAAGTCGGGCTATATGTGGCATGGTTTGTTACAAATAAGTTGTAGCCACTAAGGGTAGACTCCCTGATGGCTCTGAAAATTAGCGAGGGTGAAAGCCTCAAGGCTATGCCAAAAGATATTATGAGGTGTTCAACGGAATACCAGGATGCAACCAGGAGTTAGCGGTTGTGTCTTTTAAGAACGGCCTAGAAGATAAATGCACGCTTCGGAAGTCACTGGAAAAAACTCTACCAAAGAGTATGGAGGAGCTCATGGCAAGAATCGAGAAATATGCCAGAGCAGAAAAGGATATGCCGAGAATGAAGGCGCCGAAGCAAGAGAAGAGAAACAGCTCACCGAAGCGAGACCGAGGTAATACTGGTTTTAACAGGCAGGAAACAGGGCTGAGGGCAGCACATGCGGTCACCACTGTGTTCTGGATCCTGTTTATAAAGTTCTAGAAAGGATCAGGAACCAGCTGTATTATTGAGTGTTAGAGAAGATTCCTGGTGAGTTCATGGGAATGAGCCTTGGGAAGCACTGCGCTTACCACAGTAAGGATGGGCACCTAACTCAGGGGTACAGAGCCCTAAAGACACACTTGAAAGATCTGGTCAGATAGGGTCACTTGAGGGACTTAGTAGATGAGGCCAGAACAAGGGAAGAGCATGCAAGGCTACCCCCATCACTTGCGGCACCACCACTACCACAACCACAGTAAGCAAAACCTCGGGTGATCATCAATGTGATTCACTCGAAGGTTAATGAAAATGATATGAGAGGAGAGACCCAAAAGGTGAGGCATTTACAGCATGTGTGTTAGGTCCAGCAAAAGAGGCCTAGGACAAATGAGTACTAGGGACCAATGGTGTCCTTTACTGAGGCGAACCTAGACATGGTGCAGCATCGACACAACGATGCTCTGGTAGTGAGCCTCAAGATTGAAGAATTCCAAGTAAGGCGCATTCTAATCGACCAAGGTAGTTGTTGTGACATTATGTATGTCAGATGTTACAAGAAGCTTGGCCTTCGCCAAGATGATTTGGAGCAGTCAGATAGCCCAATGGTCAGGTTCAATGGAATGCTGACATGGCCACTGGAAACAGCAAGCTTGGAGGTGCAGGTTGGCACCAGGAAGATAAAGACAGAGTTCATCGTAATCGACACACCCTCCCCTTACAATGCTATCCTGGGAAGGCCATGGTTGCATGCATAATTGACACATTCTCCCCTTACAATGTTATCTTGGGAAGGCCATGGTTACACATAATGAGGGTTGTTCCCTCAACACTGCACCAGCTGTTGCGGTTCCCAATGAAGCATGGAATTGAGGAGGTTAGAGGGGATCAGGCACGGGCAAAAAATTGCTCCATGGAAGCAATGAAATCCATTGGCTACGTGTGAGAGCCAAAAATAGTAGAAATTGAAAACGAGGACATTGAGGTCTTGGATGACGTTAGTAAAGAGCCGGCCGACAAGAGTGAGGAAGCCTTGAAGAAGATTCTAGTAAAAGAAGATGAAGAAGAGCACTTCTTCTTTCTCAGCTCAGGCTTAGCCGAGGAGGAGGAGAGGGAGTTGGAGACTTTCTTGCGAACAAAGATAAAAGGGTTTGCCTGGACGCCATATGAGATGCCTGCCATTGACCCCGAGGTCACCAGCCATAGGCTCAATGTAGACAGGTCGGCTAAACCTGTCATTTAGGGGGCAAAGAGGCCGACGTTGATTCATGTGGAGGCAGTAGAGGAGGAAGTGGACAAACTGTTGGAAGCCAAGGCTATTCGGGAGGTGAAATACCCAACTTGGCTATCCAACATAGTGGTTGTGAAAAATAAGAACGGCAAGTGGAGGGTTTGTGTTGACTTCACCAGCCTGAATAAGGCTTGCCCCAAAGACAGCTTCCCTTTGCCTAAAATCGATCAGCTGGTGGATACTACTTCAGGGCATATGAGGATGAGCTTCCTGGATGCTTATAGGAGATATCATCAGATAGCAATGTATCCCCTTGATGAGAAGAAGATTGCATTTATCACCCCAAAAAGGCTGTACTGCTACAGAATGATGCATTTCAAGTTGAAAAATGCAAGAGCAACCTACCGAAGATTGGTGACCAAGATGCTCAGACATCTGATTGGCAAAACAGTTGAAGTGTGCATTGATGACATGGTCATGAAGACCAAAGAACCTGGGAATCACCTAGCCGACTTGAAGGTAGTTTTTGATATCTGAGAACATATCGGCTCCGACTCAATGCTTTGAAATGTGCATTTGGAGTCAGGTCTGGTAAGTTCCTGGGATACTTGGCTTCTAGAAGAGGCATTGAGGCAAGCCCAGATCAAATCAAGGTCATTTTTGACTTAAAGAGCCCGACGTCAGCCAAGTAGTTCCAGATTTTGACCGGTAAGGCGGCAGCCTTGAACAGGTTTATCAGCCGAAGTTCTGATAAGTGTAAACTATTTTTAAGTTTGTTGAAGAAGGCCACAGATTTTTTGTGGGCTGAAGAATGTGATGTCACCTTGGCCGACTTGAAAAAGTACCTGACAACAGCTCTAGTTCTGTCAAATCCAATACCTGGAAAAGAATTGCTCCTATACTTGGCAGTTTCAGAGCACGCGGTGAGTGCAATGGTAATTAAAGAAGAGAATGGAGAACAAAGGGTAGTGTACTATGTGAGTAAAACCCACAAGTGCAGAGACCAGGTACTTACTCCTGGAGAAATTGACACTAGTCCTGGTGGTGGCTTCGAAAAAACTGAATCACTACTTCCAGTCCACAAGATTGTGGTACTAACTGAGCATCCTTTGAACTCCCTGTTGTAGCAAGGAGATCTAAAAGGCAGGCTAGCCAAATGGGCAGTAGTGTTGGGCCAATATGACTTGGAGTTTAGGCCCTGAACAACAATTAAGGGCCAGGTTCTGGCCAACTTTGTGGCCGAGTTCACCCCTAGTGCCATCCCGCGTCGGACTCTGGTAAGCCACGGCTTGGGATGCCCAGGGCAGCAAGAAGAAACCCAACTAGGGCCCAAGAACCCTATTGTAGCAAAACAGAAGAAAAAAGAGAAACCAAAGCCCTGTGACATCTACATCAGCAACTCATTCCGCCTGTTGTTGATGGAAGTTCAAACCGTCAAGGAGCATGGGCAGGAGTAGTGTTAGTATCGCCAGATAGGCGAATGTTAGAGCAGTCTATTCGTTTGGGGTTCAAGGCCTCAAACAATAAAACAGAGTATGAGGCACTGATTACAGGGTTGAAGTGAGTAGCAACAATGAAAGTCGATAAGGTGGTAGTCTTCTATGACTCCTAACTTATTGTGAATCAGGCAACAGGCGAATATGCAGCCTGAGATGAAAGAATGATAACCTATGTCAAAAAAATTATTAGACTGCTACCATTGTTCTAGGATTGCCAGCAACAGTAGGTTAGCCGATATGATAACAGTCATGCTGATGCCTTGGATAACCTAGCTAGTGCAATGAAATCAAGGAAGGCAAGGACAATAATGGTCGATTATTTGTCAGGCCCAAGTGTAGAACCACTGATCACAAAGTACGAAGCAATGTGTGTGGAGATTGGTCCAAACTGGAGGGATGCAATAGTGATGTTCCTCAGGAATGGCAAGCTGCCAGATGATTGAAAAGAGACGCACAAGACGAGATTGAGGTCGGCCAGGTTTAGCATAACAGCAGAAGGCCATCTCTACAGAAGGTCCTTTACTGGGTCCCTTTTGAGATGTGTGCATCCCTCCTAGGTTGAAGACTTCTTGTATGAAATACATGAAAGAGTATATGGAAGCCATGCTGGGGGCATATCACTTGCTCATAGGGCCATCACTCAAGCCTTACATGCAGAAGGATGCTGAAACCTATATTAGAAAATGCGAGAAGTGTCAAAGGTTTGCACCTTCAATATATCAACTAGTGACAGATTTGAACCCTGTATTCAACCCTTAGCCATTTTCCAAGTGGGGCATGGATCTTGTTGGACAACTGTCCCAAGCAACTGGGCAAATGAAGTTTCTGCTGGTAGCAACTGACTACTTCTCGAAGTGGGTAGAGGTTGAACCCCTTGCGAAGATTCAAGATATTGATGTAAAGAACTTCATATGGAAGAACATCATCACCAGGTTTGGGATCCTAAGGGCAATAGTAGCAGATAATGGTACACAGTTTGATAGTAAGCTAATCAAAAACTTTTGTGCAAAGTACAAAATGAAGAACTACTACTCCACTCCAAGTTTCCCTCAGAGCAATGGTCAGGCAGAAGCATCTAATAAGACTATCTTGGAAGGGATCAAGAAGGGGCTGGAAGCAGCAAAAGGGAAGTGGTTGGAGGAGTTGCCTAATGTGCTTTGGGCATATTGGACTACGCCGAGAAGATCAACTGGAGAGTCTCCTTTTGTCATGGCTTATGGCACTGTAACACCCCAAAATACAAATTATAATTATCTGAATTATCCATGTGTTAATTGCGGATTATATGATTTAATTTGTGTATATTTGTCTAAATTGGGAAATTATTTGTTGAGAATACAACTTTTGGAATTGAAATTGACGACTTTACTGGGTTCAGAAATCGAAATTAAGTACATGGATATGTTAATTGGAATTTTTGGAATCATCTGGGAAGTTTAATTAAAAATTGATTCCGTCTGATTCGCTAATTTTAATAGGTTGGAATTAAATAATTGAATAGGAAGTGGAGCTTAATACACAATAGTATAATTTAATTTACGGGAATTTGATTTAATTAAGTTTGTGATTGGCATAATTTAATTAAATATGATGAATTAGCCTAAATCTAATCTAACTTAAGTATACTAGTAGATTGGTGGCTAAATATAAGCCTATTCATCAATATAGCAAGAAAAGAGAGACCAAGAGACAGAGAGTGAGTGCATTATGCTGGAGAGTTATTGAGAGAGGGAGAGAGAGAGCTCAAGAAAGAAAGAAAAGAAGAACAAGAGGAAGAACATGGAAGGAGAAAAGCTTTGGCCTACACAAATTCATCAACTTAAGGTAGGAATTCTCTTCTAATTTCATGAATTTGACTTGTTATACTCATACACCCATGGAATCCAAGTTCAATTAAGAAGAATTCAAGTTTAATTGGCGGCTTTATTGAGTAAATTGAAGCAAAATATATGTATGAACAAGATAAGCAAGAAGGTGTAGGAATTAGTTTAAGAACATGACATGCATGTATCTAATTGTTGTGGAATCCTTACATGTTCATGAGTTTTGAAGTTAAGATCATGAAAATATAGAGTTATGAAATTACATGTTTATGTTAACTTGAGAATAGGTGAAATTGAGTAGGAAGTCTACATGCATGGCATCAATTCATAAAAGTCATGTTCATATGCTTGATATCTTGCATGGTTTATGAGATTTAAAGAGAAAACTCCATAGATTTTGGGAAATGGGTTTAATTTGATATTTAGAGCCTTATAAGAATTCAATTAAGCATCTAATTTAGGTTCATAAAATTAGATGTAGTCAAATTAATCCTTAATTGAGAATTAATTAAATTCAATTAAAATTGAGTTAAGCTTAAGATTATGGAAATAAATGTGAAGATTAATTATTTGGGCTTTAATTTGCTTGAAAATGGAGTTGAAATTGCAAAATGTGCATATTTATGAGTCTCTGATTCAGTAATTTTAAACATGACTGAATAATTGTAATTTAATGTGTATGAGCCTAATTTAAAGTTTGATTGTGTAATTAGTGAACTTAATAAGGGTTGGTATGTGATTAGATGATTTATATTTAATTAGTTGGTTAATACAAGACTAAACATGTTTTAATTAGAGGTTAAAGGAAATTAATAATCTAAATAATTCATAATTCTAGTCATCTATATTTAAAAACTTAAGTGAACTAAATATGTTTAAGATGATTGTGTATCGTGCTATGCATATTTGTGATTGTAGGTCACGAGTCAAGGACAGATTGACCAACCGTTCTGGAAGCCCACTGTGAGTAACATTTCTGTAAAGATATGTTGATATGAACTATGTTCAACTGTTATGCGATAAGTTATAATTTCTGAAATATTATTTTAATTATGTGAACGAATGTCCTATTTGCGAATCTATTATGGCATCCATAGATAGTCCCAAGTCATGAGGGACGGCATGTAAACGCGGGTCCATGACACATATGTGATACGAGATCTCGTTAGCCACATCATTGTGGTGACATGTGTTTAATCGGTATCCAGAACCGATTACTCTAGTCGGAAGACGATATGTGATATGTTCTGTAAGATGTACCATTACGTTATGTTCTCATATGAGATTGATATGATTGACTTTGATATGATTTGTTTTACGGATATTATGTTTGGAATTCGTTCACTAACCCCTTTACTTTAATGTTATTCACTGGGCTTTAGCTCACTGTTTTTATATATATGTATAGGTGGGCATTCTGGACGGCAAGCCTAGAAGGGGTCTTTAGCCGAGCCACAGTTTTGAAGCCTACCGAGTTGTTTTGTGTGCATCTGAGTTGGGGCTAGGCCTGGAAGGTCGTTGTCAGGCTTTTGATCGTGAAGTACACTTTTGTTATGTGCATATGTTACGTATAAGATGTTAAGTTATAAGTTATGTACTGAATGTGGGTAAATTAACGTTTTTGCATGTAAATATTTGTTCATATAGATTCACAACTCATTGGACTATTGGTGTTTTTGAATAGTACTTCCGCTAGCCCTTATTATTTTTGATTGTACAGTAAGGCCTTTGGTAATCTCAGATTACTGGCCGATTACGACACTAAACCTATAGGGGCGAGTTTAGGTTGTGACAGGCACAGAAGCGGTTATCCTACTGGAAGCCAGCATCCCTGGAATCAGAACCCAGGGAGTAGAAAATGGGACTAACGAGGTATTCCTGGCCCGAGATCTGGACCTGCTAGAAGAAAAATGAGAGAGAGTAGCAATTCGGCTAGGGGCATACCAGCAGCAGCTTGCTAAGGCTTACAACAAGATGGTCAACCCAAGAGAGTTCAAAGTTGGGGACCTCATCCTGAGGAGGGTTGTTGGCAATGAGAAGGATCCTAGGGAGGGCAAACTTGGCGCAAACTGGAAGGGGCTTTATAGAATCATCTCGATTGCCAGCAATGGGGCGTATCGGCTAGAAGGCAATGATAGCAAGGAGTTGCCCAGACCATGGAACACTTGCAATTTGAAGTTTTTTTATCATTAGTTTTTTGTTTTTCGAAGTTTATAGGATAATTGTATTAGCCAAAGTAATAATAAAATGATAGTTTGATCTTTATGAATTTGAAATTTGTGCAGTTGGACCGACCAGTCCTACGATGATGTTTCCGAATGAAACATGATGAATAACTTAGACTTATTATATGGTAGAGTTGAATTATACTTGCATATAATAGAGTTGAACTAAGTTGGCGATGTTTCCAAATGAAACATGACGAATAACTTAGACTTCTTATATGGCAGAGTTGAATTATACTTCCATATAATAGAGTTGAACTAAGTCGATGTTTCTAAATAAAACATAACGAATAACTTAGACTTATCATATGGAAGAGTTGAATTATACTTGCATAAGTTGAACTAAGTTGGCGATGTTTCTAAATGAAACGTGACGAATAACTTAGACTTATTATATGGCAGAGTTGAATTATACTTGCATATAATAGAGGTGAACTAAGTTGAATTAATCTAGACTTGCCATGTCGGCAGAGTTAAACTCAGAATGGAACTAAGTTTGTTTTAGTTAGATTAACAGGGAAACCAAGGTTGAACACCTCGGCTAGTCTTTGTTTGAATCTGACTTCAGCAAAAGACCACAAACGCAGAATGTGAACTTAAATGGAACTTAGGTTCACATTAGGGGGCAGGGAGCAAGAATGATAAACAAACTTGAGAGCTTGGGACTTGTTGAAATTTTTAGAAAATTGCCAAGTTAGAATGGGCTTGACACTTGTTGAAATTTCAGAACAACTTACAAGTTGAAGTTAGCTGAGGTAATGATGAAAGAAGTATTTGAGGTACATCTTACCCGAGAAAACTAACAAGGTTGTCAAGCTTGGTAAGGTTGGAAAGGTGAAGTCTTGATAGAAGACAACAAGTAGAAGTAAAGAAGAAATACTTGACTGAATAAGTTTTAAGAAACAACACTTGTAAGAATATTTCAAAATATTTTTAAGTGTTAACCGAGATATTCCAATTGTTGGCAGAGACAAACAGTCAAGCTTTATATCCGAGGTACTCTAACCCGAAGTGATTACACAATTAAGGTGTACTTTGAAGAAATGCAAAAATATTCTAAGTATGGAAGCATGAAAGAAAGCAGTAAGCATATATGAAGAGAACATTCAAAAGAAAGGAAGGCATGCATTCAAAGAGAACTTGTTTATTTACAAAGACAAAAGAAGGCACGTCGGCTAAATGAAAACCGACACTAGTTAAAACAAAAACAAAAGATTACATTGTTCATGACAATTCAAAATAACAAGTAAAGGAAAAAAATTCTGAATGCTAGGATCACTGGGGATTCTCTGCAAACTGCCCTGCCTCGACGATTGATAGTGTCTCAACATCAGCGGACAGCTGAGTAGTCTTCTCGGCTGCCGTCTCAGCCTGGATCTCGGTGTCAATCTCAAGAAGAGTCTCATCAAGGCTCTTCTCGGCGGTCTCAACCTCAGCCTCAGAAGTGGTTTTCGGAGCCTCATCCTCGTCATCCTGAGTCAAGTCCAGGACTTGCTCATTCAGAGTTGGGGACTTGGCCCCAGCAGCTTCGACCTTTTGAGCAACATCAGCGACTGTGTGCTTGTCGGCCTTAACTTCTTCTTCCTTCTTAGCCTCATCCTCGGATTGGCTTGAAGTGGATGGGAATGGAAGAGCAAGTCGGCTGGCATCCCAGAGAGGCGAGTCGTCGGGGACAACCAATTCTTTCAATGCAGACATCCATCCAAGCGTGTAACCCTTGTTGCATGCCTCGTTGACTTGCTTCTTATATGCATCACGGACGTCTACCACCCCTTTGGCATACGCCTTCTCGTCGGCCCCCTTTATTTCGGCCGCTTTGGTGGCAAGTGCCGTTTGAAGCTCAGTCTGGGCTTGAGAATCCTTCTCTTTAGCTTCTTTTGCCTCGGCCTTGGCGACCTCGGCGAAATTTTTAGCGGCTTCGACGTGATCCTCAGCTTTGCTTTGAGCCAGTTGGGCAGCTTTCGCCTGTCCTGGAAGCTTCGGATGCGAGCCTCGACCCTGTCTAGTGAAGACAGGAGCTTGGCTGCCTCCTTTGTCTTGTTGGTCAGCTCCTTCTTAAACTCCTCAATTTTGACTGCAAGGGAATGACCCTGCTGGATAGTCTACAAGAATGGAAAGAAAATTCATTAAGTATGAGAACCAGAGTTGAAATTGGATGAAAAGTTACAAGTGCTGAAACTTACCAAAATGCAGTGTTGCATCATTATTGCATAGTTTTCATACTCAAAAAGCTCGGCCATCCGATTGATGTCGGCCGGAAGGAGAACGACAGTGTAAAGGGTGGCACCAACTTCCAAACTATCGAGCGCACTATCCCCGACTAGAAGAGGTCGGTCTTCGACCTTTATAGACGGGGTACAGGGCTTGTCGGCACGAAAAACACCAAGCTCAGAAACCCCCCGGACTTCGGCTTCTTGGATCGCGGCTGATCAGATGTCTTAGCCTCGGCAGGACTATTCTCGGCCACAGAAGTAGTCTTCTCAATTTTGACCAATTTGGAAATTGGCACTGTGTCCTCAGACTTGACTTTAGTGGCGGTGGTTTTGGCCTTAGCCCTTTTTATCCTCTTTGCCTTGGGCTTTTGTTGGGATTGGAATGGAGAAAAAGAATGAACCGACACCACGCCAGGGATGTTGGCTAAAAGGTCATCGAGAACAATTTTTGCGTGACCCATTTCGTCGACAATAGCAGCAATGGTAACTCTGGGACCAAAATGAATGGCTGGCAAGGCAATAGGTAGGTAGGAAGGATCGGTCTCCGAGAAGTCAAGACCTCAGCATCTTCTATTTCTTGTTCTATCAGCGGCGACGACGTTTGGTAGAGCTCGACATCAGCGTTGGTACTGAAATGGTGGGATTAGTTGAGCTGTAGCAGAAATAGATGCCTGATCTACTGGGGCTGATGAAAAGGCCTGATCTGGCCTTGGCAATGAAGCAACTGTTGAAGTTGTTGCTGATGGGGGAGTCTTGCTTTGGCGAGAAACGTCGGGCAAAGCGGACTAGTAGGTCGGGATATAATTAAGCAACAAAGGGGCTTTGCGTTTATCAATATCTAGACCTAGAAGCCTTTTTAGATAGGGGCTAGGGAAAAAAGTTTGTCAGAAATCCTTTGCTGGCTGGGGAAGAGCTACAAGAGAAAACCAGAAGAAAAACATTCAAAAACAGATATATGAGTTGACAAGTCCTAGCAGAAATAGGATTAAGAGGATGACTCAGTTCTTACCATCACCCTCTTTAAACACCGATCGACATAGAGAGAAGATATGAAGATCATCATCAGAAGCAAACTCCTAGTTACCCGAGACGATCAGGTAATCATCTCCAGCACCCTTGTTGGAGTTTAAGAGGTCGGCTATGATTTTATAGGCAGTGGATCTAGGCTTGAGGTAATAAATGTAGCCTTTTTCAGACTTTAGGCCACACATGGTATAACAAAATTTGAAAAGTTTGTCAGAAATCCTTTGCTGGCTGGGGAAAGCTGCAAGAAAAAAGAAGAAGAAAAACATTCAAAAACAGATATATGAGTTGGCAAGTCCTAGCAGAAATAGGATTAAGAGGATGACTCAGTTCTTACCATCACCCTCTTTAAACACCGATCGACACAGAGAGAAGATATGAAGATCATCATCAGAAGCAAACTCCTAGTTGCCCAAGATGATCAGGTAATCATCTCTAGCACCCTTGTTGGAGTTTAAGAGGTCGGCTATGATTTTATAGGCAGTGGATCTAGGCTTGAGGTAATAAATGTAGCCTTTTTCAGACTTTAGGCCATACATGGTATAACAAAATTAGATGTCGGCTAATGTTATCCTAGCTTTTTCTCGGTGGGCTAGGGCGATTATACCATTGATAACCTGTCACGACCCAAACCTGCCCCTATAGGTTTAGCGTCGTAACCGGCCAATAATCCTTGGATTACCAAAGGCCTCTTAACGGAATAACATACAGTTAGGGGCTGCAGAAGCAAATATATAAAATATACGTAGTCCATTGAGCTGTGAAAACATACATGGGACAGATAATTTCAAAACTTGTATAACATTGCGAGTGACTTCAAAAGATACAGTATTTACACATCATTCCAAGGACATATTATTAGAAATCTAGCTCGTAATTTAAAGAAACAAAGTTAAAAAAAAAAATAGCCACTAAACTCAACTTAATCTGGAACCTCCTCTGGAGGCACAAAGGTTGGCTGACAAAAAAAAAACTGAAACACCAGGTCCTCAACTTTGAGCCTAGTCACGTGCCTAATCACCTATATACATAATATAAAAAGTGAGTGGAAGCCTAGTGAATAATAACAAAGTAAAGGATTCAATGAATGAAGTCCATACCAGATTCAGAAATCATAATTTAGGTTCACAAACAGATTCATATTCATATCCTTGTTCAAAACATGCATAAAAGTCGTAGTTCATGCTTAGTTATAAGTGGTACATCCATTAGTTATAAGTGGTACATCCATTAGCGCTAACAGAGCAGATACGTAATAGATGCAGAACATATGGTAGTTATGGGTAACTAGTTCCATAAAGGAACCTCTGGATCCGGGTAACAGATGACAGATATGCTGAGCTCAATGATGGAGCCTCTGGTACGGGTAACTGAGTGCAGACATAATAAGTTCTATAATGGAACCTCCGATACTGGGTAACAGCTAACAGATATCACATGGTGCTAAGGATGCCACAAATACATTGTCAGAAATTGGGCAATCATTCATTGTACAGAACATATCATTTCAGAAAATGGATCTTATTTTATCATACAGAAAATAAGTAAAGTTGAACATAGCTTTACTAAGTTATTACTCACAGTCGGCTTCGGGTGCAGACAAACTGAGCAGACTAGTCAAACGGTTTATGGCACGTGACCTACATTAACACATAACAAATACACATTTGAAACACACGTTCGGATTATACATTACTTATTTCATTTGTTCTTAGTGTGTTTCTAGCTTGTTATCCTAATTATAGTGTCTTAATCATAGCCTAGGAATACCTAGGATGGAATGAGGATACAAAACTGCACTTGAAAACATTTTTCAAAATTTGTTGAAAATAGGGTCCACGCTCGAGCGTGGCTTTCCTTACTCGAGCGGACATGCAAAATGTGAGGGCCTGCTCGAGCGTAACTTCCTTCGCTCGAGCAGCCTGTAAACTATGAAAAAGTACTGGTTGCTTGATTTTCATGCTCGATGGACGCTCGATCCCCGCTCGAGCATGAAGTCAGACCCTCGCTCGAGCGTGACTTTTGTCGCTCGAGCGTACTACAAAACATATGAACTTCTGGGAGTATGCATTTCACGCTCAAGCGGACTTCTGGTCGCTTGAGCGGAAGCGCACGCACTTAGAGTGGTCGTTCGAGCGTGAACTCTTACGCTCGAGCATGGAAGCAAAATTCTAGGTTTTCCAGATTTGTCTCCAAGTTGCAAATCATGAATTCAACACTTCAAAACTCATCCTCTTGAGCCAAAATTCTGGAAAACATTTGGAAATTCACAAAACATCATGATTTGAAGATCATTTCATGAAATCAAGGCCCAAAAGCATGCCAATTGTTCAAAAATTCAACTTAAACTTTATGGATGTTTCATGAACATGACATGCATGAATTCCTTTAAACTCAGTCTTCTCAAAACATGATCAAATGCCACAAAACAATAGAAAACTTGATTTCCCAAAATCAAGGTGAATTCAATACATGCATAAGGGAATTCTCGGAAATCATGCTCAATTTGTAAAGAAATGGACATGCATGCGTGATATGGCTCCACACTCTACATTTCTAGCTCAATTCTTGCATTATTCCACATAATTTTCTTGTGTTAGAGTCTAAATTTCAAGGCTTAAGGATAAGATTCTGATATGACCCGAACTCGCTCCCATGGGTTAAGGACATAACCGGCCAGTAATCACGAGATTACCTATGGCCTCAAACCAAATAAAACATAACTCATCAGAGTAAAGGGGCCAAACAGAAGCAAATTTAAAACTTTGTCCTTAGAGCTGTGCTTATATGGCACGTCATAACAAACCATACATATATATGTTAATAACTCACATCAAAATATGTACTAACAGAAAGTTCTGTACATACAGGATCATTCGAGTCTAGGTCAGCCAATCAAAACTATATTCAATTGTAATCCAAAGTCCTCGCCAACATGGCAAAATATAACAAGATAGCAAAAGGGTGAAGACGAGTCTCGTGCGTGAGACGTAAGGGCTGACTCTCCAAAACCTTGGTTATTTCACACAAACTTCGCTGAGGCTGGGTTTGGACCTCTCTTAGCTCACTTACAAACACATGAATGAGCATAAGCGAAAGCCCAGTGAATAATATCAAATAAGGAAGATACACGAACAGTATTTAGAACGACATGCACCAAATGGCCTTGGACCCAATTCATATTTCTATCTAGTATATACATATATATAGATCAGGTAACTGCGGTTCCAAACACATCAAACGGCCTCGGGCCCAATCCATTCACGTCAAACTGGCCTTTGGCCCAACCATTCTTTCATTCATGTCAGACTGGCCTTTGGCCCAACCATTCTATCATTCATGTCAGACTAGCCTCTAGCCCATTCATTCTTTCATTCATGTCAGACTGGCCTTTGGCCCAAGCATTCTATCATTCATGTCAGATTGGCCTCTGGCCCATTCATTTTTTCATTCATGTCAGACTAGCCTTTGGCCCAACCATTCTATCATTCATGTCAGACTGGCCTCTGGCCCATTCATTCTTTCATTCAGGTCAAACTGGCCTTTGGCCCAACCATAATATCATTCATGTCAGACTGGCCTCTGGCCCATTCATTCTTTCATTCAGGTCAAACTGGCCTTTGGCCCATTCATTCGGCATAGCAAACATTTGTCCACCATTCAAATTAACAAACTTATAAGAATTACATAGAGTAAGCAATTGGACAAACGACATGCTTCAGGTATCTTTATTAAAATATTACTCACAGTGTTCTCCCGGTGGATTCACCCTTGAGCTTGACCCTACACATTACATAACATATATGGGTCACAAACGATTCAATCCGCTCTTAATTCATACATCCCTCTTAGGCTTCTTTCTTATCCTTTTAATTCATTCATAATGCTCAATGCATGCCTAAAAGTACTTAGAAGTGAAAGAGAACAGAAAACGAAACACAAAACGTCTTTACAGAATTTCTGAAACAGGGGTCCCCGCTCGAGCGTGGACTTCCCCGCTCGAGCGGACCCATTAGGTCTGCAAAAGCACTGGTTGCCTCATTTTTACGCTCGAGCGTGAATTTGGATGCTCGAGCTGAAAGTCTCACTACTTGGCTCCCCGCTCGAGCGGACATCCATGTCTGCAAAACTTCTGGGAGCTCGTATTTCCTGCTCGAGCAGACATGCCAAATTCTGGAAAATCCAGGATTGTTCTTGAGCTCCAAACTTGCATCCAAATCAACACATCTTGCATATTATGACTCAAACTTCACATATACACTTACCAACATGATCCAATACCAAATTCATTACATTATGAAGCTCAATTTCATGAATTAATCACATACATGTCCCAAACTACACCAAACTCATTTCCAACATAACAATTTCATTCATTCAAAACTCATACTCTTATGAATTATGCATGCATGTGAGATATGGATCTTATTCTCAATTTAAATGATGAAGAGATGATCAAAAGCATGAACTTCAATCAAAGATTCAACATGGATCATGTCTTTCAAGCTCAAACACACAAATTCATGGCAATCTCCTACATGCATGTGTATATTGATTCCCAATTCACCAAAACCAACTATATTTCATCATTATCAATTCAATTCATGTTCTTGATCATTATTCAACCTTGAATTCACAAAATCACAAACTCAAATTCATGAATTTACTCACCTAGGAGCTTTAATCTTCACCAATTCTAGTTGAATCTTGAGTCCAACCTTCTAATTTTCACAACCTTGAGCCAAACACACAATGATGTCTTCCCTCTCTCTCAAAGTCAGTTCTCTCTCCCTCTAGAGAGTTGATTTCAGCCAAAATGACTTAAAAGATGAGGAATTAAGTGTATAATGCCCCCTTTATATGAGCTCTCATAAGCACAATTAATTAAGATTAAATAATTCAGCACTATAACACCAATTTAATCTATTTAATTTGATCCGAATCAATTTCCAATTAAATTTCACCGTAGGCTCTAAAAATTATGCTAATCACAAAGGCGTAGTCAATTTCGATTTCTGTGGCTGATAGGGCCTTCAATTTAATTTCCAAAGCAGAAACTCAAACAGATTTTCCTACGGTGAACAGATAGAAATTCAAAACCACATATATTCATATAAATGGCACTCAAAATCATATCAAACACATAATCATATTCATAATAGGGACCAATTAGCATAATACAGAGCAGGGCTATCATAGATTCTTACCTAGAGACTTGAGTTTACAAAAGTTGAAGTTAAAACTCTCAAATCCTCTTCAATCTCATAACATTTCCTAGCAAATTCTTTGTTTGAGCTCAATTTCTCCATACTCTCCCTCTCTCATGTTTTCTTACTTGAATAGGCTTAAAATGTATTGAAAATGAAGAAATAAAGAGATGAGTGAGAGCTCAATTGGTGCCTTATATAGGCTTGGATAATGGTGTAATTAACTAAGGTTAAATAAGTGGGCATTAACTTAATCTAATTTAATCGTTCCAAATCAAATTTTAATTAAACCTATGATAAGGTTCTAAAAATTCCAAATAACACATAAATCAAATCAATTTCTGAACCAGATGCCGATAAGGCCTTGAATTCGCAAACCGAAAAGAAAATTTGAACATATCTTTCAAGGTTAAATAGATATAATCACAAATAATACAGCACACATATAATTAATTTAGAGTTTGAACTCAAAAACTTATTAGGCATGTTAAGCATGAATTAACGTTAATCATGGGTCAGGGTTGTTACATAACCCTATAGGAATTGATGGCTAACTGCATAGGGTTGAGTTTATAGTAGTTGAGGACTTCTCTAAAGAGAATGTCTAAAGGAAACCGAAGTCCACACTCAATGAATGCAACAACGGGGAAGGGCATGGAGTCTCCATCAGGTATGATAGAGTCCTCCTCCACAGCTGACCTTATCTGAACGTTGACTGGGATAGAGAACTCTCTCCTAAAGTACTCAATTTTTTCTGGGGTGTCTACCTTCCACCTAAATATACCCATGGTGTCGGACTAAATGAGGACTGGTGAAAGATTTTAGAAAAGAATGATTGGTATGGGTTTGAGAACCTCGGCTAAATCCTAAATAGGCACTGGAGCATGGATTTCGAAGACTTAAGGGGAAATCGTTTCAGTTTTCCTAAGTATGTAAGTTCTAAAGCAAATCCCAAACCTAGATCTACAGAAACAAGAGTTAAGGGCAAGAATTTCGAAACCAATCAAGAAGACCAGAAAAGAAATATGATTCGGAATCAAAAAGCATCAAAGGCAAACAAAATTCAAGAATCAAAACGAAGCAGAAATATAGAGAGAAGCACAGACATGGCAAGAGCAGTGCCAGACATTCGAAAACACAAATATGAGCAGTACAATGAATTGTAGTGATTTGAAACACAAAATAGAAAGGGAACATGATCGATAAAGTAACAATATGAAGGCACAGTGGTAAAATAGAGATGATTCAAGAACATGGAAAATCACAAACACTTAGTAAGTGTGTGCAAAGCGGCAAACTCGGAGAATTGATACATTAAGAAAACAGATTCAATGGTGACATATGGGGCATGTAAACAGACACAATGAAAAGCCATATGAATAAAAATAGTACAAGTTATTTGAAAGTATGAACAGATTACGAATAGAAATCAGGGGCTTACTGATTGGAGCCGAAGAGGGTGACACAAGAGTGAGGTACGCCGAAGTTAGATGACTCGAACGATCAGAGTCAAATGATGAAAGATGTGCTGGCGGTGACGGAGGAGGCAGTTGCAAAACTTTAAAGGTATGAAAATGGCGGTTTGGGAGATCTTTAGAGAGAGAAATTCTGAAAGTCGAGGGAAATCAATTTTCCAAAGGTGAAGAGACGAAGAGGGAGAGAGGAAAGAGTTTTTTCAAAACAGAAAAGGCGGCAAAATGAAATGAATAGGCCTTAGATGACGTACCTGTCAGGCGGCGTGAGATAGATCAACGTGACTTAATGAGGCGTGACTGGTACGAGCCAATAGGGGCGTGGCACGTGGAGGAAACGGTTGAAGATCTATGCGTGACAACTCATGCGTAGTTAGAACTCTTGAAATTCTTGAAGTAATGAGGCGAGGACCTCGGCTACAGGAGCAATCCTGACTGAGATGCTTAAAGAACAGGGTTCTTGGTTCTTGATTCTTGGTAAAGTGGACAGTTGAGTCTTGGGTACTTGAAACCGATGAGTCATGACCTTGGTCGAGGGGAAGGAATGTCATTTTAGCTGACATGCTATATGGGCAAACGATGTAGGTTCCATCACCTCAGGTTGCTGAGGTAATAAAACCTAAGGGGTAGTTATGGGGACATATTTTGTGAATGACAAGACGTGGCCAAGGTGACACCAAAGTGTCAGCCGAGGTGCCACGTGGCCTGGTCATGATGCCGAGGTTATCTTAGCTAGGCCAAGGTTATCTGCGGAAATACCGAAATCTGAGATAATCGGATAAGGGGCAAGAGTCCTAGAATAGAGGAGGATCTCAGTCTGGATAAAGATAAAACTCTTAAGGAGTTTATCCCTATCTAGCTGAGAGTCTAGGATGAGCATTGAGCCTAAGTCCACTGAAGTGAGGCTCCTACAGGGATTAGGTCAGTACTAGCTATAAAAGCACGGCACCCCGTGGGCCTGAGGTATGTGTGATATACTGTGAGCAGTAAGTGCTTTCTTGTGAGTTAAGCATAATTTGCTATCTTTGAGAGATATTTGATTACTGACTTGATCGTCAGAATACCCCTGAGTGGACGAACCACCGCCAGATTCTTATCTTTCTGTAATAAGTTATTCGGGCTTAATCTATTCTGCCGGTGCTCTCCAGCTGAGTTCCCCGTTTGGTTGTGTAGTCAGAAATCAACACCCACACATTAAAATTGACATCTCATCCAAATTATAAAAGTTTATATATTTGTTTTGTTAAGACAATTGTATTTTATTATAAGTTTATTCTACTTTAAATTTGAGAAATTCAAATGTTAATTTGTTTATAATTTTTTTTTTCCCGGTCATAAAATGCGTGGAACTTAAGTTTTTGGAGTGACCTATCTATCAAGATTTCTAGAGTCGCCACGGAGGGCAAGTACAAATATTGTGTCAAATTAACAAATAATATAAGGTAAATTACAAAACACACTATGCAAATTTGCTTGAATGAATTGCTCCTTAGAGCATCTTCAACCCATAGAGAATGAAAATACATTTTTTTATTCACCAACTCTAATCACAAATCTTCATTTTCTTCTCTAAAGATTTTTCTCCAAAATATTTACCTTAAAAAGTGAATAATTTTTGTTCATTAATAAATTTTTAATTTTCAAATTTTTGTTCAATATATTTAATAGAGGAAATTTCATTTTACCCCCACATTATACCTTGATGATCAATTTAACCCCTATATTTATTATAATTTCAATTTTATACCTAAATTATTTGATTTTGGATCAATTTTATCCCTTCCGTTAAATGCCTTTTATAATCAAATGGAAGTTGCTACCGTGGCACTGAAATTTCATTTGAAATTTTATTTTGTCCCCCAAACTATCTCAAAAATATCAATTAGACTCCAAACTTCATATTGTTTAGGGGTCTGATTGTTAATTTGGGGGTAAAATGATATCTCAAATGAAGACAATAGCAAAGCCGTCTAATTATAGACAACAGCTAACAGCAAAGGTGAAATTGATCCAAAATTGAATAGTTTAGGTGTAAATTTGAAATTATAAGAAGTACAAGGGTTAAATTGATTATCGAGGTATAATTTAGAAGATAAAATGATATTTCCTCTATTTAATATTAAACTCATTTTAAAGATATAATTTTGCTCTTTTTAATGATATCAACTTTATAAAAGTTAAATATACATGTTAAAAGTTATTTGTATTTTATAACATGAAAATGGTTTTAGAGAACGGGTTGGAGGAATAAATCCTTCATATATAAAGATATAGAAGGTGGATTAGAGATGTTCTAATGAAGTTATTATAATTGGGAAAATTTCAATTCAGGATGATTTTGAAAAATAATTACAAATAAGCAGTAAATTTTATAAATATTAATAATTAAAAATATTATTTTTTCCATAAATTTATAATAATTTTATGAAACTATCACTCATCCATAATTTTCCCATTATAATTTAGCAATAACAATTACAGTCATGGAGTTAGTTTTTCTAACAACTGTTTTTATTTTCTATCAAAATTTTCTTTTAAGGAAAATGTTTGGTGGCCACAAATTATGTGGCTCAAATGGCCCGAAACTGTCAAAACGACGTCGTTTTGCACCCAAAACGATCGTTTTGAATGTTTTGAGCCATTTGAGCCACAGAATTTGTGACCACCTAGCATTGCTGTTCTTTTAAAGTCCCACTAGCTAGCTGCCACTCAAGTAAAAGGAAAGGAAATGAAGAAAAATGTTGCAAAATGGTCGCAAATAACCATTTTAGCGACGGTATATTTGCTGCCTCAAATAAATATTTTTTGCGACGGTATAAACCCCATCGCAAATAGCCATTTTAGCCACGACACCACAGTGCTGTCTCAAAAACTTGAAATTTCTACACATTAATGGCGACAGTATTTTGCCATTGCTAAAAGGCATTTTTGCCGTCGCCTATATTTTGCAACGGCGTCACACCGTCGCTAAAGGCCTTTAGCAACCCCCTTTGTTGCGACCCCCCTCTTACCGTCGCTAAAAGCTATATGCCGTCACAAAAAAACTTTTGCGACGGGGTTTTGGGTATTTGCGACCGTATTTTACCGTCGCAAAAAAGCAAATTTTTTGTAGTGGGGTATTAACATTTTAGGTGAGGAGAGGCTACCCTAATCCAGTGCTGGCTACAAGTCTCAGCGAGGACTTACATTGAACTTATAAATTGCCTATCAATGAGGACCGTTGGCAATAGAAATCAAACCTAAGTCTTAAAGGCGAAAAATTTGATCATTACCAACTCAACCAAGCTCTGTCGGTTTTATTTAGTATTGTTAGACTCATGCAAATGTTATTTATTTTATTTTTAGAAAGTATCACATAAAATTTCTTATATGAATTCCATTGTAAAATGTAAAAACAAATTAGTTTGTCAAATTTTAACTATAGCTAAATTTCGTGTGATATTAAAATATAACATCAAAAATTAACTAATTATTGAAGTACTCATAACTGAGATTCGTGTTATTTTTTAACAAGAAATTCTAATGGAAAAACTAAAAATGGCTTTACCAAAATTATTTTTTTTTTTTTTTAGTCAAAGTATAATGTTGAAAAATATAACTTACCTTTGAAAAAAAATAAAATACTTCAAAACAACAGAAACACATAAGATAAATTATAAGGCATTTCAACCTTTCAATTTGAAAGGCATGGTTTTAAATCCAATTATGTCTACCCGGTCATTGTGTTTCTCTATTTCTCTAGGTTTATCTTCTTGTTTTCAATAATGCAAAATTTATATTACGTTATCCAACATTTATATATATATATATATATACATATCCAAAAGGCGAGTATTATTTATTTATAAAGAGGTGTTGGCTACGCAATGTGGGTAGCCATCCCATGTTTGTCAAAAAGTACCATAGGTAGTACAAAATAGCTATGTGGATACAAACCAAGCGAGCTTAACAGTGAGGAAAGAGCTTGCTTGGCCAACCCATTAGTAACAAAATTCGCCTCTTCACTACAAAAAAAAATTGACTTTTTGCGACGGAAAATACCGTCGCTAATACTTCTAATGCCGTCGCTAATACTTTTTGCGACGGAAAAAAGAATTTTTGCGACGGCAAAGAGGGGGTCGCAAATGAAGGGGTTGCAAAAGAGTTTTTGCGACGGCACCGTGCAGTCGCTAATAACGTTTGAAATTTCTTGACTTTTTTGGGACGGCCCTATTTTACCGTCGCTAAAAATATTATTTGAGACGGCAAAAAATACCGTCACTAATAGTCTTTTTTTTTTTTTTTGACAAAAACACTGTTTTTTGCGACGGTGTGGTGCCGTTGCAAAAAGTATAAAAAATACGAAATTTTCTATTTTTTGCAACAGTGTAATGCCGTCACAAAAAATATTAAAAAATAATAAAATTTCTATTTTAAATAATAAAATTTCTATTTTTTGCGACAGTATAATGTTGTCGCAAAAAGTAAAACCTGTAACAAAATTAATAAAAATATTAAAATTTTCTATTTTTTCCAACGGTGGTGCCATCTCTCACTCTCTAAAATATGCTCTAAGCTGATTATTTACATTCCATTCACAAAAACATCATAAATGAAAATAAAAATAAAAATAAAAATAAAAATTGATAAAATCATCAAATTCAATATTTTACAAAGAACAATTAAACTGTACATGTTCATAAAAGCATATATAAGATGAGATTCAAGCCTATTTATTTAATTAAGATGAGATTCAAGCCTAGACGGGCTCATGGTATGCATCCTTAGTCCAATAAGATGAGATTCAAGCCTATTTATTTAATTAAGATGAGATTCAAGCCTAGACGGGCTCATGGTATGCATCCTTAGTCCAATAAGATGAGATTCAAGCCTATTTATTTAATTAAGATGAGATTCAAGCCTAGACGGGCTCATGGTATGCATCCTTAGTCCAATAAGATGAGATTCAAGCCTATTTATTTAATTAAGATGAGATTCAAGCCTAGACGGGCTCATGGTATGCATCCTTAGTCCAATAAGATGAGATTCAAGCCTATTTATTTAATTAAGATGAGATTCAAGCCTAGACGGGCTCATGGTATGCATCCTTAGTCCAATAAGATGAGATTCAAGCCTATTTATTTAATTAAGATGAGATTCAAGCCTAGACGGGCTCATGGTATGCATCCTTAGTCCAATAAGATGAGATTCAAGCCTATTTATTTAATTAAGATGAGATTCAAGCCTAGACGGGCTCATGGTATGCATCCTTAGTCCAATAAGATGAGATTCAAGCCTATTTATTTAATTAAGATGAGATTCAAGCCTAGACGGACTCATGGTATGCATCCTTAGTCCAATAAGATGAGATTCAAGCCTATTTATTTAATTAAGATGAGATTCAAGCCTAGACGGACTCATGGTATGCATCCTTAGTCCAATAAGATGAGATTCAAGCCTATTTATTTAATTAAGATGAGATTCAAGCCTAGACGGACTCATGGTATGCATCCTTAGTCCAATAAGATGAGATTCAAGCCTATTTATTTAATTAATCGATAGTTTAGTTGACGTGGTGTTGAAAAACTGTCACACTATTGACCAAAATTAATTGAATATTTCATCTGAGTCCAAACAATACAAACATTTTAAAAAATATCATATACAGGATACTCACAATGACACGGGGAGGGCTTGTCAATCCACTAGAGGCCCTTTTTTCTTTCAAAAGAGCAGCCTGTTTCTGCTCCCTCATCTACGAAAAAAAAATGCAATCTTGCCTTTAGGCAATGACAATATTATCTTTTATTCGATGAAAAGCTACAAATACAAGACCCTTAAGAGTAAAAAGTAATATTGTATTGCTGGTTTGAACACATAAAAGCTATGTCCTTGTACATCTGATATGGTAATGACCCATTGGACTGAACTCACCTGCGAGCCTTCCATATCAATCATATTTCCATTGGCCAGAATAGTATCAACAACTTGTTCGTTGTCAAATACAACAAATCCAAAGCCCCAAGAGCGTTTAGTGACATGGTCTCTTATGATCTCGTGTTCCACTACCTTTCCATACTTTGAGAAGAAATTCTTGAACTCATCTGAGAAGAATGGGGAACCAGTTTAACCAGGATAACAACAATAGCAGAAGAACATGCAAATTAAAATGTGCAATCCCAGACCGTGATCTAGGGGCAAAAAAGAAAGTAAATACCACACCTTCAGTGACAGAGGTAGGTATCCCACCAACAAAAATCTTCTTCGTTTTAAAATCCTTAGATTCAGCAGAACCTTTCGGAATTGTTCTTTTGATCTCAACCTGCTCAGAAATTTGACCGTGTAAGTTGCAATGCCTAAACCTTCTGACAGAAGATATTATCACGGTCAAAGTTCTATGCACTTTCAGAAAAGTGGAGAGATTCTCCAGCAACTCACCAATCCAAATCTCCACAATAATAACAAATTTTATTGACAAAAATTATAGAGGCATCCTGGATACAATTCATCATAAGTCAAGCATCAGTCAAAAAACAGTACTTCACATCGCAGCACAGCTATGTCCTCAATGGCAAAACAACAGTTCAACCTGCTTCCAAACTAACCTAACCCTGTGCAGTAATAGGTAGTATGCCAAGCATTCTTTTGTTTTCCGACTTTCACAGCAATCAAGCAGAAAGCATTTCTCCATTGGCCCGTGATAAAGGGAAATCACATTGTTCACAGAGAATTTTAAACATAGTTATCGGTTAATAATGCATTTGCCAGTAAACTTCATTTATTCATTATTTTTCATGAGCAGCCTTATACAATATAAACCCAAAAAAAAAATGTAAAATGGGTTACTTTTCATTGCTTAGGATCTTGGGATATTAAAACAAAATTACCTGACACTAATCTAACTATTTCGTATATATTTTCCAAACCAACACCAGAGGGAGATAAATTTCCAAGCCAATCTTGAAACAAACACATTTATTTGGGTGGGTACATAGAGGAAGTCTTGTGGAGAACAAAAATTAAATAGAAATTTAAGAGAGTAAGCTTCTGTTTACTTTGGCACGGAATGTTTATTACTTCAAGTTTCAAGTTCAAAGGCACTAAACAAGATGTAAAGTTAAGGAAAAGCATCAAATTTTCTGTTTTTCTTCTCTCTTCGCCACAGTTTTTCCTATCAGGAAAAACAGCAAAACCCAGAAACACAAATGCACAAAGATTTTTCTTCCAAAGTAAATAACCCAAGTGAGGAAAAGCACCTATTTGTCATTGATGACATGGGTTTCAGCAATAACAGTGTCAACAACAAAAGGATCAGCATAGGTGATAAACCCAAAACCCCTGGGTCGACCAGTGTGCCGATTTTTCATTATAACCGAATCTGTAATCTCCCCGTACTTTCCAAAGTACTTCGTGAACTGATCTGCACTCACACACCACCCCCAATCACACAAAACAAACATCAAACAAGCATATCATAATGTAAATTGAAGAATTTGCCATCAAACAAAACAATCTAGATATTTTTGCAGAAGCAATTGAAAGAAGAATGAGCTGACCTAATGTAGTGTCTTTAGCTAAACCCCCGATGAGATTCAAGCCTATTGTTCAAACCAGCAATACAATACATAGCTTTGATGAGATTCGAAGAGAAACATAGAACCAGAGAAAAAGAGAAACAAAGAACCAAAGAAACATAGAACCAAAGAAAAAGAGAAACAAAGAACCAAAGAAACATAGAACCAGAGAAATTCGTTTGCTGGTAATGGCTATCGAGAGAGAAGCGAAGGACTCCGACAATAGTCGTCGATGTCTGGCTTCCTTCATTCACTGGTGCTCGTGGCTCGATGCCATCGTCGCCCATGCTCACAGTCGCAAGAGAGAGAGAGAGAGAGAGAGAGAGAGAGAGAGATATTTGGTAGAAATTAGGGATTTTGGTTCTAAGAGATTGGAGATTTTGGGGGGCGCGGGAATGGAAAAAATGGGGGGAACCGAGCGGGCGGGATTGAGAAAAAAAAATAAAAAAAATTAATTTTCATCATAAATGAATATTTAAATAATAAAAATAAATAAATAATAATTGTCATTTTCTTTTCGTTATTAAGGTTGAAAATTTATTTGTTTCATTTTTATTTTAATGAATAAAAAATTATTATTATTTTTTATTTGGTAGAAGTAAGGATAATATTTTAATAAAAAATATTTTCTATTAAGAGTGATGAATGAGAGAGAGAGACGGAGAGAGAGAGAGAGACAAACAGACAAAGAGAGAAAGAGATAGAGAGAGAGAAAGAGACAGAAAAAGAGAGAGACAGAAAAAAGAGAGAGAAACAAGAGATGAGCGATACAAAAAGAGAGAGAAAGAGAGTGAAAAAATATAAACGAGAGAGAGAATAGAAAAATAGAGAGATAGAGAGAAGAGAGATGAGCAAGAGAGACAGAGAGAGAGAGAAAAAAAGAGAAATGAACGAGAGAGACAGAGAGAGAGAAAAGAGATGAGAGAGATAGAGAGAAGAGAGATGAGCGAGAGAGACAGAGAAAGAAGACAAATGAGAGAGATAGAGAGAAGAAAGATGAACAAAAGACATACAGACAGACAGACAAACAAACAGACAGACAGATAGACAAACAGATAGAAAAAAAAGAGTGATGAGTGAAAGAAAGAAAGAGAAGAGTGCTGGTAGTTGAATGGCATTTGCAGTAGTGGTAAATGTAGCAGAGAATATGGGTGGTGAGAGAGAGAGAGAGATTGGTGAGAGACGAATAGAGAGACAGAGAAAGAGATAGAGTGATGAGCAACAAAGAGACAAAGTGGTTGCTAAAAGTGCATTTTCTTGTAGTGGATCGATAAATCGAAAGGGAGCTCAATAAATAAAGAAGAGATGAGGGAGAGAGTGAGCAAGGCGAACACAGTGGGGGAGAGAGAGAGAGACAGACAGACAGACAAACAGACAAGCAGAGGAGAGAGAAGAGTGATGAGTGAGAGAGAGAGAGACGGAGAGAGAAAGAGATAGACAGAAAAAGAGAGAAACAAGAGATGAGCAAGAGATAAACAAAAAGAGAGAGAAAGAAGATTAACGAGAGAGACATAGAAAAAAAAAAAAAAAAGAGACAGAGAGAGTGGTAATGGTAGTGGTCATAGTTTCACCCATTGATTTAAGTATGGTATTTGTTTTGAGCTTTCAAATCATAATTCTACATCCATTTTCAAAACTCAATTCAAAATATAATCATTACTTTTCGAAACTCATAACCAAACACATAATTCAAAACTCTTTTCAGAACTTAATTCAAATCAATTTTTTAAATATTTAAATATTTTAAAAATATTTTAATTTTGTGAGAGACAAATAAAGAAGAGAGATAAAGATAGAGACAGAGACAGAGAGAGACAAAGTGGTTGCTAAAAGTGTATTTTCTTATAGTGGATCGATAAATCAAGAAGGAGCTCGATAAATAGAGACGATGGGAGTAAGAGAGTGAGCAAGGCGAACATAGTGAGAGAGAAATAGACAAATAGACAAGTAGATAGAGAGAGAGAGAGAGAGGAAAGTGATGAGTGAGAGAGAGATAGACAGAAAAAAGATAGAGGGAGAAAGAGAGAGAGATATAGAGAGAGAGATAGAAAAAGAGAGAGAAACAAGTTATGAGCGAGAGATAGACAAAAAGAGAGAAAATAGAGCGAAAAGAGATGAGCGAGAGAGAGACACAGAAAAAGAGAGAGACTGAGAGAGAAGAGAAATTGGCGAGAGAGATAGAGGGAGATAGAAAGATAAGAGAGAGAGAAAGAGAGAGAGAAAAGAAATGAGAGAGATAGAGAGAAGAGAGATGAGCGAGAGAGACAAAGAGAAAAAACAGATGAGAGAGATAGAGAGAAGAGAGATAGGCGAGAGACACAGAGAGAAAATGAGAGAGAGAAACAGACAGAGAAAGAAGAGTGATGAGTGAAAGAGATAAAGAGAAGAGAGAGAGATAGAGACAGAGAGACAGGAAGATGAAAAAATGAATGAAAAGAGAAATGTTATATCAAAAGAGTAAGACAACATTGTTTTTTTTAATTTTTTTTGCGACAGAAAAATACCGTTGAATTTATTCAAACCATTTTGTGACTGTATATATATGAAGCTATCTCAAAACCACAATCACCAAAATCTTTTAAAAATTCACTAAATACCAAAAATACAATAATTCAATACATTTTTTTTTCTCTCGCTCATCTCTTTTCTCTCTATCTCTCTATTTTTCTATTCTCTCTATCATTCATCTCTTTACGCTCTCTTTCTATATGTCTCTCCCATCTCTTGTTTCTCTCTATTTTTCTATATGTCTCTCTCTATCTATTTCTATCTCTGTCTCTCTGTCTCTCTCACTCTATATCTCTTTCTCTCTTTATCACTATTTGTGACGGCACACTTGCCGTCTCAAAAAGTCACTTTTTGCGACGACAGAAAATGCTGTCTCAAAAAAGTAGAGTATTTGCGACAGCACCATTTGCCGTCGCAAAAAATGAGAGTATTTGCGACGGCACAATTTGCCGTCTCAAAAAATGAGAGTATTTGCGACGGCAGAAAATACCGTCGCAAATACTCTCATTTTTTGAGACGGCAAATTGTGCCGTCGCAAATACTCTGCTTTTTTGAGACGGCATTTTCTGCCGTCGCAAAAAGTGACTTTTTGAGACGGCAAGTGTGCCATCGCAAATAGTTCCGTCTCATATGCTCACTTTTCTTGTAGTGCTTGGTAAACACGATGGAGTTGAACAGTCCATTTGCGCCCCAGGAGTAACTTGCAGTCATCAACCAAAGATTGAATCTACGGTGAAGTAACAAGATTAGAAGTAAGGAGAAAATAGGTGACAAATGAATCTACTTCTAACTCAAGCAAACAGTATCCTTGTTGCCATGCAAGTATTAATCCTGTGCGGATAACCCATAATTCAGCAAAGATACTTGTAGAATTTCCTATATTTTGGCTAAAACCTAGCAACCAGTCGCCCAAATGATTTCTAAGAACACCCGCAATGCTTGCTGGACCCGATTGTCCTAGCGCACATCCATCCCTGTTTAGTTTGACATAGCAAGTTGAGGGCGGTTTCCATTTTACCCATAGAGTATGAGTGATGGTAGGAATATGATTTTTGTAGGCTAAATGAAAGTATTCAACAGATTGTGTAGGCTATATAATTTGTAAAAACCAATCACAATTTAACACGTGGCACGAAGAGGGTAATTTGGAAAGTTAATATAAGTTGTCAACCAAAGTCAGACACGTGGTAGTTTGTATTGGTAATACTGGATCTGCGTAGCACTGTAACAATCGAGGGATATAAGGTGATGTGGCCTAACGGTTACTCACAAAATTTAAATTCAAAATCAGGAAGGAAGCCTAACTGCAAAAGTGGCGTAGTGGGACTGACTATGAAAAAGCATGTTCAACAATCATGGGAGGACATTTCGATGGTTGAAAATCCACTTCGACGGTTATCATTGAAAAGTATAAATGGCAGAGAAGGCCCAGAATGAAGGACCCAGACTCAAATCAAAAAACCAGTTTATTTACTTCGTTTTTCCTTCCAGTTTTTATAGTTCTTTACATTTCAGCACTTCAATTCTTGTACTGCACTTCATTTTCTAAGAGTAATTTCAAATAGTTTGTTCCTGTAAACCTCTACGAGGCTGGGTTAGATCATTGTAAGTTTTCATTTTACTTAATGAAATTTAGATTCTGAAATTGTACTTCACTTGTTGTTATTTACTAAATTCTCCTAAATAAGCCACCAGAAAAAGTCTTCTTCATTGAGGCTGAGAGAACTATAACACAATCGTCTGATAATTGGTTGGCAATTAATATTCTGTAAGGACTAAGTGATCCTTACTGGCACGCTTAAAATTACATTATTAACCTTCGAAAGCCAAAAAAGCCAACATATATTTTTGGCACGCCCGGTGGGACTCTAAAATGGCTAGACATAGAAGATAAGGAGAAAATGAACACCTGGAAGAAAGTGTGGAGGGAGAGGTAGAAGTACCTAATCTAGAGGATAATGTGATAATACATTCTATGAAAATACCTATCTCATCAAAACCTATGGTCGAAGAGACCAGCAATTCGGAACATGCACCAAATGTTCAAAATATTGGACGAGGCCATAGAATTAGACCATCCACTGTTCCATTTACTCAGCCAATGAATCCATGGAGAGGCTTGGTAGACGACATGGGACAGCAACTAATGTATACAATGGAAAGATAGGCAACATCCTTCATGGATCGAATGAATTTCCATCAACCAACTAGCACAAGGCATATGGAGGAAAATTCAAATGTTCCTCAACAAAGATTGGTTAGAGATAAACAGTCTATGCAAAGTAATGGACATACTAATAGTCAGACTAGTTATCAAAATTTTGAAAGACCATCACCTATACCTCAGTCATGGCATGAGCCTCTTTCGAGGCCCTTGGTAAACCAAAATATCTCATTACCTAACAGCGAAGCCATACAAATTAGTGGATCTGGGCCAACACAAAAAAAAAATGGCATGAGAATATTTCTAAATCCCATATTCGAAACCATGCCTGGCACAAGGGAGTTCACTAACTCTCTGTTCGAATTCACATTAGGGGGGTTGAAAGGGTTTCCTGCAGCTAGGAAAGAAACAACACTTGTTCCTCCTATTGCAGCACCTTTCGCAGGTCCTTTCGCAGGACAGGCTTAGAGAGGTCAGCCATACCTTCAACAGCAGCCTGTACCACAAGGACAACCAGTCCCAAATATATCTCCCTATGGACCAAGAGGACCTCAAGCCCATGGTTTTCCACCAAACCCTGTGTTTGTTCCTCTAGTAGTAGTCCAACAAGCACAGAATATAGTTCCTAGGGACCAAATTACTGATATTGTCAGAAAAATATGTGGACCTATGGTTCTAGGGGTTCAGACTCTTGTGTATAGAAAGTCATACCCAGAATGGGTAGATAGGGTGCACGAATACCCAAGGGAGTTTAGAATACCAAACTTTGCTCTCTTTTATGGAAATAGAAACCAGTCAACAGTAGAACACATTGTCAGTTTCGCAGTCCTATTTGGTGAATTTACCAATAATGATTATATGAAGTTAAGACTCTTCCGAAATTCTTTAACTGGGGCAGCTTTTGTATGGTATATTAACCTTACACCTGATTCTATCCAAATTTGGCAGCAAATGGAGGAGGCATTTCATGCCCAATTCTTCCAAATAGAGCCTGAAGTTTTCATGGCAGATTTGGCAAGGTTGAGCCAAAGGCCTGATGAGAATGTTGCCTAATTTATTGTCAAATTCAAAAGGGCGCGAAACAAGTGTAGGGTCATTCTACCAGAGCTTGAATTTGTAAGATTGACTCAAAATGGTTTAGAGTTTAGGTTTCGAAAGAAGTTTGATTTAACTGAGTTTCAAGACTTAGTAGAATTAACCTATAAAGTGTCTAGATATGAATCTTTACTTGAGGAAGAACATGATCGAAGTAATGCATCATCTAAGACTTATTATAGGGACCCTAATTATGAAATTGATGTAGTAGAGATCGTAGCGAAAGAGCGTATGACCTGTGAGGCGTTAGTTCATAAGGACATTACAACAATTCAAAAAGAAAGACCTTCATAGGATGTATTCTTTTGATTTAACAAAAGCAGATGATATTTTTGATCATTTGCTTGCAGTAAATTTCCTAAAGTTACCAAAGGGAGTTAAGATCCCTACCCTAGAAGAACTTAAAGGGAAAATGTATTGTAAATGACACAATTCTTGGTCTCATTCAACTTAAAACTGTATTGTTTTTCGAGACATGATCCAAGAACAGATTCGAAAGGGGAGTTTAAAGTTCTCAGCCAAAACAGAGAAAGCTATGGGAATTGACACTAACTCATTCCCAGAGATTGGGAAAGTTACAGCCAATGTTGGCGTGCTAGATTTCGAAAACCTGTCCTTGAAGGAATTGTAGGAGGTTAATGTGTAGATACATGTTGCCAGCCAAACTTCTTTCAAGACAGATACCAGAAGTTCACCAGCAAATGGACAGAGCTTTGCAGACAAAAAAGATGACTCTAGTGAGAAGGCGCTGTATCATGACTCTCTTGAGGCAGCTGTCATGCAAATGATGTGTCCCAAATGCAAGTTAAGTTACAAATAATTGAAAGGGCTCCCAATTGATGGGAAACAGTATTACAAGGATGTACCGAGACGTCCTAAGGCAACCAATACCTACAACAAGAGGCCATACCCAACTGGTCCCCGACAACAGCCATTCTTGGCTAGGCCACCAGCCATTGGAATACATTCCAAGGGTAAGAGACCTTTGCGTGAGTTCAGACCACCATATTACTATAGGATGGAAGGCAATTATCCTGAGAGAATGCTTAAATTGGACTCAAGTCAGGGAACCAGAGCCAATAATTGGCCTCCGAAGTCAAGTTCGAACAAGAGGCAAGGCAATTACCCTAAAAGAAGGCCCAATTAGGCTCAAGACAGCGTGCCAAAGCCAATGAATGGCCTAAGAAGTTAGCTTCGGAGGTGGACTTAAAGACTGGGAATGCAAGTTCAGCAATTGAATCAGTGAGTTCATGGGTACCTGGGGTGCCAGACTGATTTGTCATGCACAACAAGCCTAAGAAAATACCTGCACAGAAAAGTGTCTGTGGAGACCAGGGCAGAATGATTAAACCTCCCTTAGTCGCTCCAAATAATTGAGTATTACTCAAGCACCCAAAGACAAAGGAGCTAGATATAGTTCCAGTAATCTCTAGGTCTCAAAGAAGAAAGATCCAACAAAAGTACACCATGTGACAAAAGGATCTAAAGGAAAGTGGTAAAAGTTCTTCATTGACCTAGTCAAAAGGCCAAACAGAGAAGAAAGAAAGTCCAAAACTGGCTCTTCAGAACAAAAGAAGTGTCAGCAGAAAGCAGTTGGCTAAGGTTCATACTGAACTGAAAGCCAAGGAAAGATTCAGCTTAGCAAGTCTTGAAAAAGCCTTGACAGAAATTGACAGTGAAACAAAAGGAGAAGTTGAACTACGCCAAAGAGAAGAAATGGCTGAAGATGAGATGTTTGAAGCCTTCATGGATGAACAGACCTTTTTGGTCGAGAAACCAACAGGGGTAGACCACAAACAAGTTGATTCGAAGGAAGTCACCAATACTGAGGTACCAGAGTGTAGCATGAAAGATGTTTCCAAAATAGCATAAACAAGTTAGTTTGGAAAAGAAACAAGTACAACCAGCGGTTCAATTTGGCTCATTTCCTCTAGTGTCAGTAAACATGGTACATATATTGCCACAGGAGTTCCAAGCTGAAAATGGAGACCAAGAAGGTCAGGAAGATGACCCCATTCTAGATTCTAGTGAAGATTCACAGGTTAGAATGATTCAAGATGAGTCTGAAGTGGCTACACCAATGGAGACTAAAGATAAAAGTGAGGAGGTGAGTATTAATTTCTCATATCCCTTCGACTATCCTACAACATCTATGACGCAATACGTTAAAGCCTTGTATATCAAGGCATATTTCGATGGAATACAAATGAACAGGGTGTTGGTGGATAATAAGGCAGCAGTAAACCTGCTTCCAAAGTCCTTCTTAACGAATTGGGAAAAAGAAATCCCAGATTAATTCCAACCAGCACAACCATTGCTAGTTTCGCTGGAGATAAGCAAATGGCTCAAGGTATCTTGCCTATCAACCTAAGTGTGGGAACCAAAGATTGCATGACAGCATTCTTTGTTATAGATAGTAATGCCAAGTATAACGTTTTACTTGGCAGGGATTGAATCCACACCAACAAATGTGTGTCTTCATCTCTACATCAGAAGATAATAATGGCCCTATGCAATGGAGAGACAGAGGAGATCAATGCAAACCCTTAACCCTTTATCGCTTGTGCCGACTTTGCAGATGCCAAGTTATATATTGAAGGAGTGACACCACTCAGTATATTGAGAAAACCTAATGGATCAGCCAAAGTGACAGCTAATGAGGAAGTAGCACACCTGAAGCACTTAGTGTAGGAAAGTACTGATGAAGAATTCATCATCAAGGATGATAATGATGTCAGGTTGTAGGTAAGGAGATGAAACCCACGAAGCCAGACCATTGGCTTTAGTTAAGTTTTCAATATTAGACATAAAATCAATAGTCTAGAAGGTTCAAGAACGAGAGAGGGAAGCCATGGTAGTTGGTTGCAAGTAGAAACAACAACAGGTCAGGCCTTTGACCTTTGATAAGTACTGTGCATTGGACATCGAAACAAAAGTCCAAGAAATACAAGAAGAAGAAGAAGCCTTATGGACAGACTTTGTCTATGAGGAAGAAGGCAAAGATGTTGAACCAGAGAAAGTGGGAGCAGAACAAAGCAAAGGAGTTGCTTCAAAGGTAGAAGAAGTCAAAAGAGAAGCATTAGTAAGTATTCAAGTACAAGCCCCCTTGGAAAAAGTTAATTTAGGGAAAGGTTCTGCACAGCAACCCATTTATATCAGTGTTTGGTTAAGTGCTCTTGACAGGAACCAGTTATTGGTAGTCTTAAAGAAATATAAGGATTGTTTTGTGTGGTCTCTAATGCATCAAAACAAAAGTCCAGGAAATACAGGAAGAAAAAGCCTTATGGACAGACTTTGTCTATGAGGAAGAATGCAATTATGTTGAACCAGAGAAAGTAGGAGCAGAACAAAGAAAAGAAGTTGCTTCGAAGGCAGAAAAAGTCAAAAGAGAAGCATTCGTAAGTGCTCAAGTACAAACCCCCTTGGAAGAAGTCAATTTAGGGAAAGGTTCTGCACATCAACCCACTTATATCAGTGCTTGGTTAAGTGTTCTTGACAGGAACTAGTTATTGGTAGTCTTAAAGAAATATAAGGATTACCAATAGCTAGTTCCTGTCAAGAGTACTTAACCAAGTACTGATATAAGTGGGTTGCTGTGCAGAACCTTTCCCTAAATTGACTTTTTCCAAGGGGGCTTGTACTCGAGCACTTACGAATGCTTCTCTTTTGACTTCTTCTGCTTTCGAAGCAACTTCTTTGCTTTGTTTTGCCCCCACTTTCTCTGGTTCAACATCTTTGCATTCTTCCTCATAGACAAAGTCTGTCCATAAGACTTCTTCTTCCTGTATTTCCTGGACTTTTGTTTTGATGTCCAATGCACAGTACTTATCAAAGGTCAAAGGCCTGACTTGTTGTTGCTCCTGCTTACAGCCAACTACCATGGCTTCCCTCTCTTGTTCTTGAACCTTCTAGACTATTGATTTTATGTCCAATATTGAAAACTTAACTAAAGCCAATGGTCTGGCTTCTTGGGTTTCATCTTCTTGCCTACAACCAGGCATCATTATCATCCTTGATGACGAATTCTTCATCAGTACTTTCTTACACTAAGTGCTTCAGGTGTGCTACTTCCTCATCAGCTGTCACTTTGGCTGATCCATCAGGTTTTCTCAATATACTGAGTAGTGTCACTCTTTCAATATATAACATGGCCTCTACAAAGTCAGCACAAGCGATAAAGGGTTGAGGGTCTGCATTGATCTCTTCTGTCTCTCCATTGCATAGGGCCATCATTGTCTTCTGATGTAAAGAGAAAGACACACATTTGTTGGTGTGAATCTAATCCCTGCCAAGTAAAGCATTATACTTGGCATTACTATCTATAACAAATAATGCTATCATGCAATCTCTAGTTCCCACACTCAGATTGATAGGCAGGATACCCTGAGCCATCTATTTATCTCCAGTGAAACCAGCAATGGTTGTGCTGGTTGGAATTAATTTGGGATTTCTTTTTCCCAATTTCTTTAAGGAGGACTTCGGAAGCAGGTTCACTACTGCCCCATTATCCACTAACACCTTGTTCATTTGTATCCCATCGAAATAAGCCTTGATATACAAGGGCTTAACGTGTTGCGCCATAGATGTTGTAGGATACTCGAAGGGATACGAGAGATTAATACTCAACTCCTCACTTTTATCTTCAGTCTCCATTGGTGTAGCCACTTCAGACTCATCTTGAATCATGCTAACCTGTGAATCTTCATTAGAAACTAGACTGGGGTCATCTTTCTGACCTTCTTGGTCTCCATTTTAACCTGGAGCTCCTGTGGCAATATATGTACCATGTTTACTGACACTAGAGAAAATGAGCCAAACTGAATCGCTAGTTGTACTTATTTCTTGCATCATTATCATCCTTGATGACGAATTCTTCATCAGTACTTTCTTACACTAAGTGCTTCAGGTGTGCTACTTCCTCATCAGCTGTCACTTTGGCTGATCCATCAGGTTTTCTCAATATACTGAGTAGTGTCACTCTTTCAATATATAACTTGGCCTCTGCAAAGTCAGCACAAGCGATAAAGGGTTGAGGGTCTGCATTGATCTCTTCTGTCTCTCCATTGCATAGGGCCATCATTGTCTTCTGATGTAAAGAGAAAGACACACATTTGTTGGTGTGAATCTAATCCCTGCCAAGTAAAGCATTATACTTGGCATTACTATCTATAACAAATAATGCTATCATGCAATCTCTAGTTCCCACACTCAGATTGATAGGCAGGATACCCTGAGCCATCTATTTATCTCCAGCGAAACCAGCAATGGTTGTGCTGGTTGGAATTAATTTGGGATTTCTTTTTCCCAATTTCTTTAAGGAGGACTTCAGAAGCAGGTTCACTACTGCCCCATTATCCACTAACACCTTGTTCATTTGTATCCCATCGAAATAAGCCTTGATATACAAGGGCTTAACGTGTTGCGCCATAGATATTGTAGGATACTCGAAGGGATACGAGAGATTAATACTCAGCTCCTCACTTTTATCTTCAGTTTCCATTGGTGTAGCCACTTCAGACTCATCTTGAATCATGCTAACCTGTGAATCTTCATTAGAAACTAGACTGGGGTCATCTTTCTGACCTTCTTGGTCTCCATTTTAACCTGGAGCTCCTGTGGCAATATATGTACCATGTTTACTGACACTAGAGGAAATGAGCCAAACTGAATCGCTAGCTGTACTTATTTCTTTTCCAAACTAACTTGTTCAGCTATTTCGAAAACATCCTACATGCTACACTCTACTACCTTAGTACTGGTGACTTCCTTCAAATCAACTCATTTGTGGTCTGTTCCTGTTGGCTTCTCGACCAAAAAGGTCTGTTTAGCCATGAAGGCCTTCTTGACCAAAAAGGTCTGTTTAGCCATGAAGGCCTCAAACATCTCATCTTCAACCATTTCTTTCCTTTAGCCTAGTTCAACTTCTTCTTCTGTTTCACTGTCACTTTCCATCAAGGCTTTTTCAAGAACTGCTAAGCTATAACTTTCCTTGGCTTTCAATTCAGTACAAACCTTAGCCAATTGCTCTCTGCTGACACTTCTTTTATTCTGAGGAGCCAATTTTGGACTTTCTTTCTCCACTGTTTGGCCTTTTGACCAGGCCAATGAAGAGCTTTCACCATTTTCCTTTAGATCCTTTTGGTACATGGTGTACCTTCGTTAGATCTTTCTCCTTTGAGACCTAGAGATTACTAAAACCATATCTGGTTCCTTTGTCTTTGGGTGCTTGAATAATACCCAATTATTTGGAGCCACCAAGGGAGGTTTAATCATTTTGCCCTAGTTTTCACAGATACTTCTCTATGCAAATATTTCCTTAGGCTTGTTTTGCATGACAAACCAGTCTGGCACCCCAAGTACCCATGAACTCACTGATTCAATTGCTAAACTTGCATTCCCAGTCTTTAAGACCACGTTCAAAGCAAACTTCTGAGGCCATTCATTGGCTCTGGCACCTTGTCTTAAGCCTAATTCGGGCCTTCTTTCAGGGTAATTGCCTTGCCTTTTGTTCGAACTTGACTTCAGAGGCCAATTATTGGCTCTGGTTCCCTGACTTGAGTCCAATTCAGGCTTTCTCTTAGGATAATTGCCTTCCATCCTATAGTAATTGGGTGGTCTAAACTCATGCAAAGGTCTCTTACTGTTGGAATGTATTCTAGTGACTGGTGGCCCAGCCATGAATAGCTGTTGTCGGGGATCAATTGGGTATGGCCTCTTGTTGTAGGTATTGGTTGCCTTAGGGTGTCTCTGTACGTCCTTGTAATACTGTTTCCCATCAATTGGGAGCCCTTTCAACCATTGTAACTTAACCTACACTTGGGATACATCATTTGCATGACAACTGCCTCAAGAGAGTCATCATCCAGTGCCTCCTCAGTAGAATTCATCCTTTTGGTCTACAAAGCTTTATCCATTTGCTGGTGAATTTCTGGTATCCTTCATGAAAGAAGTTTGGCTAGCAACATGCATCTGCACATTAACCTCCTCCAATTCCTTCAAAGATAGGTTTTGGAAATCTGACACGCCAACATTGGCTGTAACTTCCCCAATCTCTGGGAATGAGTTAGTGTCAATTCCCATAGCTTTCTTTGCTTTGGCTGGGAACTTTAAACTCCCCTATCGAATCTATTATTGGATCATGTCCCGAAAAATAATACAGTTTTTAGTTGAATGAGACCAAAAATTGTGCCATTTACAGTACATTTTCCCTTTAAGTTCTTCTGGGGTAGGGATCTTAACTCCCTTTGGTAACTTTAGGTAATTTGCTGCAAGCAAATAATCAAAAATGTCATCTGCTTTTGTTAAATCAAAAAAATACTTTCTATGAAGGTCTTTCTTTTTGAATTGTTGGTCTATTGTAGTGTCCTTATGAACTAACGCCTCACATGTCATAGGCTCTTTCGCTACGATCTCTACTACATCAATTTCATAATTAGGGTCCCTATAATAAGTCTTATATGATGCATTACTTCGATCATGTTCTTCTTCAAGTAAAGATTCATATCTAGACACTTTATAGGTTAATTCTACTAAGTCTTGAAACTTAGTGGAATCAAACTTTTTTCGAAACCTAAACTCTAAACCATTTTGAGCCAATCTAACAAATTCAGGCTCTAGTAGAATGACCCTACACTTGTTTCGTGCCCTTTTGAATCTGGCAATAAATTGAGCAGCCTTCACATCAGGCCTTCGGCTCAACCTTGCCAAATCTGCCATGGAAACTTCAGGTTCTGTTTGGAAGAATTGGGCATGAAATGCCTCCTCCATTTGTTACCAAGTTTGGATAGAACCGGGTGTAAGGTTAATATACCATACAAAAACTGTCTCAGTTAAAGAATTTGGAAAGAGTCTTAACTTCATATAATCATTATTGGTAAATTCACCACATTAAGCTGCAAACCTGGCAATGTTCTACTGTTGACTGGTTTCCATTTCCATAAAAGAGAGCAAAGTTTGGTATTCTAAACCACCTTGGGTACTCGTGCACCCTATCCACTCATTCCGGGTATGGCTTCTTATACACAGGAGTTTGAACCCCCAAAGTCATAGGTCTACACATTTCTCTGACAATATCAGTAATTTGGTCCCTAGGAACCATATTATGTGCTTGTTGGACTACTACTAGAGGAACAAACACAGGGTTTGGTGGAAAACCATGGGCTTGAGGTCCTCTTGGTCCATAGGGAGGTATATTTGAGACTGGTTGTCCCTGTGGTACTGGCTACTGTTGAGTATGGTTGACCTCTCTGAGCTAGTCCTGCAAAAGGTGCTGCAATAAGAGGAACATGTGTTGTTTCTCTCCCAGCCACAAGAAACCCTTCTAACCCCCCTGGGTGTGAATTTGAACAAAGGGCTAGTGAACCCCCTTATGTCAGGCATGGTTTCGAACATGGGAATTGGAAATATTCTTATGCCATTTTCTTGTGTTGGCCTAGATCCACTAATTTGTATGGCTTCGCTGTTAGGTAATAAGATATTTTAGTTTACCATAGGCCTCGAAAAAAGATCATACCATGATTGAGGTATATGTGATGGTCTTTCATAATTTTGATTACTAGTCTGACCATTAGTATGTCCATTACTTTGCATAGGCTGTTCATCTCTAGCCAATCTTTGTTGAGTAACATTTGAATTTTCCTCCATATGCCTTGTGCTAGTTGGTTGATGGGAATTCATTCGATCCATGAAGGATGCTGCCCATCTTTCCATTGTATACATTAATTGTTGACCCATGGCGTCCACCATGCCTCCCCATAGATTCATTGGATGGGTAAACGGAATAGTGGATGGTCCAATTCCATGGCCTCGTCCAATATTTTGAACATGTGGTTCATGTTCCGAATTGTTAGTCTGTTCGGCCATAGGTTTTGATGAGATAGGTGTTTCCATAGGATGTGTAATCACATTATCCTTCGGATCAGGTACTTTTACCTCTTCCTCCACACTTTCTTTCAGGTGTTCATTTTCTCTTTATCTCCTATGTCTAGCCATTTTAGAGACCCATCGGGCGTGCTAAAAATATATCTTGGCTTTTTTGGCTTTCGAAGGTTAATAATGTAATTTTAAGCGTGTCACTAAGGATCAATTAGTCATTACAGAATATTAATTGCCAACTAATTATTAGATGATTGTGTTATAGTTCTCTCAGAACCAATCAAGAGGACTTTTACTGGTGGCTTGTTTAGGAGAATTTAGTAAATAACAACAAGTGAATAACAATTTCAGAATCTGTATTTCATTAAGTAAAATGAAAACTTACAATGACCTAACCCAGCCTCGTAGAGGTTTACAGTAACAAGCTATTTGAAACTACTCCTAGGAAATGAAATGCAGTACAGGAATTGAAGTGCAAAATGTAAAGAACTGTAAAAACTGGAAGGAAAAACGAAGTAAATAAGCTAGTTTTTTTATCCGAGTCTGGGTCCTTCATTCTGGGGCCTTCTTTACTATTTATACTTTTCAATGGCAACTGTCAAAGTACGCTTTTAACCGTCGAAATGTCCTCCCATGATTGTTGTACATGCCCTTTCACAGTTAGTCCAACCACGCCACTCTTGTAGTTAGGCTTCCCTTCTAATTTTGAATTTGAACTTTGTGAGTAACCATTAGGCCACATCACCTTATATCCCCTCGATTGTTCCAATGCTACGCAGATCCATTATTACCAATACGAACTATCGCGTGTCTGACTTTGGTTGGCAACTTGTGTTAACTTCCCAAATTGCCCTCTTCGTGTCACGTGTTAAATTGTGATTGGCTTTTACAAATTATACAGCCAACAGATTCTTTCGAGGCCTATAATCATCTTCCATAGACTCCTCATATGCTCGATCAATGTAGGAGAAGGTGTGATTGGCCATTGGGGATGTACCAGTCTTTTCATCTACTCAAATAATAGAGGTGCAAGAAACAAGGATTTAATGAAGTTCACTGCTTCATTATTCAAAAAGCGGTTATACTACCAGAGTACACAGAGTCAATGCACGTCTTAGAACGTGGGTGAATTGTACTAGTTCACTAATATCACGAAGTATTTGGTATATTAGTCCGGGGGATAATGTTGGCTGTATAATTTGTAAAAGCCAATCACAATTTAACACGTGGCACAAAGAGGGCAATTTGGAAAGTTAATACAAGTTGCCAACCAAAGTCAAACACATGGTAGTTCGTATTGGTAATACTAGATCTGCGTAACACTGGAACAATCGAGGGATATAAGGTGATGTGGCCTAACGGTTACTCACAAAGTTTAAATTCAAAATTAGGATGGAAGTTTAACTACAACAGTGGCGTAGTGGGACTGACTGTGAAAGAGCATGTTCAGCAATCATGGGAGGACATTTCGACGGTTGAAAGCCCACTTCGATGGTTATCATTGAAAACTATAAGTAGCAGAGAAGGCCCCAGAATGAAGGACCCAAACTCAGATAAAAAAATCAACTTATTTACTCCTTTTTTCCTTCCAGTTTTTACAGTTCTTTACATTTCTGCACTTCAATTCCTGTACTACACTTCATTTCCCATGAGTAGTTTCAAATAACTTGTTATTGTAAACCTCTACGAGGCTGGGTCAGATTGTTGTAAGTTTTCATTTTGCTTAATGAAATACAGATTCTGAAATTGTTCTTCACTTGCTGTTATTTACTAAATTCTCCTAAACAAGCCACCAGTAAAAGTCTTCTTCATTAAGGCTGAGAGAACTATAACACAATTGTCTGATAATTTGATGGCACTTCATATTCTATAAGGACTAATTGATCATTACTGGCACGCTTAAAATTATATTATTAACCTTCGAAAGCTAAAACAGCTAAAAGATTGCCTCCAGATAGTTTTGATTTGGAAATTGAGAGCTCTAATGGATGTTGTAAATAGGCTAGAATTGTGAGAGAGCCAAATTTTCCACATAGCAAAGGAAAAAATAAGTGTCCTTGGCAGGTTAAGACTAGGGACTTTATGGGGAGTAGTGAGATTTAGGATGTGTCACTCTTTTAATGGATAGATTAAAGTAGCTTTGTTGATCAAAGGGAGGATAGTAGCTTTGTTGATCAATGGGAGGATGAAGCGTGATCCGCATAACCTTGGCCCAAATACAGTCTCTTAAAGCATGTATCGGGCTTTCAGTCACAAGTTGACAAGGATGACAAAGAAGAGGCATGGCGATCCAGTTTAGGCAAGTTTTAACCAGTCAGCAATTATAAGCACAATGTCACAAGAAGTAATTTACTTTTGTAAGACATTTATTCTTCCAAAGCCAAGACCAATTTTCTGGAGAAGAATGGTTGCTAAGAAAGGAGTAGGCTGCTGAGATTGTACAATCCCCATTGTGCGATTGCCAGAAGGGGGAATGTTGTCATTTTTGGAAATAATGGCGATAGGGACAAAAGAGACCATTCTAGCCTATGAAATGATGATTTGTGAGATAGTAAACAAACGAGACCATTCAGTTTTTTTTTTTTTTTTTTTTTCTTTTTTTTTTAAAAAAGATCATTGATATTTTTTTTTTTTTTAAAAAAAAAATTGATTGTCAATTTTTAGGAGGCAAATCCGATAAATTGAATAGGCTATAATTATATTGACCTAATTTTTTACATGGATGATATACACTAAGAACTAATGAATAGTTTAGATCACTAAAACGGGACCTGTGACAAGCACAAACATCACCTTCTAGTTTAGATTTGAACGGGAGGCAAAGTCTTTTCTTAAATGAAATGTAAGATGAAAAGATACAATGATGACACATGAAACATCAAACAAAATGTAATATAAAAATGTGATAAACTATAAACACGATTGACTTGAACAATGTCACAAACATATCCTCACCATTGACTTGAGGATGAATTTGTGGCATAAGCAAGGACGATGTTAGGGGTGGCCATGCCCCCAAACTTTTTGAAATTATTATCCCCATATGAATAATTTTATGTTGTATATAGAATAATTTCTAATTTTTTGATAAATTTTGCCATTAGTTCCCTGTATCGCACAAGTATTCTTATAATGCATATAAAATGATGTCAAATAATTCATTATAATAGTACATACTACTGATTTCATTATTGATTAATATAAATTTATTAGTTTTTCTCATTATTAGTTTTCTTTTTCTTAAAGTACATGTTAAAATTTCTTCTTTGCTAAGAGATTTTTCTTGCTAAAATTATTTTGGTCCCCCTTAAAATAAATTTCCAACTTCATCCCTGGACGTGAGGATATATTTGTGACATTGCCACAAGTTATACTCAATAATCTTTGACTCAATACTTGAATTCTCTTTTCCATTTGAAAGTAGTTGAGGATATTCATTTTATTTTAAGGATACAGCAACACTATCTTACAAAATATTCATTTTAACACAAATATTCTTTCCACTAACTGTAATAATTTTCATTGAATGAAAAAAAAAAAAAATTCTTCATTTCAAAGCACTGTTTACACAAATTATAATACATTAAACAATGCTCCGAGCAGATTGATTAACATTTGCCTAAAAACAAAACAAAATAGAGCCACATGCACAAACGTTTTAGAAAAACACCATACTGCCATTTGAGACAGAACAATATTCAATGTTTCTAACACTAAGAAACTAATTTATATAAACGATTAGGATAGAGTGTCCAGTAAGTATACCTGCTCAAGCATGTAAGGCATTGATCAAATAGGAGATAGGCTTTCAAAGAATTGGTCAGTATAATACCAAGTTGATTCTCGGTCTTCATAGTCCCGCTGCGGCGGCAAATCACAAAGCACCTTCAGTGTCTTGCACTTCCAATTGTGCAAAACAATTTTTCCCGGAATAGCTAACACCAGAGTAAAATCTTTTTCATTTGCTCCCTTCACGACACATAGCACAGAAAATTTACAGATTTTGGTCGCATCAAACGTGCTTCTGTGAACTATTTCAGGGAATACAGATATTATGGGTCTAAGATCAACCCAGTACTTCACAATCCAAAGAGAGTAGTCCTTGTCCATTTCAAGGATTCTAAATCTCACAGCAGAGTGCTCAGGAGTCTGAATAAGAAGCAGATGGCCACCACATTCTCCAAAATACCGAATATCATCTTCAGAAAGAATTTTAGGGTTTGGAGGCATTGGAGTTGCTATTAGCTTCGGTGCATCGACATCAAATTGAATGTGAAAGTTCTTGTAACTCATCCAATGAATTGCACCATTCCAAAAGACCCTTTTCCTGAAGGAGTAACCTGGTGGTGCGGTGGCACTAATGTGTTCCCAAGACGCCCTCTCCGAAGAGTACAAGTCAATTAAGTAAAAGCCCTCATCAAAATTGCTAGAGTAACTTATCAATATAACTTTGTAGTGAGGTGATTTTGAGGGAGTAAAAGCCAAATAAGCACCAAACACGTGGCGAAGTGATCTAGATGAAGTGAAGTAAACACCAAACTTGTCACGAAATGGTCCACAAGATGTTGAAGGGCCACCAGGATATGGAAGTACTGTGAATTTCTGGGTGGTCGGGTTACAAACAATGAACTGCGTTAGGCCATTCAAGCATAACAGTAAGCCATTGCAAGAGTGCTTAATCCTAGTTGTAGCAGAACCATCTCCAATACCAGCAAGGAATGACAGTGTCGGAAGACTTGGGTGGTGGTTATCGAGTGAGACAGACTTTACTTGTTCATCGTTTGATGACGAAGTGCTGATGTAAAGTCCTGAGAACAAGGGAATGGGATTTTGGCGAGAATGGTTGCAGGAAAATTGTGAATCGGAGATTAGAAACAGCCAATCCTTAGACACGCACTTGAATCTGATGAGGGACTTTGCTGGCATACGTATAAGGATCTCTGTTAAGAGATCTGCATTGCCGGCAATTACTTCTGCCGCGAATGAATGCTCTGACGATGTACTGCCGATAATTAATTTTCTTCTTCTGCTGTGTACTTTCATGGTCATTTTTGCCTCTGCATGACCCACAATAAGAACAGAGAATGCTCATCTCCATCTAACAAAGTTAAAGCTTTAGCCAAATTTTAGTTAAAAAACTACAAATTAATGCCACAACTAGAATTCCTTTCTATCAAGCATTTTCCTTATAACTATGATGGGATCAGGTTACTATTATAATTCATTAATCGAATTTCATTTTTCTTGTTTGTTTATCCAAAGACATCAAGGAAACACATCATAACACACATAACAAATAATGGGATGACCACGGATGGAACCAGAATTTCAATAATGGAGGATCCAAAAGACGAATAAATTTTTTCCACCATATACACAAACACACATATATGTACAATGTGATATATAAATTATAGGATCTAACTTCTCTCAAGTTGTCATCTCAGCTTGAGAGAGTGTTTGGACTTAGTAGGCTTATTTTGGGACTAATTTCGGTGATCTGAACCATTCATTTTTAAGACATATTGCGTAGAATATTTATGCATAAAATTAAAATGATTGAACATCAATACCTATGTATTTGAATCACATTTGTTTTGAAAAAAAAAAACGGACGACAAATACATACAAAAAATTTTAAATAGCATAGAAGCAATTTCTAATAGGACGGAAAAAAAAAAAAAAAATCTGGTGCAAAATAGAAAGACAATAAAAATGAGATATATATTTTTTTATACTGGGCCTGGGGCCACTTTATGTATAAAATCAGATATATTTTTAAAGTGCTATGGCGAAGAGTATTTTTCACTGAAATGAAGGGGCTATGGATGATTGATTGTGGCAAATTCGCAGGATTCTAATTAATCAGCATATTCATTCCCGCAATTCAACAAACACCTTGCGAACAATTAAAAATTTATCAATTTCACCTGCCAATGAAAACATATTCCTAATTTCAAACAAATTAAAATCTATCACTACTTACTCAACAATCAAAATCATGCTAAAAAAAAAAGCCACACATCAAATGTAAAAAATTAAAAATAGAGCATACCAAATAAAAGAGAAAGGGTTTCTGAGGTTGATCCCAACTTCCGCCGAGTTTGATGTAGATTTTTACAGCGACAAGCTCTTATATGGCGTCCTTGTAATTGTGATTCAAAACAACCGTTTGGAGCTGGGAGTCTTTTGCTTATGTCATATCTTTTAACTATGATGACCTTTTCAATTCTAAGAGTATCCCAACTAACACCCTAAACTATCTTTTCCCCTATTTCAAGGACCCAAAATTCAGAAACATCCACCTGAGTCATTGCTGTGTACAATGCACAGTTAGTGGGACTCCTATGAATCATTCATTTAAAAAATATACAGATAGATGGATAGATAGGAATGTTATTTGACGAATAGCTTATAAATATTGGGCAATGATTGAGATCCTTATTCTCATAAGATTTTATAAGACTTTACAAATTTGAATTGGGCCCTACACATACAGATTACTTTGGGAGGTGTTGAAGTCATTTCAAAAGGAGTCTCAAACATTTTCCAACAATATTTGATCTGATTATATATATGTATATATATATATTTGATTATTTTAGCCTGGGCTAAAAAGCTTGGTTTGGGAAGGGCTTTTTGGCTTTTTGGCTTTTTGGCTTTTTGGCTTTTTTTTGTGAGAGAAGAGTGTAATGATTATGGGTTGGATGTGATGTTTTGTTTGTTGTGGCTAAAATAGCCTGTTTTGTCTTTTGTGGCTATTTTAGCCCCAACCCAACTTGCCAAACACCACCAAACTATCTTTTTCCCTATTTCAAGGACCCAAAATTCAGAAACATCCACTTGAGTCATTGCTTTGTACAATGCACAGCTAGTGGGACTCCTATGAATCATTCATTTAAAAAATATATAGATAGATGGATAGATAGATAGGAATGTGATTTGACGAATAGCTTATAAATATTGGGCAATGATTGAGACTCTTATTCTCATAAGATTTTATAAGACTTTATAAATTTGAATTACTTATTATGATGTCCACTTTACACATATGTAAGTGGGCTCTATACATACAAATTACTTTCGGAGGTGTGGAAGTCATTTCAAAAGGGGGTCTCAAACATTTTTCATCAATATTTGATCTGATTTTATATATATATATATATATTTGATGTTCTTAAAAAAAACAAATTAACGATTGAAATTATTAAAATAAAACTCGAAATAAGTTTTATCTATGGGATTTTTATTAATAAATCCTATTTAGAAGGGTTCTAACTCAAAAAGTTCATGAAGAAATTTTTTAACCCATTTAGTCCCATGTATTTATACTTTTGTTCCATAAAATTATTTTTCTTGATTTACACTATTTTCTTAAATTCTTATGCTCTTATATTTAATACTGATATTTAATATTGGAGGAGAAGAAAGAAGGGAAAAGACCAAGGCATAAGAAATTTCATACACAAATTAAATAATATTGATGTTATTATTTTATATTATTATATAATGTTATCTCTTTTCTCTCTACTTTTTGCACATCTTTTCGTAATTAGCCAAAAAGTCATCCCAAACATACAAGTTTTTTTTACCTACCTTTTTAGCCAAATAGCCAAAAAGTTATTAAATTAGCCTATTCCCAAACGAGGCCTTAGTCCCATGTATTTATACTTTTGTTCCATAAAAATTTTTTTCTTGATTTACACTATTTTCTTAAATTCTTATGCTCTTATATTTAATACTGATATTTAAAATTGGAGGAGGAGAAAGAAGGGAAAAGACCAAGGCATAAGAAATTTCATACACAAATTAAATAATATTGATGTTATTATTTTATATTATTATATAATGTTAGTATATTTTTAATTGACAGCACATTAAAAATAATGTGAATATTCTCTCTGATTTGATGTGAATATATTTTCAATTGACAACACATTAAAAATAATATGAAAATTCTCTCTCATCTGATGTGGACGTTCACAATACATTTCCAAAAAATTATCTCTCATTTAATGTAGTGATGTGATCGTTCACTACATGTGAACCTTCTTATTTTTAATTGACAACCTATTAAAAATAATGTTCATTATATTTTTAATTGAGAAAACATTCTTATTCACAACATGTAATGATGTGAGCATTCTCTCTCATCTAATGTAGTGATGTGAACGTTTACATTCATATATTTTGGTATGAATATTCACATTATGTAATTGACAGCACAATGACAAAAATTCATTTCAAATTAATGTGAATATAATGATGTGAATATTCATTTCAATTACATGATGTGAATATTCACATCATGTAATTGACAACACAATGACAAAAATCCATTCAAATTAATATGAATATAATGACAGTCAACATCCTCATACATGGAACTACAAAAATATAATGACAATCAATATTAAATATCAACATTAATAAGAGGTAGGAGAGATTGAGGGTATTTTGATTTTCTTACTTTAAATAAAATATAATGAAATAGTTAAAAACAATGTAAATTAAATGGAATAAAACTCTTAAAAAGAAAATTTATCAAAAAAAAAATTCCCTTAAATCTAAATCTCACCCTAACATAATTTCTATTGTGAAGCCTACAAAATATTAGTACGAGTATGAAATAAAATTTATAAAAAATATATAAAGACGTAGAAAGACGAATGATATTGATATGGAGTAGAATTTCTAAATCTTTTTTGATATGGAGTAGAATTTCTAAGCTGTCTAAATCTTTTTTGATTCACAATTCACAATGTGAATCAAAATAGAGTAGAATTTCTCGGTACTTTTTTCCCAAAAAGTTCTCAATACTGGGATGTTTGTTTCAGTTTTTCAGAATCAATTTATGACTTTTAATTTTAAAAAAGTTATTTTAGACTATTTGGTTAAACTTATTTCAAACAGCTTCTGATTCTAACAGCTTATTTTAATTCAAAAAAGCTGAGAAGTTGCTCACCCCTTGCTTCTGATTATCAGCTTCTGCTGTGGAAATGTTAATTTATTGTTATACTCTTAAATTTTTTTATTTTTATTTTTTTTAAAATAGAAAAAGACTCAAATGGACTATAGATTATTATTATTATTTTTTATGAGAAATGTAAACAAACAAAAAATAAAAATTAATTGAAAAAGCTATTTCACAGCTTATTTAACAAACACTACTCAGCAACTTAAATCTATAATCCAACAACTACACCAAACAGATTAACAACTTCTGATTAAAGTCATAATCTATGATATGTTAAGTTATAATCTATAAGCTGTTTTAACAGCTACACCAAACGGGGCCACTAAGGTCAAGTTTGGCAATTCAAAAATAATTTATCTTTTTATCTTTTTTTCATCACATCACCTCTCTACTTTTTTGTATATTTTTTCATAAAAAGATAAAAAATACATTTGTTTAGGTCATCCCAAACAACCCCTAAATTGAACGAAATTTTTTACCATAAAATTATAAGCTGTTTTAACAGCTACACCAAACGGGGCCACTAAGGTCAAGTTTGGCAATTCAAAAATAATTTATCTTTTTATCTTTTTTTCATCACATCACCTCTCTACTTTTCTGTATATTTTTTCATAAAAAGACAAAAAATATATTTGTTTAGGTCATCCCAAACAACCCCTAAATTGAACGAAATTTTTTACCATAAAATGACCCGCTTTTAGGGCATGTTTGGTATGATATTATTTTGTAAATTGAAAATTATTTAACTAAACAACCCTCTAATTGCCAGTATATACTGAAAAATAAAGGGAAAATTACATATCAATGTATCTCTCTGAAATAATTACAAATCAATGAAAATTTTTATCAATATTAATAATTAAAATTATAAATTTTTGGACAAATTTTACTTTATTCCTTGTGGTTTGGATTACATACCGTTCATCCCCTTAACATTTAAAAATGATCACATAACTCCCACATTGTTTGTGAATTAAAGTGCACTGTTAGGCTCATTAACGATTTAATGAAAAAAGGCTAAAATATCCATGTATATAAGTAATTTAAATGTGTGAACTACGGATATTTTTGTCATTTGTTTGGAAGGCAAATGGCACTTTAATCCCCTGTGTTTTATTCCATATACTATTTATCCCATTGAAATTTAAAAATGAGTATATAACCCCTTTTATGCCAGCCATGTGTTTCCATTTCATTTTAAGTTGGACGAAATATTTAACGGTGCATTTCAGTCTACAAATTATATGGGGATTATCTTGTCATTTTCAAATGTTAAGGGAGAAAACCATACATGGCCCAAATCATACGGGATAAAGTGAAATTTGTCCTAAATTTTTCAATGATTTTGTAAATATTTTTTTGAAAGCACATTGGTGTGTAATTTTCCCAAAAATAAATACGAAAAGGCAAGAAATGGCTGCAAATTTTATTTAGAAAAGAAAGGAGTTGGAAAATTTATTCACACAGCATTTTAAAAAAAAAAAAACACTTTTGAATATAGTAAAATATTCAGATATAAATTTTTTAAATAAAAAATAATTGTTCGGATATAAGTTATTAAATAAAATATATATGTAAATTCATTTTTATTCAAAAATTTATATGTAAACATTTAACTCTTGTTGAAAGTTTATATATGAACAACACAAATAATAATCTATTAAATTTTTTATAATGTATAAGTGGGATTACTCTAAAAGAAAAAAAGGAAAAAAAAAAAAATTAAGCACGCACATTATTGCATCTCCAATAATATTACTTATTTTTACCCTAAATTATTGTGAAAAAGTGAGTTTCTGTATTTTAGGGAGTGATCTCTTCCAACAACGTTCTCGATTAATTAAAATAAGTTTCTGTTTTTAATAATTAAATATTATTTTTCATTCCTTATTTTAAGAAAGCTAAAAATATATAACATATTTATGTTTCGAAAGTGAGAAAATAAAATTAAAAATAAGAAAAATTTAGTCAAAATCCATCCATTAGACCTTTATTTGATGAAAAGAACAGCCCAATTTATTTTGTTTCATAAACCCCCTAAGGAGAAAACACATAATTGAGTAAAGACATAATAAAATATCTTTTTTGTTTACTTAGACAAGTGAACCAAAGTGTCAAACAGAGTAACATGTTACTGCCATACAGAATAGCATGTTATTGGTACTATTTATATCAATTTTAATAGTAATAATTTATTTATTTTTTTAAGAATTTCATAATCAATATAGATCTTATTTGATAGATATTGAGAGGGTAATTTTTGGGAAAATTGGGCCGAGCTGAGAGTTGGGCATTGAGGCCCAAAACGCGAAGGACTAAGTAAGAAGGCCGCAATTCGGCCATAGAGAAAACCATCCCACTTGGTTTAAGCAGTGGGGGAGGGTGTGAAAGGATAAGCATTATCCTTAAGAGATTGAATCCTAGGAGGACTTTGTATGGAGAAATACAAGTCCTACTAGGATTGTGCCATATGAAACTTATAAAAGCTCACAAGCATCACCTTGGAGGAGGTAATTGAACACAATCTTTCTGAGAACTTAGAGCTTTGTCTATTTGTCAAGTTTTCTGACTTAGGCATCGGAGAGGTTTCCGGCACACACCCGCCGACTAGCTCACGTTTGTGTTTTCAGGTGACAAAGCGACGTCGTACGGAGGAGCGTGGACTTGGTCAACAGGATTATACGAGGAGAATTATTTCCTCCCCGTACAGATATCAATGAAAGAATTCTAAAAATATTAATTTTATTTAAAACTAACATCTATATCAAAAGTTATATTATTTTAAAATTTAATATTTTGATAATAATCGTATGTGTTGGACTTTTTAAGAAATTTTTTTTGTACTTATCCTTAATGTATTAAAGTTTTATTATGAGGAGATTTTAACCAAATCCCCAATAAAAAAAAATTATGCTATTATATAAAATGAAGGTTAGATTTAGAATCCAAATCTTTATTTGTTTGTTCTCACGCCACCTATCTTACCTTTGGTCTTAAAAAATAAAAAAAAAATAATATCGAGAACGTATAATTTTAATTTTTTTTTTATTTATTTTTTTGTAAAATATATTCTTTGTACGTAACAAGTTGCATAACAACATGGTCTGATCATTTTTTCCATCACTTTCACATTGAAAGATCAAATTATTTTTGTGGTTATCTTTTGTGAAAAATTGTTTGTAACTTCAATTTCTGTTATAAGTTTGTATATGATTGGTTTGTTTTAATTTATTAAATTTGAATTATTGAGTTTCATTGTTATGCATGATTGTTTGTGAATCGAAACACATCTTCTTCCCAATGATATTTAAAATTTAGGTGCTAAAATGTAAATAGGTGAGGGGGTAAATTGACAATATCAAAAGATTAGGAGTGAAATTAATTTTTAGGGTATAATTTGAGGGACATGTTTGATTTTATTCTCTGGAAAAAAAATTTCAAATTTTTTTTTTGAAAAAATAAAAGCTTGTTTGACAAAAATAAATATCAAAAATATATTTTTAAATTTTTAATAATTATTTTTGACCTCTAAAAGGATAAAATTATATACAAAATGACAAGTGTTGTTATTTTGTTCCCATATTTATAGTTGTCCGATAAAGTTAATTTTTTATATGGATAACGTTCAATTTGGGCATCCAAGATAAACTTGGATAATTAGTGTAGGTACGAAATAAAATCCACAAAAAGAATAAAGAGGTATAAACAGATAAGATACGGAGGGAAGCTTATAATATCCAACTTACCCTTCCTACATTTAGGGAGAAGGAAATCATTTCCAAAACATAAACTATTACTATTAGTTACGTTTATCATAATACAACTTCTTACTGTTAGCAAAAATTCTATTTAAGCCCAATCCATAGTGATTGGTCGACATACTTAGGTCTCGTTTGGCAAGTGGTTTTTTTAGTTAAAAAGTCAAAAAATTACTAAAAAAATCAAAAAGCCAACAATTCATACCAAAAAGTCAAAGATTCCATTTTCTCTCTACTTTTTGTATATCTTTTCGTAAAAAGCCAACAAAACATCCCAAACATACTAGTTTTTTTTACATCACATTTCAACCAAAAAGTCAAAAAGTTACTAAAAAAAACCTGTTCCCAAACGAGGCCTTAAACAGATTTTAAATAAACACAAGAAAATCAGGCTTTGTGGTTGAGTTCTATGTCTTAGACATATTAAGAACTTCACTAGAGGTAATTAAATAAAAAAGAAATGAAAAAAAACAGAATATGTATTACTTCAAATAAATTATCACTTGTCACTAGTTACAAGAACTTTAAACAAGAACAAAGAATTGAATAAATACAGTATTTGACAGAAAGAAGAGAAGTGTGGATTGAAAGAAGCTATTACTAATCTACTCCTAACAATTGCTAAGTTAAACTACTTCTAAATAAATATCATGTTTTGTGAATGGTGATTGAGATGTTATATTCCTCTTTGTATATCTCTTGGCCTATTTATGGGCTCAACCACATGAGAGAAAGAGATAACCTAAGTCCAAGATTTCCTCAACAAACTCATGATTTTCTCAACATTATCCATATCCCATGTTTGATAAGAACCATTTTGCAGATTTGGTGCTTGATTTGATCTTGGCTCCTTGATTTCAGCAACTAACTTTCAAATTGTTGTAATTGCTAACTTTTTTGGCCCTCCATTTAACATGTCATCATGCCATGTCCCTAACACATCTATCATACCATGTCAGCATGCTTGTCGACAGAAATAATAATAATAAAAATAAATGCGGTCAAGGTTATTCTTTGAAAATAGTTTATGATTTCAATCGACAGACCATAATCGAACTTGGCCATAATTAATAGGCCACAATCGACAAAAAATAAAATGCGGTACAAACAATGCCCCCCTCATTTAAATGGATTAAAGAATCCAATTAAATGATTTATAAAACAGTTTACCATAATCGACAAAAAATATTTTATAGTGCAAATAATTCAAATTCTTGAAGATTTACACCCATAGTAATTTTTAATCTATCACTATCGATTGACGAACACTCCATCTTTGGCTCTGTCGAGTGACATAACAAAGAGTCACATCCCTAATTTTTAAAATAAAACAATTCTCTGTTTGCCACATTTTGGCTAATTAAAGAGAATTCACTGCATATAGCAATTTTCAACTATTGTTTTTCAAACCATGTTATGAAAATTAATGTTTGGTGTGATCCACAAATCCAAAGTGGATGTTGGATCCCAAAATTCACATAATTGAATGTTATGAAAAATTTATAAACTTTGACACTTTAAACAATGCCAAAAAATTCACATTCAATAAACGTGGGTTCATAATTTTCAACCATCTTTGGCTTAAAATCATAACCCCTAAGTAAATTTTTATCATCATTTTATGATTTTTTTTAACATTTTTGGAGAGAAAAGGTTGTTCTTCTTTTTTAGCCATTAATGGCTTGTCATTTTTTGCCACGTTTTGCAAAACATCATGCCCCCTAAGTGAATCTTTATTATCATAATTCTTAATATTTTTTTAGAGAATGAGTTGTTTTTTAATTTTAGCCATTAATGGCCTATAAAAATTCTCCAAAGTCATATTATCTTTATGACCTAGTGTGCTAACCCTTCGAGCCACATACCTTGGCTCTTTATGAATGATTGGCTCTTCAAAAATGTATATTAACCATATGAGCCACATTATTTTCATATCTTAATTTTTCATTGGCCATTATGTCTTTTAATTTTTTCTTCCAATGTAGAATTTCTTCATTAATTAGAAAAATTTGACCTTTAAGTCGCTGAATTTTTTCATCACAGTAATTTAAATCTCTTTGTGTCAAATAATACGGAGATGAAGAAATTATTCGAAATCTTTGCCCATAAAGAGAATTAATTTCTTCTTTTAGGGCTAAAATTTCACTCCCGCACTAATAAATTTCATCCTCACAACGCCAAATCATTCTTTTCAAATCATTTGTCATGCCATTATATTGACAATAAGTGGTAGAACCGCCACCATAACACTAACAATTTTCATATTATGAGACATTCCACTGATAATCTATCTTCATGGGAACATTGCTACTCCATTGGCGGTTTGTATCCTTGGGTGCACAAGATGTAAGCATACTTGTTGAAGGCATGATTTCATAAGAATAAGTCTATTTCTTCTTCATCATCACTCCAAGTTAGAATGATCCCATTGGGCATGACAATTTATATTAGCAAAAATTTTGTTTAAGCCTAATTGACAGTGATTAGTCAATAGACTTAAACAAATCTTAAATAAACACAAGAAGATCAGGCTTTGTGGTTGAGTTCTATGTCTTAAACAGATTAAAAACTTCCCCGGAAGTAATTAAATAAAAAAGAAATAAAACAAAACAGAATATGCATTAATTCGAATAAATCGTCACTTGTCACTAGTTACAAGAACTTTAAACAAGAACAAAGAATTGAATAAATATAACAATCGACAGAAAGAAGAGAAGTGGGGATTGGAAGAAGCTATTACTAATCTACTCCTAACAATTGTTAAGTTAAACTACTTCTAGATAAATATCACATATTCTGAATGGTTGTCGAGATGTTATATTCCTCCTTGTATCTCTCTTGGCCTATTTATATGCTCAACCACATGAGAGAAAGAGATAACCTAAGCCCAAGATTTCCTCAACAAGCCCATGATTTTCTCAACATTATCCATATCCCATGTTTGATAGGAACCATTTTGCAGATTTGGTGCTTGATTTGATTTTGGCTCCTTGATCTCAGCAACTAACTTTCAAATTTCTGTAATTGCTAACTTTCCGGCCCTCCATTTAACATGTTATCATATCACATCCCTAATACATTTGTCATGTCACATTAGCATACCTGTCAACAAAAATAATAATAATAAAAACAAATATGGTCAAGGTTATTCTTTGAAAATAGTCTATGATTTCAATCGACAAACCATAATCAAACTTGGCCATAATTAATAGGCCACAATCGACAGAAAAATCAAGCGTGGTGCAAACAGTTACGCAACACAACAAAGAATATATTTAAGTTAAAATTGAAAATTTATCAAAAATTAGACATAATTACAAATGGATTAATTGTTAAATATGTGCATTAGTGAGCGTCATTCAATAAACTAGGGTCAAAAGTTGTGGTATTGTTCGACATTGTAGTACCGAAAATGTTTGTAATATTGGACATTATACTTCCAAACAAATAATTTTTTTCTGAAATCATTTTGAAAACTTCTTTTGTTTTTTTTTTGGCACACAAGTTCCAATTTTTTTTTTTTTTCCAAGCTACTAAGTTATGGATGGAGCACACTGGTTCAGCACTATAGTTCCGAACTCTTCTAATAATTTTGATTGTGAAAATTCACATGTTTTAAAAAAAAATCCTTATATTGTTAGATTTTCTATTGTTTGCGTCTTATGTATATATATATATATATTTTCCATTTTTTTGCAGTACTATGCCTCAACTCAAGGAAATGAGGTTCACTTTGATAATGTACTTGATTACACTAGTCAATTTACAACTAAACAAATTAGCTAAATAGAGCTTGTTACGATTCATGTATTTATGAAATATATTTTCTATTAGGTTTTTGTTATTGGCAATCCTGTTTGACAAAACGCCTTTCGGTTGTAATTTTATTCGATCTTTTTGTTAAGTGAGGCTATGAGTATTTAGATGCGAATCCAACCCAAATTATGCCTATGCAAAGGAGTTTGTGATTTTAATCCTATCTTTTTTGCCACTTTGCTGACTATGTTGGGGTCTGGGGCAACACCCAGGCGGGGTCAAAGGACAGCGCCCCTGAAGCAAAAAGAAAAATCACAGTCGAAGTTGTTTGTCCGCTCGAGCGGCCGATTGTGCGCTCGAGCGGACATCGCGACCTTTTCAGAAGTTCCACTCGCTTGCAAAAGTACCAGGAATTGTTTTTTTTCGGCTCGAGCGGCAGTGGAGATACTGTCATGACCCAAACCCGCCCCTATGGATTAAGGTCATAACCGGCCAGTGATCAGGGGATTACCTACGGCCTCAGACTTGATTAAACATATTTTAACAGATTTAAGGGGTCAAGACGGAAGCAAACTTAAAATTTTTGTCCATAGAGTTGTGCTTACATGACACATCAAAACATTTCACATGTACTTATTAATAACCCACATCAAAACATTTCACATGTACTCATTAATAACCCACATCAAAAGGGAAATAACATAGAATTTTTACACAACATGATCATTCAAGTCATAGTCAGCCAAACCAAAAGCTTATGTATATAGTGATCTAACATTTTCACCAAAGTAACAAAAAGGAAGTCAAAAGAAACAAAACAAGTCTCGTGCGGGAGACGTTTGGGCTGACTTTTCAAAACTTTGACTTTTTCTCACATACTTCACCGAGGCTGGGTTTGGACATCTCTTGGCTCACCTAAATACACATGAATGAGAGTGAGTGAAAGCCCAATGAATAATATCAAATAAAGAAGGTACATGAATGAAATTCGAAACAGATATATCAAACGGCCTTAGGCCCATTCATGTTTCTATTTGGTACATTAAACAACTTCAAGCCCGAATATATCAAACGACCTCTGGCCCACTTCGTCCTTAACAAACGACCTTGGGCCCAATTCATTCATGTCAAACAGCCTCAGGCCCAGTTTTACTCTTGTCGAACGGCCTTTGGCCCAATCATTCATGTCGAACGACCTTTGGCCCAATCGTTCATGTCAAACGGCCTTTGGCCCAATCGTTCGTATCAAACGGCCTTTGGCCTAATCATTCATATCAAACGGCATTTTCCAATCACATAGCGTAACGAATATTTGTCCACAATTCAAATTAACAAACTTATGAAACTCAAATGGGAGTAAGCAATTAGACAAATAACATACGTTAAAATATCTTTATTAAGACATTACTCACAGTGTTCTTCCGGTGGATTTGCCCTTGTGCTCGACCCTACACATTACATAACACATATTGGGTCATAAACGATTCAATCCGTTCTTAATTTATTTCTTTCTCTTAGGCCTCTTTTTTATCCTTTTAGGTCATATACAAAGCTCAATGCATGCCTAAGAGTGCTTAGAAATGGAAGAGAACGGAAAATGAAACTCAAAACAACTTTTCAAATTTCTGAAATAGGGCTCTCCGCTCGAGCATGGGTCTTCCCACTCGAACGAACCCTTTTGGTCTGCAAAAGTACTGGTTGCCTCATTTTAGCGCTCGAGCGTGACTTCGGACGCTCGAGCTGAGAGTCAAAACATATGACTAGGCACTCAAGCGTGACTCTTCCCGCTCGAGTGGACATCAATGTCTGTAAAACTTCTGGGAGCTAACATTTCACGCTTGATCGACGAATGCCCTGCTCGAGCGAACTCGACGAATTCTGGAATTCCCAACAAGCTGCTTGAGCTTCAAACTTGCATTCAAATTAATGTAACTTGCATGTTATAACCTAAAACTCACATGTACATCTACTAACATGATACAAACACTAAATTTACAACATTATGAAGCTCAATTCCGATGAATCAATTACATGCATACCCAATTATACCAAACTTGTGCCCAATACATCAAATTCCTGCACCAAAAACTCATACCTCTATGAATTGTGCATGCATGTAGAATATAACTCCCATTCTCAACTCAAATGATGTAAATGATGATCAAAGGCATGAATCTTCATCAAAATTCAACATGGATCACATGTTTCATGCTCAAATACACAAATTCATGGCAATCTTTTACATGCATGTTTATAATAACTTCAAATTCACCAAATTCAACTCAATTCATGTTCTTGATTACAATTTGTCTTTGAGTTCACATAATTACAACTCAAACTCGTGAATTCGTATCTAATTACTCACCTAGAGCTCCAATCTTCCAATTTTTATTTAGTTCTTGAGCCTAGCCTTTCAAATCTTGAATTCCTTTACAAAAATCTACAAGGATGGCCTCTCTCTCTCTCTCTAAATCGGCCCTCTCTCTCTCTAGAGGGTAAAATCTGATTTGAGCTCAAAACAATATGAGCTTAAGCATACTTAGCTCATTTATATAGGCCTTCTCTAATCACACTTAATTAGAGCTAATTAATGGTGCCCAATTGATTCAATTTAAACTAATCGATTTGCTCCGAATCAGTTTTCAATTAAATTCCACCGTAGGCTCTAAAAATTACGCTAATCACAATGGCGTAGTCAATTTCAGTTTCTGTGGCCGGTAAGGCCTTCAACTTTCAGTTTATAATAGTAAGTTGAACAGATCTTCCTATGGTGAACAGATATAAGGCCAAAATCACATACAGTCATATAATTATCACCCAAAAACACATCGGGCATATAATCACAACCATATCGGGCATATAATCACAACCATAATTTAAGATCAATTAACATAACACAGGACAGGGTTATCACACCTGCGCTCGAGCGTAGACCTTGTTTAGTCACACGCGTTTTAGTTAGTCCGCTCGAGCAGCCATTCCTGTGCTCAAGTGGAGATCGCGGATCTGTTTGCTATAAAAGTTGCGGTTCAGTCAAGTTTTAGGGTACCGCTTCCAGATCTTCTTCTTGGGCATTAGGGTTGTCATCTGGAGCTTCTTTGCATGTTTCCTTTGATATCTATGAGTGTTTAATCATGAATTGAGTGGATTTTATCAAAGGGTTTGTTTGTTTTGTTTTATTCACAAAAGAGAGAGTTGTTCTTCAGTAGATTCCAAAGAATTTAGGCCTGAAGCTTTGGTGGATTTTGGAGTGGCTCATTGTCATGATTCGACATCAACGTTGTGGATTCAACATTAGGCAAGACAATTCCGAGGTGAAGACGAGACTGGAAGAGGCACATAGGGGTCGGTTCAATTTGGCGTGGATTCGTTAGGTAATTGAGAGTACACTTGTGTAATTCATTTTTGTCTTCTTAGTGGATTGTTTTGTGGCTTTGGCCCATGATTTTTTTTTGTCACAATTGGAGGTGCTCCAATTGTAATTTTTTCACGTAAAATCGTTGTGTTAATTTGTCTTTGATTGTTTGATTGGGATTTCTATTTATTGATTAAAATTGATACATAATCATAAATCAATATCTTCGAGATTTTAGATTTTTCATTTTCATAATATTCATTTCATTTAATCTGTAGGTTTTGAATGACAAAGATAAATTGCTCAGTTGGGTATGTTATGTTACAAAGAGAAATGATTTTGTCGTTATAAAGACATCGGACTATGGTGGAGGTCATAAAAGACTAAGGTTTTATCTTACATATGAGAGAAGTGGCCAACATAGAGCAAGAAAGAAGTTTAAAGATGATTAAAAAACTATGTCAAGAATCATTTATAGGAAAAAGTGATAGTATCCTTTTGATCTAAGGGCATACAAGTTGACCACAAAGGATGAATGACCAATGAATGTATTGCATAACCATCTAGTTGTGAAGCCCTAAGGATATTCATATGCAAGCATACATTGTCAAATGATGGGAAATCATTGTTAATAGATATGTCAAAGAGTATGGTTAGACCTAAAGCGATTTTAGTTAATTGAATTAGAGGGATGCCCTTAATGTATTGAAAACCATTTACAATGTACGTCATCGAACCAAGGTTGTAGAGAAAGTTGGAATGTCATAGATGCAACAACTTGTGGGTGAATTAGAGAAGTATAATTAGGTTGAACGTTATCAATGTAAGAAGACACTATGACTACGATACACTTGTTTTGGGCACATCCTGTCAATTTGGATTTACTTCGTTAGTTCTCACATGTGTTTGATTATGAATTGCATATAAAAGACAAACAGATATCATATTCCTCTTCTTGAAATCATCAGTGTCACATCCATTAAAATGACTTTCTCATACGATACACTTGTTTTGGGCACATCCTGTCAATTTGGATTTACTTCGTTAGTTCTCACATGTGTTTGATTATGAATTGCATATAAAAGACAAACAGATATCCTATTCCTCTTCTTGAAATCATCAGTGCCACATCCATTAAAATGACTTTCTCAATAATTTTTGCATATTTACAGCTTGAGTGGACTGATAACTATGAATAGATGTTAATATATTGTGCAACATCTTCATAACTTGGTGTATGGTTACACTCCTTATGAGAAGTGTTCTAAAATTTTGAATACATTCTTTGTACACCCTTTTGTAGTGTGTACAGGCATTAGTATTTTCTCAATCCCGTCCTCCAAACAAATTCCTACGAATTCATAAAACAATCAAAACAAGAAATACAATTGTAAATTATGGGAATGAAATCAATATTGGGTGCAAGGGTGACATCTTACTTGATGTAATCAATTAATGGGACCGACCAAATGATATGGGCAGGAGCGATAACCAAGTGGTCTTCATCCAACCTCATTTAAAGCTTTCATGATCTATGACATTACGTGATAATGTCATCTAATATCACCGTTCCACCCAATATCTCCTTGAGGGAATGAAGACGATGTTACTTTTTTGACATATCTGAATCTATAACCTAGAGCAAGAGAAAGCTTTACACTGTTGTAAGACTTGAAGCGATCCAGACCAATTGGGAAGAGATGCATCAAGATTTATATAGAATGAGAGATAGGTATCAAAACAGAAAGTCATCTTTTTGTTTGTTTAACTTTGTCATGCATTGGACTAAGAGATGAAGGGGAAAGGAAAGAAAAATCAAAAAAGGCTCTGCACGCTACTTCCATTTAGCAACAAAACATGCACTACATACAAAAATAGATCGAACACATACTGCATATCATGCTAACTTATAAGTATGCGAATAATAAGACCTGTGTGCATTCAATATTATGAGGCGAATTGAAGGAGTTTCAAATTGCTCTTCCCTTATTTCTTCGTCATGTCAATTCCACAACTACTATATCTTTCAATTGATCTAAGAAATTTTCATATAAATAACAATCAGAAAAACTAAACCATCAAAAACAAAGATACTTATTTGACTCAAGCATAAATCCCTAAATGAGAAAGCATCATTTACTTTCACAAGGAAGAACTACATGAAGAGCATAGCTTAAACATTACAAAATTCTCAAAAAAAAATAGTATTAAAAATGAACGATCACAAAATTATATCGAATGTCAAAATTAAAAATGAACAAACCAAATTAAAGAGAAAGGGCTTCTAAGGTTGATCCCAGCTTCGCTAACAAGTGTCTCCGCCGAGTTTGATTCAGATTCTTACAATGGAAATTTCCTTCTTCGAAGAAAATTGAGGGCAGTTCTCACCACTTGTTCGAAGAAAGTGAAACTTCTAGAGATTCTTTTGCTGTGTCATTTACTTTAAATGCTGGGGGTAGGGGTGCTCATGGACCCATCACTGGCCCAATTAAGCTCGATACATATAAGATTTGAAAAAAAAAAAAATCTACTCTATAATATCAGGTTGAATTATAATTTTAAATTCATTTAATTTTTAAGCGTGTGCATGTGGTGTGTAAAACTACTTGACAATTTTTTTTATAAAACAATTCAAAGTTAACAAAATATAAAAATGAGGAAAAAAAAAAAGAGAAAAATCTTGCACCTGGTCTTTCTAGTTTCATCAATTGTCTCAGCAACCAAACAAAAATTAGTGACAAAAGGACATTGAAAAAAAATATATAAGTTGACAAAGTAAAATATTGAAGTTTGTTAAAGGAAAAAAGCTTTTCAAAGATTTACAAAATAAAAATATAACGACCTTACAAGAATTGTTGTGGATTCAATGAGAAACATGAAGGTCTTAAAAGCTAAACATCATTTGTAAGTCAACATAAAAATGCCTTTTGAATGGGATCATTTTACAATATACACGTTTCTTTTCTTCTTTTGAAGTATGTTATACATGAATTATGATCATTTATAGTGTTGATATAACAAATGTCATAGTTATATTACTTAACACCTGGTTGATTACTTGCCAAAAAAATTTAGACGAGTGGTAATAATGAAATTAATTATAAAAAAAAGGGCAAATTATATTAAACCCCCTCAAACTATCTGTCATTTACACTTTACTCTCCTAATGTTTTAAACCCAACAATTACCCCCTTCAAAACTATTTAAATTTGAACATTAAGTCCTTTTGTTAGTCATGTGTTAGATATTTGGATGAAAAATTGTCAAGTGCTGTGCACATGAGTATTATATTAAAAATTTTATCTTTGCATCGGACAGGTTGGAGCGATGACGTGGATCCAATGTGGCATGGGTGACGTGGAATACAGTTAGCTCCACGTGGCAGTGATGTGGCGTCCGTTGGCGATGAGCCAATCAATCGATCGAATTGTTGCATGTCCGATCTGGAGCGGTTTGATCATAACCGTTGATTGGAGATGTGCGTGATCGTACGGATGAGATGGCACCCGATCGTGATCAGGTATTATCAGTCAATGCATCTATTCGGTGTAAGAATGATCTGTACCATATATCGTCGATCCAACGGTCAGATCTGATCGGATGCGATCAAGGGACATGACCATTTGATCAGGTGCATGAAGGCCTATAAATAGGCTGCGAAATCAGCCATTTCAATCTATCCAAAAATTCAAAAATCATTCCTGCAATTCTCTCTTTCTCTCTCTCCCTCTTGATTTTCCTCTCTTTCCAATATAGGACAAAGTCCCCAAGCTTATTTCAAGCTTTCCAAAGAAAAATAAGAAAGGTTTTGAAAACACCCAAAAACTAGACAATTAATTTTGAAAATTCCCCAACATTCCTCCAACATTTTCAAAATGCTAGATGATGACTCTTGGTTCACTTAGCAGCCTTATGCATAGGTGAAGATATCTTATGATTTGAATCATTCACTTAGTAAGACACCTCAAAGTTAGTCAAGATAGCATAATAGACTTGTCTTTGAACTAGCAATCTTATACGACTAGCCGGACATGTCTCACGCATAGTACAGGTTACCTTAAGTATTCAAACAAATTGACACGTAGATTGGCCTTGTGTCAATATCCTGTTTCATGAGCGCTCTAAAGTCAAGCCCTTGGACTCATAAGAAGCGGCACCACCTCCTACACTCACATAGGTAAGCTTACTGAGAGTACCCCTATAATTTACAATACCCTAACAACCCAATTGTAAGCTTATTAAGAGTTTGCTAACTCATCCTCTTATTTTCACATTACAAGTACCAATCACTTCAACCTTGGGATGAAAATGAAATAAAACTAAGTACTTGCAATCACGACATATGGTGTACTTGGGCTCATTGAACTCAAGACTTAATGTTTCTTCAAGCATTGAGTCGAGTTTTCATCAGGAGTGAGTATGTTAAGTGGGCTTAAGATCCATCCCCTTTGATGTTTTCCACACCAAATCCCTTACAAGTCCCTTTGTTAAGGGGTCAACCAAGTTTTTACTTGACTTTACATAACTAATGGTAATCACACCTTCTGTGATTAGTTGACTGACATATCTATGTCTCAGTCCTGTATGCTTGGACTTTCCATTATAGACATGGCTATAGGCCCGTGTTAGAGTTGCTTCATTATCACAATGCAAAAATATTGGTGGCATAGGTTTTGGCCATATCTTAATCTCTAACAAGAGATTCTTTAGCTACTTTGGCTCTTTCCTACAAGAAGCCAATGCTACAAACTCTGATGCCAGGGTTGAGTTTGTTATGCACGTTTACTTCTTAGAACCCCAAGAGATAGCTCCTTCTCCAAGAGTAAAAATCCAACCACTCGTGGACGAGTGATCTTCACGGTCAGTTATCCAACTAGCATCCGTGAATCCTTCTAGCACTACTGGATAGCCATTATAAACTATGCCATAGTCTATCATTTTCCTCAAGTACCTAAGCATTCGGTTAACAGCATGCCAATGCACACTATTGGGATTACTAGTGTATCTACTAAGCCTGCTACCTAAGTAGGCTATACTTGGCCTTGTACAACTCATCAGATACTTTAAACTTTCAATGACCCGAGAATATACTAGTTGAAATACACTTTCACTATTATTCTTGGCCAAATGTAGACATAAGTCTACCAGTGTCCTCGACACACTTGTATCCGATTTTCTAAATTCCTCAAGTATTTTATCAACATAATGAGACTTAGAAAGTACAATACTATCAGATATTTTAGTAATCTTAATACCCAGAATCACATCTACAAGGCCTATATCTTTCATATCAAACTTAGAATACAACATCCACTTGGTAGTATGGAATATCTTCTCAAGTATTCAAACCTTAAAGATTTATTCAACTAAATATTCATATAGGAAAGCTATCTGAACATCCATCTTGATGTATTTCTAGATGTCGCACAATTGCGATCACACTCACCATAACTGGTGATCACATATCAACGCAATTTAGGCCTTGTCTTTGCCGGTATCTTTTGATAACAAGCTTATCTCATCGACTTTCATTCACTTGCATCCAAAGAAATCACAATTTCAAAGAAGGTTTTAGCCTCACTAGCCACCATATAGGTTTAAGAAGATTAGATAGAAGATTAGAAAGAACTTTAATGTCCTAGCATGTTAACATCTTCTAAGCTAATCTCTTTTCTCATGAAAACCATTTTCTCAATTTCATGATAGTATTCTTGTGTAAATCTGAATATCAGATTTGTCCACACAAAAACCAATAGGCACTACTATATTGTGCATAACTGCTGAACACAAAGTCAACGGATTTTTAAGGCTATCCTACTCGCTTGGGTTTAGGTATTGCCACTTTTTGCATGACACCCCCACATTTGTAGGATTTATACAAAGGCTTTTAGCCCTTCCAAAAATTCATGCAGGGTCTTTAAATAATTTCTTGTGTCACAATAAGGCCTCGTTTGGGAACAGGCTAATTTAGTAACTTTTTGGCTATTTGGCTAAAATATGAGGTAAAAAAAACTAGTATGTTTGGGATGACTTTTTGGTTTTTTACGAAAAGATGTGCAAAAAGTAGAGAGAAAAGAGAATCTTTGACTTTTTGGTATGAGTTGTTGGCTTTTTGGCTAATTGAATAACTTTTTGACTTTTTGACTAAAAATGAGGGTTCCCAAACGAGGCCTAATAATGATGGGGTGAGTTTTCAATCTAAAAAAAATGATAAGGTGAGCTTGTGAAATATGATATGGCATGAAGTGATAGAGAGATAAATGTAGTGGTAGAAATTGTGCCAGTTGCTAAGGCCAAGTTTGGGAAGATTAAAAAAGTGTATTTTTTGTCTTTTTGGACTAAAAAATTGAGGTTGAAAATATGGATGTTTGGGTTAACTTTTTGACTTTTTATTGAAAAATGTGTAATAAAAAATTATAAAAATTGATTGGTAGGGAAAAATTTGAATTGGGAGTTGTGCAGCCGTAATTGTTGACTTTTGGTAAATAGTGTTAACTTTTTAACTTTTTGAGTAACTTTTTGACTTTTTGACTAAACCGGCATGTTGCCAAACGAGGCCTAAATGGGTATGTACTAAAAAAAACAAAAAATGTACATTAAGACCTACAATTTAATGTACATTAAGACCTACAATTTAAGGGAGTAGCAGTAGTAGGGATATTTTTATACTTCCGAATCTCTCTCAAAGCATGTCGTCTTCCAGTACCTTTAATTTCATGCTGTTAATGAAAATTTTCTTTGCCGATCAAAAGAAAGACCTACAATTTAAGGGACGAATTCATATAATTTAAAAACATTCTTTAATAATACTATTACATTTTAAAATGATGCTTTTTAAAAATTAAAAAAAAAAAAAAAAACTTCGGAATTACAGCCGTCCTCAGCTGCCCCTACCCCTAATTATGGTATAGCCAAATTAAAATCTACACAATTTATTTTATTTTTGAACAATTTTAAAATACTTTTATCTGAGTATACAAGTTCTTTTTTTTTTTTTTTCTTCAAAAAGTACTTGTCTTGAATTAAAGAAATTGTTTTACGTACATAAAATTTGATTACAAAAACGAACACAACACTGTCATATTGGATGAAATCACACATTTAATAAGTTTCATCTCATGTAAAATAGTCATGTCCGATTTTATGATCAAATTTTGAGCACTTAAATTTTTTTTTATTAAAGAATCAAACTAAGTTGAATCCAAAAAAAAAAAAAATCAAAGAATCAAACTACAGAAGTTGCTTTCTCTCCTAATTTTCTTCCACTTTCTTTTTAGTCAGTTTTTTAAGCAGTGGCTTGCAAGTTGGACCTATAGACATTGACAAAAATGTCAAACAATTCAACTAGGAAAGCATCTATAAATATATATATGCATGCATCTCCTTAAGCTTTGCTAAAGACAACAAAAACTAAACCTAGCCATTAATATTTTACAACTCTTTTAAGATGGTCATGGGATCTAATAATTCATACTATTACTATCATTGTAGTTTGTGTTCCTCTATGTTTTTGTTTTTGTTTGTGTTTGGAAATGGAATGGCCTCTGCACAATTGTCCTCAAATTACTATGCATCGAGCTGCCCAAGAGCTCTCTCAACCATTCAAAGTGTGGTGAATAATGCAGTCTTCAAGGAGCATCGCATGGGCGCTTCCCTGCTCCGTCTTCATTTCCACGACTGCTTTGTCAATGCATGCTCTCTCTCTCTCTCTCGCTGTATCTCTCTAGCAAAAGTTAATTGTTATTTATTAGATTAACTCTTAAGATCTCTTATGCATGTAAGCATGCGCTAAACGTTTAGAATTCTGTAGTGCTACAAGCATGTAAAAATATGCAAAAAAGGATCACTGTATGGCTCAAATTTATCTGTCCACGAAGCTTTACTATTTATAATTACAAGTTAGCGTAGCATCTTGGCTGGCTTAGGATTATCCACTGTTAATTAACAAGCTATTATCATGTCACTTGATTGCCCATAGGGAAGTAGCAACAGTTCATTCAATTTTTAACTATAATATATGTTTATTCAAGGAGGCAGATACCTTCAGTCTAAAATCTGGACTGCAGGGCACCTTTTAGGCCCGTAGGGCTCATCTCTGGCATTGTTTTGATAATCTGAATTGTTCATTTTGTTATGCATTTCGTGTATTTTATTCATACATAAAATTAGGTCAATCTGATAATTATAACTTATTCAATTTATTGCATTTATCAACAAAAACACATATGATTTATTTTTAAAAGTACAATTGCCATCTATTAAATTTTTTTTTTTTGTGACAAGCGTTTTAAATTAAATAGGTTACGTTTATCCGATCGACTTCAATTTTTTTTGTGTGAATTAAATACATGAAGTGTTCGACAAAATAAATAATTCAGATTATCGAAACGAAACTCGAGATGAGTCCCATGGGCCTAAACAACGCCCTCCAGTCCAGATTTTGGACTAGAGGGGATCCGCCTGATTGTAGGAACTGCATGAAATATGTACAATTTTACACACACAAAAAAAACATAAGTTTGGTCAATTAGTTTATTATAATGAAAAAGTCCTCAAAAGATTGTATGCATTTACTAGCATTAAGTACTCTTATATGAAGTTACATGAGGCATGAAGATTGTTTATTTGAAAGATCCACATCATCATCATGCAATGCTTCTATGTATATAATTGTTAGTTTACCCAGTATTATATGTTTTTAGCCTGAAAGGATTATTAACATAAGAGTTCAACTCCCTCCTTTTTTTCATGAAAAAGTGCTTGCATAAATTTCTTAGTACAGTGAACCTAGCGCTGAAAATGAGCCGAGTAATAAATTATTTAATCTTAGTTTGATAATTTAACGAGTTTAAAATTATGTTCAAACTTGACATATTTACATAACGAGCTGATATTAAATGAGTTTTTAATGAGTCAAACACGAGTCGAGCTCCAGTAGCTTAATTTTTTATAGTGTATATAAATTATTGAGCTGCATAGTAGGTTCAAGCTTAATTTGAAAATTTAATAAGTTTAAAATTATATTCAATTTTGATAAATTTAACTTGTTTACGTAACAAATCGATTTCAAATGAATTTTAAAGAACCGAGTATACGTTGAGTTTGAGTAGTTCTTTTTTAATAGGCTTAGTTGAAGTTCCTAGCCTAGGGAATTTGGATCCTACGCAATACTTGAACCCTTCCTAGTAAGTTGTAAAAATTCTAACCAACTAAACTTACTCCAATTTGTTAAACCCACTTGGTTATATTTCTGTTTCTCCATGTTTTTTATTTTATATTTTATATATTTTTAATGCAATGGAAATAATAGGATTTATCATTTTTCTGGGGGTAACATGGTGTATGGCTCCTCCTCCTACAGGGATGTGATGCATCTGTACTGTTAGATGACACTGCAAGTTTTACTGGGGAGAAGACAGCAGGCCCAAATAAAGATTCATTGAGAGGATTTGATGTTATTGATTCCATTAAATCTGAACTCGAGAGTATCTGTCCTGGAGTTGTCTCTTGTGCTGATATTTTAGCTATTGCTGCTCGCGATTCTGTTGTATTTGTAAGCATACTTCTATATCATTTTTCTTTTCTTTTCATTTTACTTTGAAAATTATTGACCATGAAAATATTGGCTACGTCTTCATTTAAAAAATAAATAAAATTCACAAATACTACTTTTGTACAAAGAAAAAATTGAACTTTTCTCCAACGAAAAAAAAAAGAAGGAAAGTAAAAGAAAAAGAAAAAATTGTACAATTTGCAATTTGTTGATAATAATGTGTTGATGTTATGTATAGATGATATTAATGGTTTGATTTTATTTTCCTCCTCGGTTGGTAATATATATGTATGTATTTTTTTTTTTATTGGGATTTTAGTTGGGTGGGCCAACATGGACAGTTCAATTAGGGAGAAGAGACTCAACTACTGCAAGCTTAAGCAGTGCAAACAGTGAGCTGCCATCCCCATTCATGGATCTTAGTGACCTCATTTCTGCCTTCTCAAACAAAGGTTTTACTACTACAGATATGGTTGCTCTTTCAGGTATATATATACTAGTTACACAGACACCGTGTTACGCTATATTTAAGTTCTGTATTTTAATAATTTTTAAAAATAAAAATATTATTTTATAAAATTAAATAGAATAAATTATTAAATATATGATAAAATTATATAAATTATATTATAAATAGTCATAAGAAAAATATAATAAATCCTAACGTTTTAACATAATTATATTATTTTCTTTTTCAGTAAGATTAAGTGTG
>NW_021026802.1:183426-217645 GCF_004153795.1 Camellia sinensis | reverse complement strand
AAACAAGGGATGAACCGTATTCATCAATCAAATATTACAAGTCTCAAGGGATGCTTACTGACATCGGCAAAACGAGGGATGAACCGTATTCATCAATCAAATATTACAAGTCTCAAGGGATGCTTACTGACATCGGCGAAACAAGGGATGAACCGTATTCATCAATCAAATATTACAAGTCTCAAGGGATGCTTACTGACATCGGCGAAACAAGGGATGAACCGTATTCATCAATCAAATATTACAAGTCTCAAGGGATGCTTACTGACATCGGCGAAACAAGGGATGAACCGTATTCATCAATCTAATATTACAAGTATCCAAGGGATGCTTACTGACATCGGCGAAACAAGGGATGAACCGTATTCATCAATCAAATATTACAAGTCTCAAGGGATGCTTACTGACATCGGCGAAACAAGGGATGAACCGTATTCATCAATCTAATATTACAAGTATCCAAGGGATGCTTACTGACATCGGCGAAACAAGGGATGAACCGTATTCATCAATCAAATATTACAAGTCTCAAGGGATGCTTACTGACATCGGCGAAACAAGGGATGAACCGTATTCATCAATCTAATATTACAAGTATCCAAGGGATGCTTACTGACATCGGCGAAACAAGGGATGAACCGTATTCATCAATCAAATATTACAAGTCTCAAGGGATGCTTACTGACATCGGCGAAACAAGGGATGAACCGTATTCATCAATCTAATATTACAAGTATCCAAGGGATGCTTACTGACATCGGCGAAACAAGGGATGAACCGTATTCATCAATCAAATATTACAAGTCTCAAGGGATGCTTACTGACATCGGCGAAACAAGGGATGAACCGTATTCATCAATCTAATATTACAAGTATCCAAGGGATGCTTACTGACATCGGCGAAACAAGGGATGAACCGTATTCATCAATCAAATATTACAAGTCTCAAGGGATGCTTACTGACATCGGCGAAACAAGGGATGAACCGTATTCATCAATCTAATATTACAAGTATCCAAGGGATGCTTACTGACATCGGCGAAACAAGGGATGAACCGTATTCATCAATCAAATATTACAAGTCTCAAGGGATGCTTACTGGCATCGGCGAAACAAGGGACTGCACGATCCATAATCGATTAGTCAATGGTACTGCGAAAGTTTATAGTCCTCCAGCACAAGGGACTTGTGTTACTTAGGCCCGTAGCCCGATTTAACATGATAGTCTTTCCAAGGAAGGACCGCATCCTTTTATGCTCAGTACTGCGAAAGTTTAGAGTCCTCCAGTACAAGGGACTTGTGTTACTTAGGCCCATAGCCCGATTTAGCATAGTAGTCTTTCCAAGAAAGGACCGTATCCTTTTATACTTAGTGCTGCGAAAGTTTAGAGTCCTCCAGCACAGGGGACTTTTCAAGGTTAACATCAAAACGAAGCTTATACTTGATACATCAAAACAAAGCTATTCATTCATGCTTAACAAATACTTTCTTCAAAACAAAGCAAAGCAAGATTTATCAAAACAAGTATAACATAGCTTTATCAAAAATACCACTCACATAGTTTTCCTCGGATGTATGCTCAAGGCAAAGATCAAGGCCCTACAATCATATGGCAAATCACATTCTCAAAACAAGCCTTATATGCATGTGGATGATCTCGGCATCCTCACCAGATCTAAGTCAATAACAAAACAAAGCATGCTGGGAGTTTAAACACTGCACCCGTCTCATGAAAACACACTGGGTACCAACTAGGTCTTTGCTGAGGTCCCACACATCCTTGCCGAGGTGTGGTCCCGTTGGCCTGATACAAAAGCAAAGTCGGGAAAACCTGGGTTTCCCTTTGAAGCACAAGAAGAACATGATGAACATGATCATGAGAAGGACGAATGCAAAGTTCAAAACTTGTTACAAAAACCTGAGATTTCATGGCATGAGTTCAAAACATCGACCTGGGTACCCATACAAGAAGGTCATGCAAGAACAAACACAAAACATGGTTTTTGGTTCCAAACTTTCGGATCAAAACGGGACATTCTTCAAAAATACAAGAATACTCTTTTTTTTTTCTCTTCCAAAACCAACTTCAAATCGATGCATGACATGCAAAACAGATCCGATCATGCAATGCAGCTAGATGTTCAATAACAACGACCAAAGTAGATCAAGATTCTTACCCCAAAACCCGAATCCAACGATTCAAACCTCGAAGATCAAGCTTGGAAGATCTATTCTCACTCAAGAACTCCTCCTCCTTCTCTCTAGAGCTTCTCTCTCTAAAGGCAAAGATTTGAGACAAAAATGATTTGTCTCTAGGTCTGCCGGCTGTCTTAACAATCAGCTCGGACACGTGGCGTTACCGGGTTGGTTCAGCTCAAAAAGGTGATTGATTGATAAGAGAAGTCTCAGACAAAGCGTACGCAGCAAGCTCGGCAAGATACATCGGCGAGAAGTGACATCGGCTCAAGTCTAAGCTTCACCAACAGGGGTAACAAAGACATCGGCTAGGGAGGACGACGCTTGACTAAGCTGTGCCACACCTTGGCCGGGGTGTGCCACATCTCAGCCTAGGCCATACCTGCCCACGGACAAGGTTCACTAAGTGCAGGACATCTCGGCAATAAGACCGAGGTGAAGGCGTTGGTCAACCAAGGTCTCAAAACAGTTCTAAGTGCAAAGGTTCAAAGCTGAACTAAGCTCAAGGTGACCACGGCCACCCACACCAAGCAAAGAACAAAATCATGCAAGCAACTTTAAACAAAACAAGGCAAGACAAAACCTTCAAAACCACATAATAAGACAAGATCATGCATAAATGTATGCAAGTATGACAAGAGTAAGGTGAGGGTTGCTACAAGAAACGTTATCAAGGGAAATGGAATTAAGGCCTTTAGTTAATGTTACCGAAACGGAAAACCTAACCTAGCTAACTAGAGATCCCAAGATCTATATTCAAAGGGATAACCTAATTGCGTGTAACGGATGAGTCACTGAAGTGGTATATTCTCTTGCCCATTCCTTTATACAGTAATACCCTGTGAGGGTGGAAGGATAAGCTAATGCTTTTAATGACCTAAGTGATGTGAGTAATCAATCGTGGTGTCGTGAGATACCTTATGTAGGTCACCTATGTGAGTGCAAAGTGAGGCCGCTTCTTTAAGAATTGACAAGGCCGATTCTTTAAAAACACTCACTGAACCAGGCTAATGTTCCAGGGCCATACCAGACACGCCAGTGAGAACAAGAACAATGGTTGGAGTAACTCCTATGTGAGGTCTATTGTCTTGGTTTACACAAACGACAGAACAGTTCAAGACATTACGTTCACTGGTCAACCAGTAAATCCGATAGGCTTTCACCACGAAAGGTTCAAGGCCAACAGCTACCTTTTCTGATGCCGGGTTAGTCTGTGTGCTCTCTCTCCGAGTCTTTGTTGTTAAACGTTGCCATTATTCTTTATTCGGTCAATTTTTATTCATGTGGGGGATTATTGGAAAATATGGTTTTTTGGTTTGAGGATTGAATGAAAAATTGTTTCATTAAGTTGGTCTCAAGAATGAGAGATTGAGAATGATGATTGTGCATATAACATGTGGTGTGGATGTGTGGATGAATGGCCTAATGTTGGAAACCATGTGGTACACATAGTGTGGCCTAATGTTGGAAACAATGTGGCACGCATGCCCTAACCATGACAGACACATGGTTTTGGAAGTCATGAGGTACACATGGCCTTGCCATATATCTTGCCAAAGATGCCTATATAAGGGCATGTTCAACATTGTGAAAATGATCACAAAATAAGCTAAGTTCTCTCCTCCTCTTTTCCCCATTGTGTATAAAAGGAAACAATCCTCTTTAGTTGAAGTACAAAAATTTTTGCTCTCATATTATAGTCAGTCTGCTTCTATAATATATTCTTCCTGTGTGAGAGAGTGCTACCATTGTCAATTCGCCGAAGCTAAGCAGAAGGTGTTTCTGCATTAGCGGGTTCTAAACTGTCGTATTTTGGGAGACAGACGCCGACATACCTCCAACACCCACGGTGAGGTGGCAAATCTGTTTTAAGGAGACTGTGGTATCACACAGGCTTCCACTTGTTTTCTTTACTATCTTATTTAAGTATTTGATTTTGTTAAATATTTATGTTCATCAAGTTATAGTCTCTAGCATGATTTAGATTCATGATTTCTTGTTATGTAATATAAATTTAATTAATTATGAATCTGTTCATTTTATTTAATTTACACAATTTGTACAACACTGTTAAGTCGCACAACCTCCAATTCCTTAAGCGCCTTATGCAAAAACTCCCTCAATTCATCCAAAGTCGGCCCCTTCTTCTCTTCTCCTTCCCCAACTTCTTCCCCCGAACCATTATTCAACTCCGGATTGATTAATTCTTCATTGTGGCTTTCAACAAATTCTACATTTCAAGCATTACATCAATGTCAGCTATTGAATCATTGCCCTAACACTGCAACCTAACTACTCCCCTTGATGTCTTAAAGACATTTACAAAGTTACAAATCAAAGATCCATATGAATTATAACCCCATAGATTGTTATCAAAATCTGTTTTACCAAGTACACTTGAATGGACACTACTGTTAGTGCTAGACACAGTTATTTTCTTCACCTTATTTTTCAGGTATGATTCGAGAAAAGTCTTTGATTGCCAAGAAAATTACAACCAATACATCTAAAACTAAACTTCAAATGTGAATCTAAATGATCTGAAGTACTGTAACTTGTAACTTCACTGCTATGAAACAAGTTTGACTGCCAAAAACTACATGCAATGTCCATATCTCTACAATTTTCTAACCGATTCTACAGTAAATTTCACAAACTCTTGCTAGTATCAAATCAAACACCTGCGAAAAAAGCAATTTAAAATAAAAATGACCTGATCAAATTGAATTGACATCAATTGAATCCAAATTTGCTAGTCGAATCACATAGTCATGAGACTGAGAACATACAAAGGATTTTTACATCCCCTAATTATCCTTCTTCGTTTTTTAATATATCTATACTATTCTTCTCTCCCATTCTATAACTATTCGTAGATTATTTGTAATGGCCTATATATCCATACTACATATTTCAAGCACACTCATGTGAGTGTGCACACCTACAAATGTATATATATATATATATATATCTATATGGTCATGTTTGATTTAAAAGACTAATAGTGAAGTATTAATAATCCTATTAAATTAGTGTAGTATTTACTATCCAATTGGATTAATATCCATTGGATTAATAATCCCACCCTTACCCCATTACTAATAATCCTACAAATTTGTTGGATTAATTATCCATTGGATTAATAATCCTAAACCAAAATGTTAAAACGAACATGGGATAATTGGGCTCACGGATTAATCCCAATCCCATGCTCTAATCCACCCAATCAAACATGCCCTATATGGATTACGATCCTCTCCATTTCATAGTTGTAATGGACGACGTCCATTACTTAATAAACTGTATCAAACAATAGCTCTATGAGGCTTTACCACTAACAAAATGAAAGTGAACTATGTCCTGCAACATCATACCATATAGTTCTGCTATTTCAATTCAACACATCTCAATATTCTCAAAATAAAGCATATTTCAACACATCTCACTATTTATTGAAGTACTTATATTTCCTCCAAAAAAAATATATATTCGTCATTTCTATTGTATTGGTCATGTACAGTTTAGTCGTACATAGAGAAAATATGCGACAATTCATGTTATATCCAGTAGTTCTAAAAACCCAAAAAAGTGCCTAGAATTTGTAATCAAAGGCTGGGATTTACTTATAGTGTGGCCCCGCAATAACAAGGTCAAAATATACACCAGTGATTACAAAATCTGAGTCAGAAATTCTAGTTTGGTTTGCTAGACTTTTTGTTTCACATGCCAAGATTTGAATTAGAAAACAGGGAAATTGAACAGGGAAGGTACTGTCATGTGTTTGAAACTAGTTACCAATCTTTGAACAGGGGAGGTGGGTTGTCATGTGTTTGACGCTAATGAATTCCAAGGTCATATATCTTATCAAAGTAATACTTGATGTTACCAAGATGTCCAACTGGGCAATTGAGCATGCCAGGAAAATCAGGGGACTAAACATTCATACAAAAGCAGAGTGCCCTGAGGCTTCAATGAATGAATCCATGTTGAACAAAGTCATTCAAAAGCTAACCTGGTTACTCGAATCAACCCCCCACACAATACACTCGGCCTGCAAGAAACAGAGCAATATATATATATATATATAGGTGAATATTAACATCCGAGTTAAAACTTATTCGGTCATTTTGTATGAAAATTCTATAAAGTTACCCGACATGTAATCTAAAGTCATTCCAAAAACAGCAATACAATACAAAGTAGAGGGGAGACTGAACTTTGATGATTTTCTTAAGTCTTTTGTAAAGATAAGGTCTTCAGATCCTGATCTGAATGGCAAAACTTCTGCATCAGTTACAATCACATCGACTGCAAGGCCACACTAATGTTATAAATTCCAAGAAAAAGAAAAAAAATAACTTCCCAAAATAAGTATATAAAAAAGTGTAATGCTACACAAGCAGAATTTATGTATTTTTTGAAGGAAAAAAAGTGTTAATGCACTAGATGGGTTTTCTGTGTAAATGAACCATTGGTCGCCCAAGCGTGAATGTGTGGCTCTTAGGGTTGTTGGGGCATGGGCGCTCCACGGGCATAGTAATTTTTGAACGAAACAAGGAAACCTCAGACGTTAAGACTCAAAAAGTTTAAAAGCAAACCAAACGAACTCAATGTGCCCATAGCACAACACCTATCGGCGTTTCTTCTTTTTAATCTCTTGAAACCAAAACATCGATCAAATCGCTGCATGTAAATAGATAATTACCTACAAGCGTCGCAAACTCCCTTATGTACCTCAAAATCTGCCTAAACTCTTTTGATGGTATCCCCAAAATGACTTGATATTCATATTCTGATTCATTGATGTCCAAATAATTGTAAGGGTTACCAGGAGTGCGAGGTTCGTCGAACAAAAGAGGCCTCCTTTGATCAGACACTGAAATGCAGTCAAGTTTGAAACATAAGCAATTTCAAGAAGATCAATCATTGAATTTAAATCTAAACATTTTCCAAAAATAAGCCTGTGGGATATTGCAAAAACCTTTAAAACTCAAAGTAAAACAACATCTTCCTGTTCGTCTTTCTGTAATTGAATTTGCAGTCACAAAAAAAAAATTAAAATTAATTAAAATAAAGATTTTGTGAACTTCTATGGGTTTTCCTAAACTTTTTGAGAAATCAATCCAATTTAACATAAATAGAAATTTTCATATTTTAATAGATTTCCAAGAACCAATTTGAAACCAACCGTGAACCTGTTGGAAAATTTGAATTACAATTTGCTCCAATGGTTGTGTCTCTTGAAATGAAATGGTGTGTCCTTTTGAAGGGTAACAACCTTTCTAAAGGGTCATGGAGAAATCTATATATTCGATCCCCCTCACTTCATTTTAGATATAGAATTGTCATTTTCTTCTTTACTTTGTATTTATTCTTCATATTTCCTGAGTCTAATTTTCTTATAAAGAGAGTACATGCATAGTAAAGTTCACTAGGCTTGCAATAGTAGTGCTGCTAGTGCAAGATATTGATCGTTGTATCCTATGAGATAGACGTCCATTGAATCCTAAGCACAGGTGGGAGAACGAATCTGTCTTAAGGAAAGAGTGTCCACACTCGACTAGATCAGGTTTTATCTATTTATGTGCTGTAAGTTTTGTTACGTTATTTTGTCAATTTATTTCAGTTTTGGTTTTGCCCAAAAAACCGTTTACATATTTTTTAAATTATATTTTTCATATAGTTTGGTACCATTTTTCTAACAGAACCATCACATAATTGAACATAAATATGGCTTCATGTGTATATATATATAATAAACATATCACATTATGCTTATGAAATGAAACAAGAAAATGGACTATAAATCTTATCCAATGGTAAGGGGATTTTCAAGAATGAATTCGAGCAAACATAAGCAACCATTTGTCTATACACATATCTATACATATCTATTCTATTATATAAAGCAAGCGTACACCTTATTTCCTATAAATATTGTCACAATTTGTAACGCCCCACTTTTTATTACTCGGAACCATTACCAGATTCATTAATTTAATTCAATTTCAGAGATAACATGTAGAAAACTCTTTACATCAATGAGTAAGAATAAATAAAGATTCTCTCATCCGAATACAAATTAAATGCAACATGAGCATAACAAAATAACTTGGTCGTAGGCTTACATCTTTAAAAGTAAAAGAAAGGGTTTAACCCTTTTTCATCAATGGCATTCCGCCCACAAATAATAGGCCCCGTGGCCAACAGGTAAAGAAGATCCATGACCTTGAAACACTTCTCGATGTTCACCTAAAAAGGGATTAGCAACATGGGATGAACATAAAGTCTAGTAGGGATCTCAATATGCTCCTAAACAATAGCAACTTACAAATAGCTATGATCATGAATGCTTAGTCTCATACTGTATAAATAATGTGACGGTTTATACAGAAATATATGTATTTAAGAACTTTTCTCAAAGTCATTCATTTCATTCAATAACATAAGCAATTCACATTTCTTTCCTCTTGTTACCTTTTTCCAAAATTCATATGACTATAACAAATTTCTGAAGAAAAATAATTTCACCAAGCCTATTACGTTTTCTCTCACTTTCTAGACTTATACCTGATTTGCCTTTTCAAAACATGTTCACAATGTATTTAAAGTCTTTCACATTGTTCACAATCTCAACACAATTCTTACGTCTGTTTCCAACACATTCACAACTACACAAGTATGCCTTTAATACAAAAGGAAAACAACAAGCAATCAATAACTATCTACTTCAACAATTGAGGCAACACGGCCTTCCAGAACAATAACCATCATAACCCATGATATACCCAGATACACTGAGACAATAATGATAAATAAATTCTGTTCTACCTGCCTTAAGCATGGTAAGACAAGGATACACCTTTCCACAATCAAATGCCAATTTACCAGACACCGGCTGGAAGGTAATGATACTTCTGTCAAGTTCTCCAGGTGCTAGCTGGAAGGTTCTGATACCTCTCATTCTAACCTTCTCCAGGAGCTAGCTAGAAGATAATGGTACCTCTCATTCTCAGCGCAATATACTAATCATCACAACATGACAAAGTACAACCAACAAGTGTAATGCATACACAAACTATTCAACACAACAATGTCATCCTCCACCGATGACCAAGGACAAAACCTCTAAATGTATGTATTTCAACACACGTATTATAATGATTCAACTCTCATGAGATTTTAAATCCAACAACAACAACAATAGTAAAATAAATATTCATAATCCAACCTCAAGCGAATTTCTGAAATTCACATATGATTTCCTTCTTCCTTTTTAAAAATTCAATTCTCTTATTTTCCAAGTTAACATGCTCCACCCTTTATCCTAATCCATTCTTTCTTTATTTCACAAAATTAAATCCATGGATATCAAAGTCACAACCTAACTCAACTTAATATAATCAATCCAAAATAATTCCAAAGTTATAGTTAATTCTCCCTTTTAACTATTAACCCATTTACACAAACCATAATAACAATTTACAGACATTATTCAACTTTACCCCTTTTTAATTCACCAAGTCAAAACATTAAATTAGAGCTTTTTCTTCTTTCAACATAAACATGCTAGATTACTCCCCAATTAACCCAAACAACAATCAATTTAACAATCTCATTCCCAAATGACAAACCCTAGATCCCCTTTCAAGATTTTCAAAGAAATCCATAATGGATATGATTTTTATGCAATAAAATCTACCACATATCTATCTATAGATGAGGTATTGTAAAGGAGTAAAGAAATTCCTACCTCAAGATTCGAAACTAAAGATGAAGACCCAACTTGAAATTCCAATGAAATCGCAAAACAATCGGTAGAAGTCTTGATCTATGCTGCTCTTCAACATTCTTGAAAGATTTGGGGTGAATCTTGGGTAAATAGAAGAGAAATCAAGAGTTTGGAAGGTCAGGGTTTCGTTTTGGAGCATGGGAGGAGAAGAGAAGGAGAAAAATTGGAGTTTTAGGGCCAAAAAATCACTTTATAATGTCAGTTAGCGATGTGGTCGCTTGAGCGAAGGAAGCTTGGCTCAAGCGTAGAAAAAAAGCTCTCAGAATTTCTGAAACTCGCACAGTTCGCTCAAGCAAAGAAAAGCTCGCTCGAGCGAGCATGCTTCCAGCACAGAAACGTAAAATTCAAACAGGTATAACTCTCTCGTCTGGACTACATTTAGGGTCGTTCTTGTATCCAAATTGAAGCCCTAGAAGTAAGTTTTCCAATTGTTCTAGCCTCACATCAAGATTCAAAGTATGGAGAGAGAAAATGATGACCGAGTGAAAACTACTCAATAATAATTATTCAAATTTGAAGTTTCTGATTCAATCTCATCCAACCACTATGGTAACACCTTAACCAAGACTCAAATAACAACTAAGAAGGCTCTCAATCAAGGTAATCAAAGGGTCAAATATAGTTCTATTATAATAGGAAGCACAGAGTGCTACACAATTTGTTTTCACATTTTTTTTTCCTCGAAGAATACCTTCTACATTGAAATAAGTGCTAAACAACTTTTCTTTTTTGATTGGCACCGGGGTGTCCTAATCAAAGCCCAACTAATCCCCAGAGATGCACAGCCCTCAGCAAGGAGTTTTCCACAAGTGCATGGTTAATTCAAGGGTTTTCCCCATCCAATAACCCCAAGGAATTGTTAGCACCTAAGAAGTTTCAATTCCTAAATCTTGGAGGGAGCACACCCCGAAGACCTAATACCTTGTCACCAGGCCAACCCTTGGGGTTTAAGTGCTAAATAATTTTTCTCATTCATAAAACTATCCAAAATTGTTAAATAGTATCTCCCCCCCACACCCAAATCTTCAAACCACCAAAAAAATTTTAAAACACAAAATTATTGAGATAACACATGAAAATCGAACGCATCACACATGAGTCACATGAATTAGGGTTTTGGGACGAAGAATAGAGCAGAGCGTACCGAACTGAGCGTTGTGATGAGTATTGTTGAAGAAGTTGAAATAGATGAGAGTTGTGTCATGAGAATAATTGGCGGAGACAATTAGGGATTCTAGATCATTGGTAGTAGAGAGTAGGGAGTTGAGAAAAGAGAGATCGAGCGATTCAATGCAGTTGTAATTGCAGCAAAATCTATGAAAACTTGAAGAATTGATTTGAAGAAGTGCCATAAACATTCCAGAAACCGATGGAGGTGAAACACTACATCTTCCAGAAACCGATGGAGGTGCCATAAACTTGAAGAATCTATGGCTCTCGTTGATATCTGCAAGAGCGGCGACACTGCTTTCTTCAGTAGGATAGCTTGAATTAGGTGGAACACTAACATCTTCACACACACACACACACACACACACACACACACACACACACAGAGCCTAGTTTGGGAAATTTGGCGCGGAAATGAAGCAGTGTTCGGCATTTTAAGCGAGTTAGTTAGCACTTGTTTGCCATAGCAAATTTTGGGATTAAAAGATTATTTTAATCCTAAAAAGATGAAGTAAGTTAAAAAAAGTATAAATGTTATATTTAAATTATAATTATTTAATTTTTTCTCTCATATAAATTAAAAAAGTCAAAAAATTTATCACAAATAAAACTTTTTAATTCTAAGTTAAAATAGTTAAAACGTCAATTCAGATCCTAAACCAACCCTCCAAACACGGTTTGTTTCTATGAGAAGAGTTTATATTAAAGGCTCTGTTTGGATTTTATTTATTTTTTAAAATTAAAATATTTATTTTTGACTGAAAAAAGCTAACACTTGAAAAATATATTATAAATTATAAATACATTTTTTGAAATTTGCTTGAAATACAAATTGTCTTTTATAATTTAAAAAATTGTAAATATTATTTTGCTGAATTTTTTATTTAACAGCAATAAGAAAAAATAAAATTTATAACTGCTCTCATATATAATAATAAAATTATATGAATTATTAATTGAAATAAATTTCTGACATCATTTGATTTGATGATTTATTAATAAAATAGACTATTTATTATAAAATTATAAATTTCAAGGAATGATATGTAATTTTCAAAATCACAAAAAACAATATGTATTTTAAATAAACGTCAGAGGTGTACTTATAATTTATCCAAAAATTAAACTAAAAGACCCACACAACTTTTCCAACAACAAAAATATATATATACTATTTTTTTAACATTTATCCAACATATCATCAGTTTTTTTTAGCAAACAAATTTATCTTAAAAACTAAAGAGTAACAAAAATAATGATAAAAATATAATTACCAAATCAACCCTGGTTTGTTTCAGTTGAAAATATTTTTTAAAAATATTTTTCACAAATTCTATTTATTTATTATTGTTATTATTATTATTATTTTGTATTTGTTTGCATCGCTAAAACTAATTTGACAATAGTTGTGCTAGTAGTGTGCGGTGACAGTGGTGATATAAGTAGTCGAGGCTGTTAGGTTCTTTGTGTTGGCAATTTCGGAAACAAACACATTTGGGTTGTATTGTTGAGCCTTGTTTTGTTCTTAAACTGCTCGAGCGGTTTATTACTATTAATTATTTTTTCAGACAAGGTCGGCCCAGAGTATTTTCAATATTTTCTAATTGGGCCAACCTTGTCTCCACTTGTTGTAGAATGGTAAATTAGGACTAGTTCTAAGTGATAGATTTAGGAGATGTTTGGAAATTAAATATAAAAAATCACTACAAGTTAAATTATTCTTTTTATTTTTTTCATGTCTTTTCATAAGAAAATAAAAAAATATATTAAAAAAGTCAATTCTCAAACAAGTCCTTAATTATTTTAAATTCTCTATAATTTTTGAATGTATCAACAAATTCTAAAATACTTTGTCTCAATATTTTTTTGCAAATATTAATAAATGAAAAAAAAAGAACTAATAAGTAATAAGTTTGATCAATAGAATCCTTGTTAGAATGCCCGAACTAGACGTCCAGTCTGAGTATCAGATTCTCATCACATTGACTTTTGTTTTTTTGTTTTTATTTTGTTTTTTTAGAAAATTAATTTTTAAAATTTTTCCAGCTATTTATAAATTGTGAATTTTTTTTAGGATCTATAATATTAAGATTTTATAGTATAAAGGACATCTAATATTTTCATAATGACTAATATTTTCTTCTTACTCTCTAGAGAAATTCTCTCTGGACTTCCCCGAGAAATTCTACAAATTTCTTCCTAGAGAATTTATTCCTAGATAAAGAATATCAGCATTAGCAAGAGAAAGAACCTCAAACTAGTTACTATTTTTTCAAAAAAAAAGTTCAAAAAATGAACCAAACATCTTTGTTCACAAATTTCTCTGTGTTTGTTCACAATTTTAAACTAGAGAAAATTGTTTTAACCAAATCAAAGAAATTTTAGCACAATAATTTTAAACCAAAGAAAATTGTTTTAACCAAATCAGAGAAATTTTAGCACAAATTTCTCTGTGTTTGTTCACAATTTTAAACTAAAGAAAATTATTGAGAAATCTTCACCAAACCAGAGAAATTTTAGTAAAAAATTTCTCTGTATTTGTTCACAATTTAAACCAGAGAAAATTGTTTTAACCAAACCATAGAAATTTTCCCAAATTAGCATCTTTAGAATTTTACAAGTATTTTTAGGAATTATTTACTTTAATAATCTCCACATTGCATAAAGGTTCATCAGCTAACAACAAGAAGTCAAATAAATCAAAATCCAAAGCTGAGAATTGAGCTAGTCTACTGATATATGTAACTAGAGAAAATTGAACTAGTCGACTGATATATGTAACCAGAGAAAATTAAAACCCAGAGAAAATTGAACTATTATGTAACCAGAGATAATTGAACTAATCTACTGATATATATAAACTAGTGTTGTTACCTATGCATCATTGCCACAGTAATGGCTCCGAGCACGATATGCAAAGCGATCGGAGCTGTGAAGGATAAAAAATATGAACATTTGAGAGATCTTGCAATTGACTTTGTACTTCAGAGGCTACGTGAGTGCTTGCGTAGCATCAATATCGAAGTGATTGGGGAAAACTCGAGATTGGATTGTTGCTTTGAAGAGTTTGATCGTCGTTCATCATCTTCTCTCCGATGGCGACCCTGTGTTTCAGCAAGGGAACATGTACGCTACGCAACTCGTAGAGGGACTCGGTTGTTGAACATGTCGAATTTTCGATATGAAGCGCACTCGAATTCGTAGAACCATTCGGCTTTTGTGAGGACTTATGCTTTGTATTTAGACCAGAAATTGGAGTTGATTTTGTATAAGAGGAAGCAAAGTGGTGGTGGTTCTGAGATTGAGAGGTATGGATCGAGGGATGAGCGGTGGCGATCGCCGCTGAATCGGGTTTATGAGTATGATTACAATGAGTTTAGAGACAAACCGGGGGGAGAGAGAGTCTGTCATATATGGGCGTGGGGTTGAGGGAAATAATATTGTGATATTTACCATTACTAAAAATGAGAGACGGCCTTAGACAAACTTTCCTTTATAAATTTCATATGGATCGTTCTCTCTATATCATACTTGGATTGGAAGCCATTTCCTTTCTAATTTTGATGATCCTATAAAAAAATATCAAACATTTAATTATGCTAATTTAACTTACTAACTTGCTAATATTTTACCAAATATAATAAATAAAAATACAAATAATTGAACTATAAACTAAATAAACACAAGTTAAGGAGAAATTACATTTTTCTCATCGAACTATCATTTAATATCACTTTATTCCATCAACTAAAATTTTATACATTTGCTATATTGAATTATAAATTTAAATAAATTCTATGAATGAACCATTGCATAAATATATATAAAATGTCTAAAGTGAGATTATTATTATTTTTATTCAAGGAAACAACAGTGATAGTCATTATGTAATCAATTATAATTGTTGACGTGGGCTAGACAAACGAATAAAAGAGAAATAGAAAATATTAAAAAAGAAGAATAAATTACAAATATACTCATTGAGACTTACTTAAAATATAGATTATTTTTTGTGGTTCAAGAAATTAAAAATATTTTCTTGTCTGAATTTTTTATTTAACATAATTAACAAAGTTAATAAAATTATTAACTATTCTCCTATGCAAAATAAAATTATCAGAATTATTAATTGAAATATATTTTTAACATCATTAAAAACTGTTAATTAACCTAATAATTAATTAATTAAAAGGATCATTTGTTGTACCATTAGAAACTAGCAGTTGTCCCGTGCAATGTACATGTTATTTTTTTTTTAATAAATATTTGATGGTACAATGTGTTATAAAAGAATAATTTAATTTTAATTTAAAATTAAAATTAAAATTAAATTATAATTTTAATTATTTATTTTAATAATATTTGCACTATCGTTCTATAAAATTGTTATAGCGATCCCGGTTATCCCTTTACTGTTCTGTTGTATTCCGGACTCGGTTCCGTGACGTTGGTAGTGGTATCTATCTTGTTGTCGTCCTTAAATTCCACTTGATTGAGTTTTAGGATGTTTTGAGGAGGGTTATTACAGGTTGGTTAGGCCTTGGTTTCAATTCCTTATTGTTCAGTTTTTAGGCGGTCCGCTCGAGCGGGTCTTCTTGCGCTCGAGCGGGGATTGCATACCTCCAGTATCTCGTGTTCCTGCAAAACTTCTGCAGATGTGGTTTTTACGCTTAAGCGGGTTTGTTTACGCTCGAGCGGGTTTGTTGGCGCTCGAGCGGATAGTACTTTCTGGGTATAAGTTCTGGGAGGGGAAAATCTACGCTCGAGCGGACTGGTTTTTGCGCTCAAGCGGAAGTGCTTTATTCTTGTGTCTTGGCGCTCGAGCGGGCCTTATTGCGCTCGAGCGTGTCTTGATTTTTTGTTCTTGGCGCTCGAGCGTTGTGTTCTCCGCTCGAGCGGGTCATGCGTATATGAGTTATCCGCTGGGTGATTTTAAATCACTTTTTATCATTCTTTCTCTCTCTTACTTTTTCAAAAACACCATTGTTGAGCTTCTCACTCTAGAGCTCTACCTTCTCTCTAGATTTTGATCTAGCTAGGGTGTTTTCCTCACCTTTGGTCTTTACAAAAGAGTTGTTGATCGTCGAGGGCTATCTTTTGATCCGAGAAACTCGTGATTTGGAGCAAGTTCGTTTTCGTCATCTTCTTCGTTGGTTGTCATCTTTTGAGGTAGGGATTCCTACTCACTCTTATGGTCTTTGACCTAGATTTTTAGTTGTTTTGATAGAGTGTTGAACTTGGGAAATTTTGGGGCTTAGGGTTTCAAAATGTGTGAAAAGGGTTGTGTGGTTTTGGGCTCATAACTTGTATTCCAAAGTGATGATATAGTTGTTGGTTGTTGATATTAGGCCATTGGGTCAATATTGGAAAAGGGGGTAGAAAACCCTAATTTGTTGTATAAATTAATTGGTATAATTAATTTGGGAAAATTTTGAACTTTTGGAATTAAGTTGGAAATAATGAAATCGGTTCATTATTTGGTGGAATAGTGGAGTTAGATTTATTAATCGCACACTTTTGAAAACATCGATATTTTATCTGTTGGGAGCTTTTATTATCTGTTTAGAAATAATTGCTTGGGCTACCGGTGGGGGGTAGTTTTGATTGTTGTAGACAATGCATGATGATTAGGCAAACTAAAACTAATCAATTGGATATGTCATAGAGTATGACGGTTGATAGAATACATTAACATTATGTATTGATTGATTGTGTATATGACCTTTGTGTATATATGCATTGTGTGTGTGGGAGGAGATAGGGGATGTACTCCACGGTTTAGGGGAAGATAGGGGATGGACCTCTAAACCGGATGTTGGTTGGGAGGAGATAGGGGATAGACTCCACTGATACAGCTCATATGCTTGTCAGATAAAGTGTTGATACAGCTCATATGCTTGTCATTGGAAGTGTTGATACAGCTCATATGCTTGTCATTGGAAGTGTTGGTATAGCTAATATGCATATCTGTTGAAATGTGGATACAGCTTGTATGCTTATCTGTTGAGATATTGATATAACCTGTGTGTTTATCTATTGTAAAAATGGAGAATGTTTAATATGAGTCTTTGTCTCATATAAGTGGTTGGCCAGGTTCTGAGCCATTGAGGGAAATTGTGAAATTGATAAGAAATGGAAATGGACTATGAATTGATTTATGAAAATTGAACATTTATCAATTGCTAATGTCTTAGTCATTGCTCATACTGTGTTTAGCATATCTCTACTGGGCTGTGGCTCACCCTATATGGGAATATCATTTTCAGGTACAGGTAGCATGCCACCTCCAAGGACATAGCTTGGGAGGCTAGAGGCGGGCAGACTTTTGTTATTTAGTTTCTTGATGTATTACATGTATATTCAAGCCAAGGGCTTAATGTGTAAATGAGCTAGTACTCTTTTGTTGTAACCAAGTGTTAACTTGGAAAGCTGTAAGCCCGTAGGGCATTTGCTTTTGTCGTAAACATGTAATACTTTTTGGTAATGGAACTCTGATGAATAGAAGAATATGGAGCTTTTATATATCAATGCATGTCTATATTGTTGGGTTCAATGTTATTATTTTTGAGGGCGTTACAATTGTTACTATAAAACTCAATACAAATTAAAAATAAGAAAAAAATCATATTCATAAAAAAAAATTTAACAAACTCCGTCTGTAATGAATTCATGACTAGAGTCCACTAATATTATAGTAGTTGCGTTGTTGCAATGAGTATAAGTATAATCCTTTTAGGCAAAAAAATAAAAAAATATAAAAAAATGAAACTGAAAATAGATGGCAATGAGAAGCCGATCAAATTTAAAAAATTCGGTTTGGGGTTACCGGAAATGTATCTTTTATTCGGTAGTTGGTTACGAGACTTATATTTTTTGTTCAGCAATGTAATGCTAGACTATTTTATTTTGTTCGATTTCGAACTACCGAACGAAAGTCGAACACCAGCCCAGAAAAACAAAACAAAAACCTACCAAATAAATTAAAAAAAAACTCACAATTTCACTTTTTTTTATAGTTCTTCACCACCGTTTCTTCATCCATTAATTTATTTAATGATCAAAAATATTATGATTCTCAATTTTTTAAACGAAGTGTGCAAGAGAAAAGAAAAATTAAAAAAGGAAAAAAAGGAGTAGAGATTGAAGATCAAGGAGTATAAGGAGATAACAAAATTTATTTAATTTTAGCGTTTTGTTCTTAAAAGTAATTTCACACATGGATAAAATTGAAAAAAAAAAAAACACTCATATGAAGAGTGTAAAGAGGTAAAATAGCTGTGTAAGTAGAATTACCCAACTTTAAAGTCTTCATTTGACATAAGTTAAAATGGAGTTTTTTTTTGACTAAAATAATCACAAAAGATAAAATAATTTTTTTAACTCAACAAGGTAAAATGTCACATCCAAATTATTACCATTTTATTTTTTCTCGTATAAAAATTAAAAAAATCTATGGAAAACAAAACTTTTTAACCCTAAAATGAAAGAAAAAAAAAAAAAACTAAGAAGCCAAAAAAAAAAACAAAACAAACGCACATCGCAAACGAAGCCAAAAGTTCAAACCAACCCACCCACCAAACGTTAATCAAACCAAAGAGCATAAAGAATGATCACCCCGACAAAAAAATCTTCAATCCATTATATTTGTAATATCATATAATATATATTCATGTACATAGATTGACATATGTGTTTGATGTAACTACTTGAATACTTCAATCTTCTCGAAGTTCTTCATGTATTGGTTCTTTGTTTTCATATTGTTTTATCAAAACACGTTTCCTTGCTTTCTGTTTTTGTTGCTTTCAAAAAGCACAAAAAATGGGAATATTGAGGCCTTAAAATTCGACAACAGCTTCGATCTCATCGTGCGTAGCATTGTGATGTTTGACTCCAAAATGTGGATTTAGTGGGACATTTAAATTGTTCTTGAATTGATCGAAGAGGGTTTTAAAGAAAATACAGACTTGTATTAGGTCTTTACATTCCAAAGAAATCTATTTTAATGCAAATAAATGGTGTTTTGTGAGCTGTTGTTTTGTGGGTATTTAGTTTTGGAATGTGGGTTGAGCTGTTTTTGTGGTTTTGAGCTTCATTGAGTTGACTTAGATTGAGGGGTTGGTGAGAAAAGAAAAGAGAAATGGAGAGAAAAAGAACTTATATGACTTAATACATGCTTAATAAGACATCAAATCTAGATGAGTTTGACAAGAGCTATAATCCAAATTTCAAAAAACTAGGGTTGACTGATTCAAAAACCAGTTTTGTGCTTGAGTTTAACCATTTCAAAAAAATTGACCCCATTCCCAAATAACAAAATATTGTACAATAATGCAATTAATTGTGAATAACTTAATACATATCAAGAACAGATAATTTATGGTCTAATTAATGCTACTAATGAGTCGCCAAAATTTGAACCAGGTCATTTCAGAACTAGGTGCCTCACTAAAACTTGAAACCAACTCCATCAAAATGTCATGCAAATCGCTCAATTCTATTCTGGCCCCATTTTCCTACACTTAGCATCAATACAAAGGCCTGTTAATCTGTTGGGGATGGGATACCATAAAGAATACAGCACTAATATTTTTAAACAACAAAAGAGCATATTAGAGGGATACGATTTTGCACCGTGAAATTATGTTTGCACAGCTCTAATTAAACAACTTAAGGTAAACTACCAATAGGTCCTAATAGTCAGACTTAATTCCCATCAAGTCCTATTGAAAATAAAATTTGATAAAATTGTCGCTAAAAATAGTTTTTTTGTGATAATTGTTTTACATACGTCGCTAAAAATTGACAATTAGTGACTTTTTTTTAATCATGATTTTTATAAATTATCGCTAAAACTTACAATTAGTGATATTTTTTTATTACAAATTTTTTTCATAGGACTTATTAGACAATAAATCTACTTATTAAGACCTACACGTAAGTATCCCATTAACTTACTATTTATGTGTCTAAATGCAAAATAATTAATTTGTGTTTCCTCATTAGTTTCTCATACCATAATATTGTTGGATTATGTCACCAAAAAGACATGTTTTCATTGTGATGGATAACACCGTTGATGAGAAAAACTCACATTGTATAGGTGCACCATGTAATATTTATTTATAAAATTAAGTATTATTATCCATAAAATTTGGTTTCAAATATTACAAGTTTGCATACCATGTGTCATCTATTTATGCCATTTAGAATCTGGGAAGACTATCTTACCAAGTCAACTTGATGGAAATTCAACTTGGAAGACCCATCAAGTGAATGTCATACAGGATTATACTTCTTCATATATCTCACTAGATAACAGACACCATTGGGTCCTGTTACAGGGTTGCACACCATGTGCAACTTTATTATTTGCCATTAGATTACACAAATACATCCTGACAATTAAATTCTTTAATTTTGAAAAACTGGACACCAGAGCAACCGGTTGTTGAGTTTTTTGTCATTTTTTTAATAAGTCTTTGTTTGTTATAGTTTAGGAGTCAGCTGTGGTGTTTTACCTATTCAATAGGAATATCCCAAGTATGTAGGAGTCTTAGTAGTGGCTGTTAGTCATGGAGTGATCTGTCCCTTTTTATTCTGATGATTTTGTTACTATTTGTTCTATTTAAGCTGTAATCAGCCAGGTTGAATAAATTGACAGTTTCAGTTCATAATATTTTCTTATCTTTGTTGCTTCTAGTAAAGGCAGTTTTTAACATTTTGGTATCAGAGCCCCCACTGGGCCTGCTCAGAAATTATTGCAGCAACAAGGTTCCATGGCTTCCGACAACACCAATTACGTGCAACCTGCCATTCCCCACTTTGATGGTCATTATGACCATTGGAGCATGCTAATGGAAAACTTTCTACGATCCAAGGAATATTGGAGTCTTGTGGAAACTGGTTTTGTCAAACCAGCAAGTAGAGTTGTCATGACAGAAGCACAGAGAAAGATGCTAGAAGACCAAAGACTAAAGGACCTCAAGACAAAGAATTATTTGTTCTAGGCGATTGATCGGGCCATTTTGGAAACCATTCTCCAAAAGGACATCTAACAAATTTGGGATTCCTTGAAGAAAAAATATCAAGGTACAACAAGGGTGAAACGAGCGCAGCTTCAAGCTCTTCGCAAAGAGTTTGAGATTCTTCATATGAAAGAGGGAGAGTCAGTCAATGATTATTTTGCACGCATGCTAACAGTAGCCAACAAGATGCGTATTCATGGTGAAAGAATGGATGATGTTACAATCATTGAGAAAATCCTTCGATCAATGACCCCAAAATTCGATTATGTTGTCTGCTCCATTGAGGAATCAAAAGACATTGATAGTCTTTCAATTGATGAGATGCAAAGTTCATTGTTGGTGCATGAACAGAGAATGACCAGCCACCTTCCAGAGGAACATGCTTTGCAGGTTACGACCCATGGTGAATCATCTACATGGCGGGGATCAGGAAGAGGTCGAGGTTGGGGTCGAGGAAGAGGCAGAGGACGTGGTCGTGATAATCAATCTTCTTACCATGGACGTGGCCGTGATAATCATTTTTCATCCAATCAAGGGTCGCAGTTTGACAAGTCCAATGTTGAATGCTACCGCTATCACAAGCTTGGTCATTATCAGTATGAATGCACTGAAAATGAGGAGAAGACAAACTTTGCTGAGACAGAAGAAGAAATGCTCTTGATGGCATACATTGACAAGAAGGGGTCTCAATTAGTTACGTGGTATCTGGACTCAGGCTGTAGTAATCACATGTGTGGTAATAAGTCTCTATTTTCAGATTTGGATGAAACTTTCAGAGAAACTGTGAAACTTGAAAACAATTCTAACATTTTGGTCATGGGGAAAGGGACTATCAAAATTCAAACAGGAAATACCACTATACAGACAATTTCTAGTGTTTTTTATATTCCAGACTTAAAGAGTAACCTCATTAGCCTGGGCCAGTTACAAGAGAAGGGATTTACAATAAACATTCAAGGTGGATGTTGCCAAATTCAACATCTAGAGAAGGGCCTAATCGCACAAGTTCACATGACAACAAATTGGATGTTTCCATTACACACTCAGAACAAGGTTCAGACCTGCCTCTCTGTAAAAATGCATGATTCAACATGGTTGTGGCATTTCCGCTATGGACACCTGAATTTCAATGGCTTGAAGACTTTACAGCAGAAAAATATGGTGACGGGCATTCCTCAAATTCAATATCCTTCGTCAGTTTGTGAAGATTGTGTTATTAGCAAACACCATCGTGATTCATTTCCAAAAATGAATTCTTGGAGAACAAAGAAGGAATTGGAACTAGTTCATTCCGATCTTTGTGGTCCCATAAATCCAACATCTAATGGAGGTAAACGATACTTCATTATGTTCATTGATGATTATAGTCGGAAAACGTGGGTTTATTTGTTACAGGAGAAATCTGAAGCTTTCACGGCATTTAAAAATTATAAAATGCTTGTTGAGAAAGAAGTTGGTAGCCCGATAAAAGTTCTTCGCACTGATTGTGGTGGAGAATATAACTCACAAGACTTTGTATACTTTTGTGAGATGCATGGCATTAAAAGACAACTCACAACAGCCTACACACCTCAGCAAAACAGTGTGTGTGAGAGAAAAAATCGCACAATTTTAAATATGGTGCGTAGCCTTTTGCAGAGGAGTGGAGTTTCAAAAAATTTATGGCCCGAAATGGTGAATTGGAGCATTCACATATTGAACAGAAGTCCCACACTTGTTGTTCAAAATATGACACCTGAAGAAGCATGGAATGAACGAAGACCAGCAGTTGATCATTTTCGAATCTTTGGGTGTATTGCATATGCCCACATCCCCGATGAGAAGAGGATAAAACTAGATGACAAAGCAAAAAAAATGCATTTTTCTTGGTGTTAGTGATCAGTCCAAAGCTTACAAATTGTACAATCCTATCACCAAGAAAATTGTAATCACTCGTGATGTTGTTTTTGATGAAGAAAACACTTGGTCATGGGGTGATAATGGCACTGGACATCAAATTTCAGCAAATTTTGATAATGAAGATGAAGAGAGAAGGCAGCAACTTGAGGCAAATGAGCAACACTCACCAAAGCCTGAGTCGACAGTATCTCAATATCCACCAGCAGTTGACATTGTTGAATTGTGATGACCCACATTCATGTCTTAGTCATGTTCATGTACATTTGCATGATTTTGTTTTGTTAAGCTTGTGTTGCAGATTTTGACTTGTTTTGTGCTTATGTGATTTGCCTAAGTGTTGTATGCATGTTTTGCTCCTTCCCTACTATGCCAAGCCTAAGTCGTGTTAAGCCTAGGTTATTCCAAGCCGAGGTCACCTTAAGCCTAGAACTATCTTGGAACCATTTCTGGTTGACCTCCACCTTTGCCCTAACCTATTGGCCGATATGTCATCATCTAGGCCGAGGTGTTCATCACCAAGGCCGAGATGTTACCTTTTCACTTAGCGATCTTGTCCTGGAGTGGTATGACCTAGACCGGGGTGTGGCACATCTAGGCCAAGGTGTGGCACAGCTTAGTCAAGTGTTGTCCTTCCTAGCTGAGGTCATTGTCGCCTTAGTTGCCGAAGCCTTGTCCTTAGCCGATGTCATCACTTGCCGGAGTGCCTTACTGTGTAGCTTGTTAGATACACTTTGTCATAGTCTTGTCTTGTCAATCTATCACCTTTTTTAGGAGAGCCAACCATCCGTTGCCACGTGTCCGAGTTGTGTGTTAAGTCAGCCGGCAGAGGGAGAAAACCTATCATTTTCTATATCTTTGTTTTGAAGAAGAGAGAGAAGCTCTAGAAAAGGGAGAGGAATTCTTGAGAGGAGGTAGATTTCCAAGCTTGATTCCTAGAGATTGAACCGTTAGATCCGTGTTCTAAGGTTAGATTCTTGATCTTCTTATGTTGTTCTTTATGTTCATGTTATTGCATTGCATGATTGAATATGATTTGTGAGCCATGCATTATTTTGAAGTTCGGTTTTAGAAAGAGAAAATAGTATTCATGTGTTCTTCAAGAAAGGTCATGTTTTGATCCGAAAGCTCATGCCAAGATCCATGTTTCTGTGTTTGTTTCCATATGATCTTCAAGTATGGGTACCCATGACCATGTTTTCGAACTCATAGCATGAAAACCCAGATTTTGTAATAAAGAAGTTATGATTTTAGCATTCATGTTCTTCGTGATCTTCATGTTCATGTTCTTCATGTTCTTCACGGGTGGAAACCCAGATCTCCAGACCTTACTTCCCTAAGTGTAGTCGCCGAGATCACTCTTGCCTAGATCACACACTTAGGCCAAGCATCGTATCTCGCATTGGCCTACCTTGCATGATCACTTACACCTTTAGTTTGTCTTGTGCGCACCTCGGCATGCAGCCGCACGCCGAAGCCTGGGTAGCCACACCTCGGCCAGGAGGTGTGGGACCTCGGCAAAGACTAGGTTGGTACCCAACATGTCTTCCTGACATGTAAAATAGTGTTTTGACTTCCAGCATGTTTTTCCCTAGATGTTTTCTAGCATGTTCTCCCGGGATCATTTGCATGCATGTAAGACTTGTTTTGAGAAGTATGTTCAATAGACTTTGCCATGTGTTTATAGGACTTGGACCTTTGCCTTGATCCCGATGTCCCAAGAACTCTGTGAGTGGTATTTTTAATAAAGTTATGTTATAAAGATTTGATAAAGCCTTGTTTCGTTTTGATAAAAGCATTTGATCAAGCATGAATGATTACCCCTATTTTTACGTATCAAGTAAGCTTTGTTTTGGATGACATTCTTGGAACCGTCCTTTCGTGTTAGGGGACGTTAAGCCTAAGTAACACCGTCCTTTCGTGTTAGGGGACGTTAGGCCTAGGTAACATAGTCCGTATGTTCTAGGGGACTATAAGCATTTGTAGCACAATCTTTGGAAGTCCGTACGTGCTAGGGGGCTATAAGCATTTGTAGCACAATCTTTGGAAGTCCGTACGTGCTAGGGGACTATAAGCATTTGTAGCACAATCTTTGGAAGTTCGTACTTGCCAGGGGACTTTAAGCATTTGTGGCACAAGTCCTTTCGTGCTAGGGGACTTTAAGCCTAGGTAGCACCGTCCTTTCGTGCTAGGGGACGTTAAGCCCAAGTAGCACCCTTGTTAAGATATCGGCCACCAATGAACTATGAACGGGTGTGCTCAATGCCGAGGTTATGCTTTTGTTTTGCCCGGAATGTCATCACCCCATGTTTTAAGTTGACGTATGTTAAGTATCCCAAGCAAGTTTTGAAAGACCAAGGTTTGATTGATGTTTGGTTCCAAGTCAAGCTAAGCTACGTTATGTATGGTTTTGATAAAGTTATGCTATGTATTGTTTTGAAAGGACCTCGGGTATCATTCATTTAACCCCTTTATTACTTATACCATTCACTGAGTATCCAAGCTCACCCTCCCTATGTATATATGTAGGTAACAAGCAAGAAGTCGGCTACGCCAAGATGTGTGTTTTGCAAGATGTTTTGGATGCATGTTATGTTGGCAGTGTTTATGTCGGCAATCCGAAGATATTATTTCTTAACTTCTATTTCATGTATTTTGTTTATGTCGGCGTGTGAAGCCCTATGTAAGATGTAATATGTATTTTTGTACTTTGCTTTAGTTGTATTCAAGTTGTTAAACTATGTAAAGATGTATGCCATTCCATTTGACTTATGCACTGCTCTTATGGACCACTTGTATTTTAAATTATTGCTTCCGCACTTGTGAGCCCTATATATTTATACTCTGATTGTGTGTGAATTTTGGAAAGTTGGCCTTCGATAATCTCGGATTATTGGCCATCACGGCACCATTCTACTAGGGGCGGAATGGGGTCGTGACATGAATCATCAAGTGTACAGCCAGATATAGTGACCAGTACACGTCCTCAACGCACTAGGACAAGACTAGCATGGATGGAAGATTATGAAGTAAGTGCACTTGACCAATCTGATGATTCACTTTGCTCTATTTTCATATTGTGATCCTATAGCCTTTAACGATGCTGTTAAAGAATTAAAATGGCAAAAGGCCATGGATGATGAAATTGCAGCCATTGAAAGGAACAATACTTGGGAATTGACAGGCAAAAAACAATTGGAGTCAAGTGGGTTTACAAAACAAAGTTGAAGGAGAATGGTGAGGTTAATAAATATAAAGCGCGCTTAGTAGCTAAAGGCTATAAGCAAGAATTTGACATCGATTACAAAGAAGTTTTTGCTCCTGTTGCAAGACATGATACAATCCGATTAGTGATCGCATTGGCAGCACAAAACTCATGGCCTATCCTCCAGTTGGACGTGAAATCAGCCTTTTTACATGGAGACTTGCAAGAAGAGGTATTTATTGACCAACCTCCTGGTTATGCGAAGCTTGGAAATGAGCATAAAGTATATAAATTAAAAAAGGCTCTATATGGACTCAAACAAGCTCCCAGAGCTTGGTATAGTCGTATAGAAGCTTATTTTTTAAAGGAAGGTTTTCAAATATGTCCATATGAGCATACACTTTTTACAAAAATTGGAGATGGAGGAAGACTTTTTATTGTATGCTTATATGTAGATGATTTGATCTACACTGGAAATGATAAGGTCATGCTGGAACAACTTAAATAGTCTATGATGATGGAATTTGATATGTCTGATCTTGGAATGATGCATTACTTTCTGGGCATAGAAGTGGTCCAATCTCCTGTTGGCATTTTTATGTCACAAAAGAAATATGTGCGAGATATTTTAGACAGATTTCGGATGAAGAATTGTAATTCCGTTAGCACTCCAACTGAAATAGGATTAAAGCTCATCAAAGATCCTAAAGGAAGAAAGGTTAACAGCACGCTTTACAAGCAAATTGTGGGAAGTTTACTGTATTTAACTGCAACCAGGCCAGATATAATGCATGCTGTAAGTCTCATTAGCAAGTACATGGAATGCCCAAGAGAGATGCATCTTCTAGCTGCCAAAAGGATTTTTAGGTACTTGCAAGGTACCGTTGATCTTGGGTTGTTCTACAAGAAGGGAGAAAAATCACATCTATATGGCTACACGGACAGTGATTATGCAGGAGATCCTGATGATAGAAGAAGCACATCTGGGTATGTCTTTATGATGGGTTCAGGGGCCATTTCTTGGTCATAAAAAAGCAGCCAATTGTTACTTTGTCAACTACCGAGGCTGAGTTTGTAGCTGCAACATCATGTGCATGTCAAAGTGTCTGGTTGAGGAAAATTCTTAAAGAACTCCACTTCAAGCAACAAGCACCAACTCCAATTTATTGTGATAACAGTTCAGCAATTAAACTCTCTAAAAATCATGTTCTACATGGAAGAACCAAGCACATAGATGTCAAGTATCACTTCTTGAGGGACCTCACAAAGGATGGAATGATTGATCTCATTTACTGCAGGAGTGAAGACCAAGTAGTTGACATACTAACTAAACCCTTAAAATTAGTTATGTTTTTTAAGCTGAGGAAGCTACTTGGTGTCTGCACATTAGAAGATTCAATTTGAGGAACAGCTACAACGAATCACCATTAAACTAAATGTTAGAAAACTTTCAGTTTAAGGGAGGGTGTTGAGTTTTTTGTCATTTTTTAATAAGTCTTTGTTTGTTATAGTTTAGGAGTCAGTTGTGGTGTTTTACCTATTCAATAGGAGTATCCCAGGTATGTAGGAGTCTTAGTAGTGGCTGTTAGTCATGGAGTGATCTGTCCCTTTTTATTCGGATGATTTTGTTACTATTTTGTTCTATTTAAGCTGTAATCAGTCAGGTTGAATAAATTGACAGCTTCAGTTCATAATATTTTCTTATCTCTGTTGCTTCCAGTAAAGGTAGTTTTTAACATTGACTACCATCTCCAAAAGTATTAACGTATTCTCTCTTCTTCTTCTTCTTCTTCTTCTTCTTCTTCCACAGTGTGTTCTCTCTTTGCTTTTGTCTCTCCCTCTCCCACTACTGAAAAAGTCCCTCCTTGGACTGATCTTGTAACGACCCCAAAATCCGTATTAGAGATTACCGTTACGGCCTTATGGGTTAATGCATTTTAATTTAATGATATGTGTTCAAATTGAGGAATTAACTGTAGAGCTACGGCTTTAAAATTTAAATTACTGACCTTTACGGGTTCAAAAATCATAATTGAGGACTTGGATATATTAATGGGAATTTTTAAAGCTATTTGGGAAAAGTAATTGGAAATTTAATTTGAATGCATATTTGGGTGGTTAACTTTGTACTGTAAATTGAAGACCCTAGAGATTTCAGAAACCAGAACAGGGGACATATTTATGATCAGCGCAATTTTTAGAGTCACTTGGGAACTTTAATTGAAATTTGATTCTGCGCGATTCGTAAGGCCACGTTTGGCTCTCCCTATTGTGTTAAGCCATGTGTGTGTGTTTATGTAGATATATAGATATGTTTGTGAGTGATTGGTCTCATCTTTTGGGAGCCAAAATATCTAAAAAGAGAGAAGAGAACCGTGGGGGAGAAAAGAGAGGAGAGACCAAGAAAAGCTTAACAATCATGGGGGTTTGAAGGGAATTGAAGAAAGAGAAGGGAGAACAACCATGGAGGCTTAAGGAAATGGAGGAGAATTAAAAGGAAGACAAAGATTGAACTAAGGTATGATCACCTATCTTGAATCCTTATGTTTAAAGCATCAAATACATGAAATCAAGGATTGATATAGAAGATCTGAGCTTTGAACCCTAACTATGGCTATATTATATTCTTGTGTCCTTGTGCTTGGAAATTGAGTAATAGTTTGAGGTTATGATGTTTGATGGAGATTAATAATATGAAATTTGTTATGTATTAAAGGGTTTTGGACTTTGATTTACATGGAATTGACGTTTGATTTTGAAAATGGGAAGTCCCAATTTTTCAGCCATTTTCAAACTGCAAACTGTCCAGGGCCGCACGTGCGGCACTGTTCCCCCACATGTGCGCAGACGGCTCTGTCCGGCCAAATTTGAACAAGCATATCTTTTGCATCTGGACTCCGTTTTGAGTGATTCTTGAGCCTAAAATCAATCCCCAGAAGTCTAGTTTCCAATGGCGGGGGTCACACGCCCAAATGCTAAATACAGAAATAGTTATGTCCAAATTAGTGACCACTGTTCACTTTCTGTCAACTAGTTTTGTACCATTTCTTCACCTAAACCATTTCCCATCGATTTCTCCTGTTTTCTGAGACATGGATTATAACTTATTAAAGAATAATGAGCTTGGTACCACCATGGCTAATTTATTGAATGATCAAAGAGAATAAGTAAAGGATCGAGTATACTCTCATATTATGTGTTGTGCAATGTGCTTGTAGGTCGAGACGAGGACATCATCCCATTACTACCGGGAGCCGATCATTGTGAGTAATAGTACTATCAATGTACATCTAGTACTGTTAATAATTATTGTTATTAACATTTTGTTCTCCGTGGACAATTATGTTAACGTGTATGTTGATTGGGAATTGGTATAAGCATTGAAAGATTTGGCATACATTGATATGACTCTGAAATTATTCTGCATTCCAACCACAGTTAACGGTTATTGGTAATGTGCAATAACCTATAAATTACCTATGATTTCGCATTTGAATGGGAACGTAATACCCCGAATGTTCTGTCAGGAACTCCTATCATCTGTTTGGTTCAATATATGTCTTCTGACATAGATATCTGCTAAAGAGGATTAGCATAATTTGATAATACTATAGTAGTGCATTTTGCTTACCGTTAAAAGACATTTTATTAATGTTCTGTTATCCGTAAATTAACCTTAATGATTCATGATGATCAAGTGGAGCAATGATGCTTGTGTATCCCGAATCATTCTGTTTTGTCAATGATGAATCAAGACTGTTCTAAGGTAAATTGTTCTGTCCCTACAAATAGTATTGTGATGGCACGTGTATAATCTGTGGGATACGCTATCCTTATTGCTAATAATTATCATTAGTATTCTGCTAAATGTAAACTAACTACGTTAACTCATGTGAATGATTGGAAGAATCTGTGTGCCTCTGTATAACTCTGAAACTAGTCTGTTCTGATGATATCTGAGGTTATTATGTTTTGTTGTTGTTCCGTCTATGCCATGACATGATAAGACCTATTATTTCTGGTATGGAACAAAGTGCTGTACGGAACTAAGTGCTGCAATGCGAGTCACCTCTAGAATCCGTACGAGCCACCTCTTGAATCCATACATATGTGATCTGGGCTGATGGCCATTCTGTTATTTCTTATTTCTGGGCTGATAAGCCATTCTATTATTTCTGGGCTGATAAGCCGTTCTGTTATTTCTGGGCTGATAAACCGTTCTGTTATTTCAGGGCCGATGTCCGTTCTGATAATTCTGGGCCTATGGCTGTTCTGTATCTATTAGGCCTGTGGTCGTTCTGTATATTACTGGGCTTAAAGCCACTCTGTTAAGGAAATTGGGCCCATGGCCGTTCTACAGAATATAATTCATCATATGCCTCTACAGTGATATACTTTGCTGTTTAAGTTAACCATTACATTATTTATGTGCTATTATTCACTGAGTTTTACTCACTCTATATTTTTTCTATTTCTCTAGGTAATCAACCGGGAGGCCAGTCCTAACCCTTAAGGCTTGTCCCTCTCTTGTCAACCTCAGTGTGTCCAGGCACTTAAGATGAAACCCATGCATTTTGCAAAGTCTTACTAAGTTTTGGCTAATACTTTGGTTGTTTACCTTTGATTGAATGTATATAGCCCCTTCTTCTGTAATACTTGTGTAAGAATATGAATAACTGTAATTGAAGCTCAGGTGTATGTCTCCCGTATATTATCTACCTAATGCAATGTTTGCGGTCCTAGCATGGTAGTGATAGCTCAATGGATGATGTTTTATGTTATTTTATATTATTAATGCTTCCGTTCAGGCCTCATATATTACGTATATCAGGTTAAGTGTCTGTTTCTGAATAAGTCATGCCCGAAACTTATAGCGGCGGGTTTGGGGCGTGACAAGTGGTATCAGAGCACGAGTTACTATCTCACACACGAATCCATTGAGCTTTAGGATGTCTAGAAAGACTTAGGCATCATGCAGAATATTCTGAAAGTACATGAAAAGATTGATGGCAACGTTAAATGTATATGTTCTACTTGCTAACTCTGATTATTACGATCTATGTCTGTTGTATATTCTATTATTACCTCTATTTATCTTACATAGATTGGTGAACAATACAAGACATGCAGATGGGATGAAATCAACAATATTGCACTACAGAAGCGTGGTAAGGATTTGAGCTGATCGGTAAGACAGTTTATATATAAATGATTAGATGAAATGTGTGTTATCGGTTGTTAGTCATCTGTGGGAAATGATGACGATATAATTAGGCTTTTTAGCATCTATTTAAGTGAATTGAGTGAACTCTAAGTATGGGATATTTCTAAGACCAAAGGAAATGCTATATGTGATATTCTAACTTTATGCTATAGTTATGTCTTTCTTACCATAACAATGTTTAGATCTGTGATTTTGAGAAATTACTGTATTTGGATATTTTGATAAGATGTGTTTTGCGTAATAATTGAAATTGTGTTAAGTAGGACCGATTGTAAGAAGAAGTCATGCATATAGTGACTCCTCTTAAGATTGTGAAAGGAATCAATTAATTATGAATTTACTTCTTGCTGATGGTTTAAATAGATAAGCTATGCTGGGTAATTGGTTATTAACCTTGAAACGGTATGTAAGTAATAGGATTTCGGGAACTAAGGAAATTACCGACGACTTTTGATATGGAATTATTGATGATGTCTAATGAGTATTGTTTATGTGTGATCGGAATTTGACTGCGGTAATCTGTACTCTGTACTCTGACCTCTGTAATCTGTTATTTGTAATATGAAATCTGAAATCTGTAATCTGTAATCTGTTTATGTATAACCTGTAATCTGTAATTGGGACTCCTTATAAGGACTAGTCGAATGACATAAGGAACTCCGTCTATGATACGTGTCTATCCATATGATAATCACAAAACAATAGATAATCATTAACTAATTTAACATCAAATCTAAATGATTGGAAACCTGATAAGTTACTGTAAAAAATTAGAATTCTGCCTCTGTGTTACTCATTTAAGATTGAGAAATCATCTTTCTGATATATGCCTGTGTAGATATGCAAATGTCAGATATTGTAAATTAATCCTTTATTGCCTATTTGAAGGCTATAATGTAAACTGTTCTACATGACACTGTGAATTTTGATAGAAACAAATGGTTATGGGGATAATCCATAATGATGAGGGGTTAGCGGTACATATTGGGCATTCACTTCCTCTTGCATGTTCATACAGATTTGTATAATACGCACTACATGGTTTCGAATTGATTTATTATCATGTTGAACTAATCTTGCCAAGAATTCTGGTTAAATCGCTTTATCGTGATACTGTTGAATTTCTAGATATTATGGAACCCAAATGCATGTGATTACTGTATACCTAATGACATTATGACCCTATGAATGAATCTAGTAGGAATAATGTACGCGAAGTAACTGGACACTCTGCCTGTGATAATTGACTGGACCGGATGACTGGTCTATAATTTCTGTATGGTTGTTTGCTAACCCACTGTAATTATCCATTGTGAATACAAACCATGTGGTTGATCTTGTACCCTACAGTAGGAAGAGAAAGAATTAACTGAATTGTGGAATACTGAGATGATTAAAAAGAGGTCAAATTAATTTGTAATACGTGCTGAGAGAGGATGTGCATCTTACTGTTATGACTAATTAATTAAACATGATTTTAAATTCAATTTCTTCCCTTATCTTTGGATGGCTTCCTTGAAAAGATGGTTGCTATACTTGTTTTTATTGCTCGGATCCGAACTTATGATGGTATGACTAAGTGTCTGTCATGGCACACCTGTATGAATTTGCAAAAGTATATGCTACTTGTTTTGGAGCCTGTTAGAAATCTGATTCGAACTGATAAGTCTAATTCTGATTACTGAGCAAAGAGCCAGAAAGTCGCTGATTTAGGACTTGTTTGTTATTCTGGGTTTGATCGTTGAAATATGTATGTGCCTTTGAAACATGATTAAGTAGGGAACGTTTCCTCAACTTTTGAGGAATTATGATAGTTGGGGTTGTGTGTGAACCTAAAGAGTTTGAACTGTGTTTGATAGCTTATGAGTCACATGTAAGCGAATACTTGAAGTGAATCCATTTCTGAATACTGTTAAGTTGCTATATTATGTGGAAGGAATGACTTCTGGATCAATAAATTGAAATGTACGAGGGTTGTGAATAATGAGATGATACTTTGATGTTATTGAGTACTATTATCAATTGGGCTACCAATTAACCAGTAAAGATGAATTACTTGTGATTCTGGGAGCAAACTCCATTGAAATTGACTGTATAAGACTGTGACTGACAAAATAATTGAGAATTGTTGCCTACCTACGACGGCACTTGACTTGTAGCAGGATAAATCAAGTTTGGAGGACCAAACTTTTTAAGGTGGGGAGAATGTAACGACCCCAAAATCCGTATTAAATATTACCTTTACGGCCTTATGGGTTAATGCATTTTAATTTAATGATATGTGTTCAAATTGAGGAATTAATTGTTGAGCTACGGCTTTAAAATTTAAATTACCGACATTTACGGGTTCAAAAATCATAATTGAGGACTTGGATATATTAATGGGAATTTTTAAAGCTATTTGGGAAAAGTAATTGGAAATTTAATTTGAATGCATATTTGGGTGGTTAACTTTGTACTGTAAATTGAAGACCCTAGAGACTTCAGAAACCAGAACAGGGGACATATTTATGATCAGCGCAATTTTTAGAGTCACCTGGGAACTTTAATTGAAATTTGATTTTGCGCGATTCGTAAGGCCACGTTTGGCTCTCCCTATTGTGTTAAGCCATGTGTGTGTGTTTATTTAGATATATAGATATGTTTGTGAGTGATTGGTCTCATCTTTCGGGAGCCAAAATATCTAAAAGAGAGAGAGGAGAACCGTG
>NW_021026802.1:166596-182109 GCF_004153795.1 Camellia sinensis | reverse complement strand
TGTACGGAACTAAGTGCTGCAATGCGAGTCACCTCTAGAATCCGTACGAGCCACCTCTTGAATCCATACATATGTGATCTGGGCTGATGGCCATTATGTTATTTCTTATTTCTGGGCTGATAAGCCATTCTGTTATTTCTGGGCTGATAAACCATTCTATTATTTTTGGCCGATGGCCATTCTGATAATTCTGGGCCTATGGCTGTTCTGTATCTGTTAGGCCTCTGGCCGTTCTGTATATTACTGGGCTTAAAGCCACTCTGTTAAGGAAATTGGGACCATGGCCGTTCTATAGAATATAATTCATCATATGCCTCTATAGTGATATACTTTGCTGTTTAAGTTAACCATTACATTATTTATGTGCTATTATTCACTGAGTTTTACTCACTCTGTATTTGTCTATTTCTGTAGGTAATCAACCGGGAGGCCAGTCCTAACCCTTAAGGCTTGTCCCTCTCTTGTCAACCTCAGTGTATCCAGGCACTTAATATGAAACCCGTGCATTTTGCAAAGTCTTACTAAGTTTTGGCTCATACTTTGGTTGTTTACCTATGATTGAATGTATATAACCCCTTCTTCTGTAATACTTGTGTAAGAATATGAATAACTGTAATTGAAGCTCGGGTGTATGCCTCCTGTATATTATCTACCTAATGCAATGTTTGCGGTCCTGGCATGGTAGTGGTAGCTCAATGGATGATGTTTTATGTTATTTTATATTATTAATGCTTCCGTTCAGGCCCCATATATTACGTATATCAGGTTGAGTGTCTGTTTCTGAATAAGTCATTCCCGAAACTTTTAGGGACGGGTTTGGGGCGTGACGGATCTTTTCCCCTGTTCCTCTCGCTCTCTTCTCTCTGTACTGCGCTCATTCGTCTCTCTTCGTCTGGCTCGACTGGCTGCAGGTTCTAAGTGGTTGTTTGGTTTAAAACCCTAATCTAACCCAGTGAACCTTCGTTTCTTTTTGAAGAGCAATCAACAAGGTATGCCTCCCTCTGATTATTTCTGAAACCCTAAACCCTCTTCTAAAACTCTCTTCTTCCCCATTTTTTGGTTATTTCTGAAATCCTCCCTCTTCTAAAAATATACTCTATGATTTTTACCCTATTTTCTATCTCTAGTGTTCAATCTGAATTTCTATTCTAGTCTCTCTTGGCTCACACTGATTCAAAATTTGTACTGAAGCAAGGCTTCGTAACAATTTTGTGCTACTTTGCTATTTATATATCTCAGTTGACATTCGTAATGAAATAATCCATTTTTACATTAATTAATGTAGTATTTTGTAACCATATTGTTGCTTCCATGACTTGTTCTTGAGTTGTTGCAAAATATTTCATGAGAAATTTTGGCATTAAAATTATAGGGCTAATTATATTATTTGAATTTTGATTACATTTAAAATGTTTGTAAAAATGCCCAGTTCGTTAGCGACTTAAACGAAAGTATTTTGAACTACATTTTCATTGCATTTTGATGTTGAAAACTTGTGATTGATTTAACATGTTCCCCGAAGATTTGTCCCAAAATATATTTAGTGATATTCACATAAAGCAACTAGAACTTGGGTTGGGGCCTCCCAATTTGTAAGTGTTTTTGGTAATGTTTAGTACTTGTTGTTCTAGTTGAATTAAATAGCCATCTCAAGTAAATCATTTGTTTGATTGGTTTTTAAAAACATATATATATATATATATATAAGCGAACGTAGTTCACATACAATAGAAATCCTTCTAAAAATGCTAATCAAATTGTGCTTGAACTTCACTTGTATCCTTGTTTAGGCATGAGCAGTTGACAAGATAATGGGGAAGAGACTCCAACCAACAAAAAAGTGTGAAAAGCTAAAAAGAATTGAAGTATATGATTTTAATTTTAGCTAAAATGCAGTCAACATGAAGCTTATGTTTAATAAAATGAATTTCCTCTGCATACTTTTTTCAAAGTGTATTGATGCTAAGATAATCCATGAATTTCTGTCTTCCTCTAAGTGTGGAGGCTTTCCTAGCAACCATGAAAGATTAGTGTTGAACTTTAGGATTGAAGTAGTGGAAAGTGTGAGAAAGGGAAAATTTTGATTTTTTTTTTTGCCCTTGTTGTTTAGCATGATAAATGATAATGTTGGAAAATGTAAGATTGTTAAATTTTGTGTACAACCCATAGCAACATGGTAGGTTGCTTTTCAATTTCTCGCAAAATATACATAAAATGTTTCTTGCAAAAAAAAAAAAAGAATATTTTTTTCACTAGTTTGTCACTTTTGATTTTCGGGTCTTGTTACCATGTGCACCTTATATCTTAACCATTGAATCTCCACAAACTAATCTAAGCCATTGAATAATTTAATCGAAAAAACTTAAAACCTTCTCAACCAGTTGCTGTCTTGACTGAACAGATCCTCTCTCTCTCTCTCTCTCTCTCTCTCTCTCTCTCCCGCTCTCTGATGTATTGATTGCATTTTTTTTTTAATTTTAAAAATGATTTACAAATATAATTGTTATACAAAATGTTTCAAAACCAATGCCAAAACAATATGCTTGAGCAATCATATCGTTCAATTTTATGTATGAATTTTATATTTACATAGCATTACTCGTTTTATTTTCCAACAGTGCCCTTTTTAAAACCTTATCAACGAAAATAGCTCTGCAATTCGTAATGCTGATAGTGTTTTGTTTATTTCTTGGTCTAAAACCAAAAATGACCAAAAAATACTAAGACATTTTTTATTTTTTTTTGGAATGAAAATACAAAGACAGTTGGGTTCATATAATATGGTCATTCCCCATTTGAAATCTGCTTTCTATTCTAGGAGTTGGAAGAGGTTAAGGTCTCTTTTTTTAGCCCTAGTTAAAACTTAAAACCTAATTTTCAAAACATAGGGACTTTAACGTAATTGTGGATCCAGTGGCAATGATTGTGGAATATATATTTAAAAAATAATAAATTATTTGTTTGTATTCAATCTATAAAAAAATTGTAGCTTAAAGTAATCTTGGATTGGATTTATATGCAGTTTTACAATATATGATGAAAGTAAATGTATTACTTCAAGAGCTAAATGATTATATTTGTGTGTGTTTGTGTATCTGGTTTAGATTATATTTGCTCAATGATTTTTAATTCATTTTGTCCTTTTTCTCTTGTTTATTTATTGTCTTTTGCGTATCAAATGCTAGTTTACTTATGAATTGCACACTATGTACACAAACATACATATATGTGTTTGTTCTAGAGTATTTGTTTAATGAGTTGAATTATATGGTTTTTTTTTTTTTAGTTTTTAGTTTTTAGTTTTTTAAGCAAGCAACAAAAGCCTTTATATGTTGTTGGCATGCTAATGTGTGCCCTTGCTATCAAACTCAAGTTTTGGTTTGGTCGATACCTTTTGACAACCTTACTAATAGAAAAAAGGGCAAGATGCTCTAGGAATGTATCTTACTAATAATAATAACCAAGGGCTTTTTATATGCCATGTCATTGTAAAGCTACAACTTAGAGTAGGCCTTACCTTCTATGAAATACAATTTCATGCACTTTGTACCCCTTTTCTTTGACCTAAGTTTCACCTTGTTTATAGTTTCAATTGTGACAATCAAAAGTTTACATAGTTTCGGTCAAGTTTTAATGTTAATCCTCTATCAAATATCCCCCATCAACTTTGACAGGGTGCAAGCATATGAATGGATAACACTTTCACCCCCAAGTTTCACTTTAGTGTTTAATGAGTTGATTTATATTGTAAAGAAGCTCAAATTGTCAAAAGTTATGTTATTGGGTTTACTTGTCCATATTCTGCTATGATCTCTTTTAAATTGTATTATTCTGGTCATAATTTCTTGAACTAGTAAATTGTTTGGTTGAGTTGTTATTTAATTGGAGCCTCGACTTGAAATTTTTGTTGAGTTGGTCTGTTTGAATAGGAAACAAAACAGAACAAACTGAAAAGACTAAAATGCTTCGTTTAAGAAAATTACTCCTTTTAATGTTGTCTTGTAAACTTTTTTTAGAGCTTTATTTTGTATGGATCTGACAATTATTTGCTATGTTTGATGAGGCAGTTTGTAACGGTGGTTTCTAGGTTTCGTTCTATGTATCCATTGTTGAACTTTTTTAAGGCATACATAATGTTGTAATTATTGAAGTTATTGCTACTTGGTTTTTTTTTTTTTTTTTTGTTTCTTTGAGATTCATATGTCTGTGGAATTGCAGGGAATGGCTGATCGAGTCTATCTTAGTCTCTTGCCTACAAGTGAGGGTAGTTGGGTTACTGCTGCAAGGGCATTGAGGTATTTTTCTCTGATTATTTTTATAGGTTGTACCTCTTGATGACTTTTTCATTCCTAGCACCTTAATATTATACATTTCTATGCCATGCTACTTTTTTGGGTTTAAACTTCTTTGACAAAGTGTTCAAATGACCACTGAAATTTGAATTTTGTTCAATGTATGTGTTTTATCCTCCCAAAACTATTTTGTTATTAGCCTAACAACTTTGCCTTTGTAGCGGGACCTGTTATTGTTTGTTTGGGCATTCTCTTTTTTCTCTAAAGTCTCATCACCAATCTCATCTAGGTAAATCACAAGTTTTGAATTTGATGCATCTGTCTGTGTTTGGTATAAATTGACATAGGATGAGTTTGGTAGTAGGTAGTAGGTGGTACTCCTGAAGCTTTCAAGGATTTATGTTGTATTTATATATCTACTTTGCACATTTTTGTCAAGAAGGATTCATGTTCTAAATATGTTAAGGTAGGATATATGAAAGTCTCTCTCTCCCTCACTCTCTTACTCTAGGATACATGTCTATTTTCACTAGATTCTCTAAATGGGCCTTTGTTTATAGTCACAAGGAATTGTCTAAACTCTCTCTTTTTTATGGTAAGTGTTTTTTACCTTTAAGAATAGTACATGCGATTTTGTGTTTTTATCAACTAGGTGTCAATGTTGTTAAATTGATAGAATATTTTGATGTACTTCAAGAATGACATCATATGTTTTGTTCTTAAACCTGCATTGATTTTTCTACTTTCACCATATGCTTAAAAGTATTGAGGGTTCATTTGGGAATTGGCTATTTTAGTTGGCCTTTTGACTTTTTACAAAAAGACTTGCAAAAAAGTAGATAGAAGACTTGTTGACTATTTTCTCTCTTTCCAAACAACCCGACTTGTGAATGTATTTTGCTTCTTGAATTTGGGAAGCTTGCATATATTTTTGAAGATTATAATAGTTAAAAGGGTGTTGTTTAAGTGTGTAACCCCGTTAAGGTTGCACACCGTATGCAACTTAATTATTTGCCCTTAGATTACAAAGAATTGATCAAGACCATTGAATTGTTTAATGGTAAAAGATTGAAATCCTAGGCAACCAGTTAACCCTCCTATTTCCATCCCACTTCCCTCACTCTCTCTATTTTGTCTCTCCATCTCCTTCTCTTCCTATGTAACCCTTGATTTCCATTAACAAAAAGAAGCCTCTGTTGGGTTCCATTGTTGAATCTCTATATAATCGTTGATTTCCAACAACAACGGAACTACAAGCCTCTATTGGGTTCCATCGTTGAAGTGAAAACATTCTCTTCAACTAGATATTAGGTATGGAGCTCTCTCTCTCTCTCTACCCTCTTTACTTTAGTGATTTTCCCTCAACCAAACCCTCATCCTAACTTTAACCCCTCTACGATTCGCTCAACCCAAAACCCCTCCATCTGCAACAATAACCTCTCTCTCTTTCTCAATCAATTTCTAGGGAAGCCCTAACTCTCTCTCTCTCTCTCTCTCTCTCTCTCTCTCTATCTCTCTCAATCGATTTTTGGCATGCGCTAACTGCCTCTTTCTTTTCATGATCGATCGATTTCTCCATCTCCTTTACACTTCTAAAATCAATTCTATTTATGCTTCTTGTAGCCATGGTTTTATTTTTTAAGTTACTTGTAGATTATGTGGTGTTTTAATAATTCACACACATGCACATTTGCATTGCTAGTTCCTTTTCTTTTTTTGCTTTCTGTTAAATTTATGGTTTTAGGTATGTTTTGTTCCATCAGAAAATTGCATAATTTGGACTTGTGTAGTTGTCTTGGTGCTTGATTTGAAACTATTATGTAGATAATATATGGTTCCGGGTGCTGTTTGAATTTACCATTTTACCTATGAAATTATGCTCTCACGGGTGCCATTTCTATCAAATAAATCTAACTAGCATTATTGATTGGACTAAACAGAGATAAAACTCAACATTTATATGTCAAATTGAAGATCAATTTTTGTGTAATTAGTTTTAACTACTTTAGTGTTATGTTTTTCAGTTGATCGCTTATGAATATGATTGTTAAAACCCTTCTGATTGAAACAATTAAGAATTTGTGTTAGTTTGAGAATTTCGGTTGTTCATTATATGCTATTATTTTTGTGACTAGATCAAGTAGTTAGAGCCGTTCTAGCAGTGACTCTGGTTCTTCTTCAATACGTAAATGGTATTTGTTTTGTTTTCATCTCTATATTCAACTGTAATTCAGCTTCCATTAAAGGGTTACTAGTTGATTGTGAAATAAATTTATTAATTGAATCTGATACTCCACTCGCAGATTCCAATAGTGATAGTTCCTCTACTAGGCATTGAGTGGATTCAATTAAGGACTTGATAGCATGCATATTCCCCTTGACATTCAATTAGTGCATTTCCTTAATTTTCTAAACCCATTACAATCACCCATTTACATTATCTTATATATAAAATATGATGGACTGAACTGAACAAACATGAGATGTTAAAATGTTAGGAATTATGTGTCCTTTTTGTTCTTTGAGTGATTATGTTGAACTTTTTATGTTAGTTATTTGTGAAATTCAACCTATGATGCTATAATGTTGAACTTGAGTGATTGCTTCCTCATGAATTTTTTGATACAATATTAGATGATGATTCTCATATGGCTGGGTTTTAGATGATATATATATATATATATATTTCTGGATTTCCTTAATTCACCCTATTACTTTAGCACATTTATTGCTTGATGAAAGCCCATCTCTTGTATGTAAGCTAATTGACATATCTCTAATTTTCGCAAATCAGGAAAAAAAAAACTATGTGTTTGCCATGAACGGATAATGATGCTCGACCAAAGCATGAACTGTTAGATTTTTATAAGTACTCCAAAAACTCAATAGATTTACAGAATACTCAAAATGATCTTGAATTGAATGGGCATGTTTGGTTTGAATCTCGAAACATGCTTTTGGAGAAAAAATTCCAAAAACATGTTTGGTTGAATTTTTTTTTTAAAAGATTCCAAAATCACTTCTCTCTTCGACACATCAATCATCACTTTTTTTTCAAAGTTTCTAAACTATCCAAAAAACTATTTTTTAAATAACATCTCAAAACACAAACCAAACAAGGCCGATGTATGCCATAGCTCTTGATGGAAGTTACTTCTTGAGTTTAATATAGTTTTGGCTTTTGTTTATTTTCAATAACATGCGTGCTGTTTTGTTATTCTCCATGTGATATAGTTATGAGCATTATCAATTCGTCTTTTCTACACGAACATTTTGATGAATTTTAGCATTGTTCATATTTTAATTACCTTTGATGTTTGCTCTAAGTTTATATTGCAAGACTTCTTATTCTTGACCAAAACAATGTAGACAGATTTTCATAGCAGTTCTCATTCTGTGATTTTTCAGATTTGGGAGATCAAGTACTAGTGTTGAAGAACTCAAACTTATCTGATCGGTATTTCTTCAACCATGAAGTGTAGTACTCATCTTGACTCTGCCATTTTTCAGCTCACACCCACTCAAACCAGGTAATTTCTCTCAACTTAATCAATAAACTTTGTCCATTTTTCCCCCCAATGTTCTTCACTGCTTTGTGACTAAGTTTTTTGTTTGCCAAGAGATTTGATTCGTGGTAGGTTGATTTCTGGAATTTGAATCCATGCGATACAATTTTGTTCCAATGTATTGAGTAAGTACAATTGGAGTCAATGCTTGTTCAACCATTGACTTAAAGTTCTGCAGAAACTTGGATTATATGTAGTTTAGTTTGATTTCACCTACCTATTCACATTGTGTGATATGTGGTTTTGCATAATCTATTTTGGTAAATTCCATTGATTTTTGGAGAATTGTATTGTGGTTACTAATACAATGGTTGCACATGAGGCTGCAGCTGCGGCTACTATTAATTCATTTTTTTCTTTGGTTGACCTCTATGTCTATCTTGATTTATTAGTGCAGAAATTTGTCCTAATTTCCAAATGATTTACACTCTAACCTCTATCCTAATTAATATGCTATATACTTATTACAGTTCTATAACCCCTCTTGTGTAATTGTAATTATTTCACATTTTCCCATTAGTTTGTAACATGGTGCCCTTTCTTATATACTATTTTCCCACCACCTCATTAACTCTTTTGTGAATAAGAACCTGATCAGTATTTTCGTGATGGTCAAAAAGAACCCAAAGTATTTGTTACAATTATCCTATCTTTAACAATTTTTAACTCTATTTTCAAGTTCTCTTGAAGCATGTCTCCATAATTGGGTCATTTTGAGAAGGAAAAAAAAAAAGGAAAGCAAAGTATGGAGAAGTAAGTTTCCTTTTATTCTACTTGCCATGTTGCTTAAGATTTTATAGATTATTTGAAATGATTTCTTCTTTCCCCGTGTCATTGTAGTTTTATGTATAATTTTGAGCCATTTTCAATCTTGGTTTTGGATTCCTAACCAAAATCGATTATATTTATATAATAAGTCCTAAGATTTATGTAGAACAATGAAATCTTTAATTAAATATACTTTTTAAGGCAGCCTTCTCACAGTTTCTGGGTTGTGAGGTCTTCCTTTTGTTGAACATGTATCCATTACAGATAAGCTGTCGTACTGTCACGCCCCCAAACCGCCCCTAGTAGTTTGGTGCCGTGATGTCCAGTAATCCGAGAATACCGAAGGCCAACTTACGAAATCCACACACAAACAGAGTACAAATATATGGGGCTCACAAGTGCGGAAGCAATAATTTAAAATACAAGTGGTCCATAAGAGCAGTGCATAGGTCAAATGGAATGGCATACATCTTTACATATCTTTACAACTTGAATACAACAAAGTAAAATACGTATTACATCTTGATCAAAAGGCTTCTCAAGCCGACATATACAAAATACAGTGAATACAAGCCAAGAAGCATAATTTTCAAGATTTGCCGACATAAAAATGACATCACCGACCTGAATACAAAAAAAAGCCGACAAAATCATGGATCCAAAACAAGCTTTCAAAAACACATCTAGGCGTCACCGACGTCCTGCTCATCACCTACATATATATATAGAGAGGGTGAGCTTGGATACTCAGTGAATGGTACAAATAATAAAGGTTTAGCATGAACAATAGCCGAAGTCCTTTCAAAACGAAACATTATCAAAACTTTACAAATCAAGAGATGAACCGTGTTCATCTAACAAAGCCTTACAGCTCTAAGGGACGCTCACTAACATCGGCGAGGCACAAAACGATAGCATTCCGAACAAGCAAACCCACGCGGTAAACCGTCAGTGGCAAAACGAGGGAATAACCGATCCGTAATCGATTAGGCAAGGGTGCTGCGAAAATTTAGAGTCCTCCAGCACGAGGGACTTGTGTTACTTAGGCCCACAACCCTTTTTAACACGATGGGACTTGTGTTACTTAGGCCCGTAGCCCGCTTTAACACGATGAAACTTGTGTTACCTAGGCCCGTAGCCCGCTTTAACACGATGAGAGTTGTGTTACTTAGGCCCGTAGCCCGCTTTAACACGATGGAACTGCACAAGTTTAGAGTCCTCCAGCACAAGGGACTATCCGAGAAGGTCATCCAAGAAAAACTTATACTTGATATACAAAAACAGGATATTCATTCATGCTCAACAAATACTTTCATCAAAACAAGCGAAGCAAACTTTATGAAAACATTAAGAACATAACTTTATTAAAAATACCACTCACCTAGTTCTTCAGGTGTAGGCTCAAAGCAAAGATCAAGGTCCTACAATCACACGACAATCACATTCTCAAAACAAGCTTCACATGCAAGTAAATGATCCGGGCGTTCCCACCAGATCCAAGTCAATAACGAAGCAGTACATACGGGGCGTTTAAGCACTGTTTTTCTCTCATGAAAACACACTGGGTACCAACCAGGTCGTTGCTGAGGTCCCACACCTCCTTACCGAGGTGTGGTCCCGATGGCCACATTCAAAAGCAAGGTCGGGAAAACCTGGGTTTCCCTTTGAAGAACACGAGGAACATGATGAACATGATCATGAAGAAGATGTATGCAAAGATCATAACTTATTACAAAAAAAATCTAAGATTTCATGCCATGAGTTTAAAAACATGGACCTGGGTATCCATACAAAAGGTCATGCAAGAACAAACACAGAAACATGGTTCTTGCTCCAAACTTTCGGATCAAAACGAGACTTTCTTCTAGAACATGTGTCTACTATCTTTCTCTTCCAAAACCAACTTCAAATTGATGCATGACATGCAAAACAAATTCGATCATGCAATGCAGCTAGATGATCAATAAGAACAACAATAGTAGGTTAAGATTCTAACCTCAAAACTCGAACTCAACGGTTCAAACCTCGAAGATCAAGCTTGGAAGATCTATTCTCACTCAAGAATTCCTCCTCCTTTCTCTAGAGCTTCTCTCTCCAAAGGCAAAGATTTGAGACAAAATGATTTGTTTCTAGGTCTGCCGGCTGTCTTAACACTTAGCTCGGACACGTGGCGCTACCGGGTTGGTTCAACTCAAAAGGTGATTGATTGATAAGACAAGTCTATGACAAAGCGTATTCAACAAGCTAGATGGCAAGACACATCGGCAAGCAAAGACATCGGCTAAGGGCAAGAATTCGAAAATCGAGGGGAACAAAGACATCGGCTTGGAAGGACGACACTGGACTAAACTGTGCCACACCTCAGCCTAGATGTGCCACACCTCGGTCTAGGTCATACCACTCCAGGACAAGATCACTAGGTGCAAGGGTGACATCTCAGCCTAGATGGTGCACATCTCGGCCTTGGTGATGAACACCTCGGCCTAGATAATGACATCTCGGCCAATATGTCAGGGCGAAGGTAGAGGTCAACCAAAGTGGTTCCAAGGTAGCTCTAGGTACAAAGGTTCAAAGGTGAACTAGGTTCAAGATGACCTCGGCTACACACCAAGCAAGGAACAAAATCATGCAAGCAACACTTAAACAAACAAGGCAAGGCAAAACTTGCAAAACAACATAACAAGACAAGATCATGCATGAATGTATGCAAGTATGACAAGAGTAAGGTGATGGTTGCTACACGTACTCTATTAGGATCCTTCTTGAATTAGCAATTCGTTAAATTTATTAAATTGGTTGCTGAAGCTGGTATAGATGCTCATCTAAGTATTGGTCCTCATGTTTGTGCTAAATGGAACTAGTGGTAAACCTTATAAAATTTTGTTCCAATCTATTTTTTAGTATTGCCATGATGCTCCTTCCATTCGACCTTTACCATTGGTATCGATTTGTTTCTCAACTGCCTCACTTGCCTGTCAATAATCCTCATTGGTTTCTCCTCGTAGCCCAAATCCTCATTAACCGTAATCCTAGAATGATCAATTATATGTAGAGGATCTCGGATATACTTCCTCAACATCGAAACATGAAACACATTGTGGACTTGGCTTAAATCTAGCGGCAAAGCAAGTCTGTAGGCAACGGGGTTAATTCTCTCAAGAATTTCAAACGGTCTAATATATCGGGGTGCTAATTTACCTTTCTTTCCAAATCTTGAAACTCCTGTCATCGGCGAGATCCTCAAAAATACATGATCCCCAACCTCGAATTCTAGCTCCTTTCTCCTCTGGTCGGCATAACTCTTCTGTCGACTCTGCGCGGTTCTAATCCTCTGCTGAATGAGTTTAATCTTTTCGGTCGTTCCTTGAACTAACTCGGGGCCAATCAAAGCTGTATCTCCCACCTCAGTCCAACATATCGGCGACCTGCACTCCCTTCCATACAAAGCTTTGTACGGCGCCATGCTAATGCTGGCTTGATAACTGTTGTTGTATGCGAATTCTACTAATGGCAGATGCGATTCCCAGCTTCCCTTGAAATCCAATACACACATTCTGAGCATATCCTCAAGTGTCTGAATGGTTCTTTCCGTTTGCCCATCAGTCTGGGGGTGAAAAGCTGTGCTAAACCTCAACTCAGTCCCCAAGGCTCTTTGCAGGCTCTGCCAAAATCTAGAAACGAACTTCGAATCTCGGTCTGATACAATGGACACCGGCACACCATGAAGTCTAATAATCTCATTCACATACAGTTCGGCAAGTCGGTCGGCATTGAACGTAGTTTTAACTGGCAAGAAGTGTGCTGACTTAGTTAATCTGTCAATGATAACCCAAATTGAATCCATACCTCTTTGCATCCTCGGCAAACCCACCACAAAATCCATGGAGATGTGTTCCCATTTCCACTCAGGAATTGACAAGGGTTGTAGAAGTCCTGCTGGTCTCTGGTGTTCTGCCTTCACTTGCTGACAACACAGACACTGGAATACGAACTCAGCTATTTCTCTTTTCATATTTGGCCACCAGAAGGTCCGCTTCACATCTTGATACATCTTGGTGCTTCCTGGATGAACGGCAAATTTGGAGTTGTGGGCTTCTTGCAAAATCTTCCTTTTTAACTCTGGGACGTCGGCCACGCATAATCTTCCTTCGAATTTAAGCACTTGATCTTCAATGGCGTATCCTGGCCTCGGCTTGGTGACGAACTCATCAATCACTTTCTTGAGAAATTTATCCTCCATCTGCCTGGTCTTCACTTCCTCAATAATAGTTGGCTCCTGTAACGCTCTCAAAATAAACCCATTATATATATATCATTGACATGCATTATTTAAAGAAAACAATTTTATTAATTCATTCATCAGAGTATCACTAAATAAAAGCATTACATGTAACATCGAATAAAATGCCCTACAGGCTTACATCTTTCCAAGCCAACACTTGGATACAAAAAGATGAGTTCTAACTCAAAGCAAGAAAAGCCCTAGGCTTAGATGTTTACATGTACTAATAAATAAAGACAATTAACTAAAGAAAGTCTTCAGAATTCAAGTCCCTTCCAAGCTAAGTCCTTGGAGGTAGCTTATCACCTGAACTTGAAAATGATGTTCCCATAAAGGGTGAGCCACAGCCTAGTAGAAATATACTAAACCACATATAAGCAATGAATAAAGCAATAGCATTCAACAGATGGTTAACCAAGATAATCAATTACTTCATTTTACAGTCTCATGACACTATTGTCTAAGACACGTTTTACTTTCCAACTTTATCAACATGGCTCAGAACCTGGCCAAACTTACAACAGTGAATTATATATATCATATTCACATTCTTCCAATATCAACAAACAAATGAGACTCAAGCTCAAATCAAAACACTTCATACTTCCAGATTGATACACATTTTAGTGCTGTATCAATAAAATACTTCTAATGAAAAGGGGAGGTGAGTTGTGCAAATAAACCCTTGAAATACCCTGTGCATGCTCTGTTTGTCCTCTATTGCAACAAGATGAACTTGTGCAACAGTGGCCAGCAGGCCACTTTCATGGCCAACAGGTGGCCGGCCGACCACTAGTGCAACATTGAGCAGTGTGTTTCTGAGGTATAGCAGAGTTATTCTGGAAGTGGGCAACAGTGTGTGTGTGTGTGTGTTCAATTGTGCAAACAGAGGCATTAAGAAGCAAAATAGTGGCTTTTCTGGTGGATCATGTTCTAACTAAATAAGTTTTTAGATTATGAGAGAATAGTTTAATCTATATGGAGTGTAGACACCCCATTTTTTACGGCCCTTACGACTTGGACACCATCGTATACACACCCGATAATGAGTTTATATGCTCACCATCGAAGTCCTTAGCGGAATGCCACAGCTTTGAGCCTTTTAACCCTACACCCCAGTTACCTCAATTTGGGACGAAGCCTTGGTTCTTCAAGCCTACAGCTTTTGGTGGCCTACCAGCCACCTTTTGAGGCTGCCGGCCATCACTTTGGGGCTGCCGGCCACTGATGTGGCTTGCCGGCCACCAGTTTCTTTTGAAGATATTTTGTGACAGTTGTGCCAGCTATTTGCACAGATGCATGCATCTGGCCCTATGTGTAGGGCTAGATATCCTTGTAGGGAATTCATGTTTCTATATATAGGAGACTCCACTCTCATGTTTTAGGGTTAAAAAATTTTGAGATCAAAATTTTTCCTCTCTCTACAATTCTATTAAAACTGATTAAAAACCCGCTGCTGTCTAATTAAACTGAACAGGCTCGCTCGAGCGAAGACATGGTCGCTCGAGCGACAAGACACAAGAAACACTCGCTCGAGCAAAGAAAACCTCGCTCGAGCCAAGAATGCAACACTACAGGTCCAAACCAGACGCAAACGCTCGATCGAGCTAAGAAAATCTGGCTCGAGCCACCAAACACGAAAACAACCCTCGCTCGAGCGACTAAGTACTCGCTTGAGCGACCAACCCAAAAACTGGTCAGCAACACTTGGTTTCCGAGCCCAACCAACCTGAAACAAACCTGCCCAACACATCCCATAACTCCAAATAAGAAAATAAAGAATGACAACAACAATTATACAAATGATAGAATCTACGGAACCTAAGTCTGGATACAATAATCAAATGGGAAAAGACCGGGGTCGCTATAACCTCCCCCCCTTAAAAGAATTTCGTCCCCGAAATTAAGCATAAGTTTGTAAACAAAAACAAGTTTTTCTCAATTCTCAAAGATATTATATAATAACATTAAACATCTTGACCCTATACTGGTCGCTTCACTTCTTTATCAAGGGGTATCTCACAATATATATAAAACAACATATATCTCAACCTGTATCATTATTATGCATTATTCCTTTCAATGTTAACAATTCCCATATCATATTCAATCGCATGATATATATACCACACATTCAACAATGTACTCAACATATGCAATGCTACACTAAACTTCAATAATGAAGCAAGTTTCAAGATACACCCCTTTTTCTAAAACATACTCAACGTTTTACAACTTAAGACGTATGCAAGGCTCTTAAGTTCAACAATAATACAAAATCTAAATACAAGATTACAAATCAATAAACATGTCCGGGTATTTTTCACGGACTTCCAACTCGCGTTCCCAAGTGGCTTCCTCCACTCCGTGATGTTTCGTCAATTTTTAGCAACATATGCAAAAATCGTCAAAAAAAATTATTTTTAACCATAATTTTACTATAATTTAATTTTAATATGATGAGAATTAAATTCAACTATTAAGATTTATCGATAATTATACTTAAAAAAAAAAAAAAACATTGGGCCAAATAAAAGCACATGATCGTACTCCAGGTCTGTTTCGATACCAAACATCTGTTGGAAAAATGGTTTAATATAGGCAT
>NW_021026802.1:144950-162462 GCF_004153795.1 Camellia sinensis | reverse complement strand
TTTCTCGGGAGTTGACTTTTGTTGACTTTTCATTTCCCGAGAGTTGACTTTTTGTTGACTTTTTCCACTTTTGGCCCATTTTGCTCATTTTTGCTTCCCTTTTGCAGATTCTTGAAAATGGCGGGTACTTCTTCCCATGGCGGAGGTTTTCCAGGTGCCGGAGATGATTTCAGCCCGGAAGTGCGAAAAACGGGCGCTGGGAGGCTCCGGAAGAGAGATAACTGGCTGCTGCAACAATTGCTGGCCTCCCACCCTTCAGTGACCTTCCTTGTGATAAAACAGAGGTACCTGCCAAAAATGAACGAAAACCGTTGCAAAACGAATGTTCCGGGGCCAAAACACGCAGTTCGGGGTCCCGAAAATGGGCTGTTAAGCACCGAAAATGGTATTCGACCTCGAAGTGGGTTTCTCAACCCCCAGTGTCCCTCAAAAGGGAGCAAATAGGAAGTATGCCAAAAACCGGGGAAAACGGAGATGGTCAGGCGGTCCCGAACCGAGGCACACGGCCTGACGGCTCCGAAAACCGGAAACCGGACTCCGAAATGGGCAAAATGGCCTACGGCCACCAAATGTAGCCTACGGACATTGAGAGATGGTCTACGGGACCTCTCCCTTCCCTCAAGAAAAGAAACAGAGAAAACCGAGTCTGGTTCGCAAACCGAGGCAAGGTACAAAAGAGGGTTCGGAAGTCCGGAGGCAGGGCTCACGGCCGCGACTCTGAAACTTCTGAACGAGCACATTATGCAACATCACCAAGCGCTCAATCGGTGACGTCTGAGTCTTAAGGTCGGTCAAAAATGGGGTGTCTACACCAAGGTATATTCTGTGTCTATTTGTTACTATTATTAAAACAGTGGTAATTCTCTCATTTTTGTTACTGGAGAGTGTTGATTATTGAGTATGGTCAATTTATTAGTGATAAATTTATGCTATATACTTTTGTTAAATTTTTATATTTATACAGTGATAAACTTATTATTCATTGATTCTATATGTTGTATGCTGCTATTGAATTTTTGTCAGTGATAAATTTATCTATGGCTGGTGATATATGTTATATACTTTGTGTTTTGATTTTCCTTTTGTAATTTTTTTATTTGTTATTGATAACGTGTATATATTTTTTGTTTGTAGGTTTATATCCGTTATGTTTTGCCATTGTTGATAGTGAAAGTTATGACAGTTGGCATTGGTTCTTGTCAAAGTTATTTGTTATTTTGACTCCAGGAAGGGATATTGCGTTTGTTACTGATCGACATGGAGGTTTGCTAAAAGCTTTAGCTGAGGTCTTTCCATTTTCTTCTTATTCTTTTTGTCTGATGCATTTGAAGATAAACTTGAAGGCTTATTTGTTAGTGAAGAGTCGTGAATCTAAAGAGTATATGCTTACTCTTTTTAGTAGATATGCATATACTCCTACTATTGAGTTGTTTAATGAGCTATTTGAAGAATTTAAGGATTGTTGTGGTCGTAGTGTTGAGAAGTTTCTTGAGGATTTGACTAATGAGTGTTGGTGTAACGCTTATTTTCAAGGCAAGAGGTATGGTGAAATGTGCACAAATGTTGTGGAATCTTTTAATTCATGGATTACGGATGAACGCCATTTGTTTTCAACTAGTCTTGTTGATGCTATACGGGTGAAACTAATGGAGCAATTTTCAAAAAGGAGAGAAGTTGGGAATAAGTGGAATTGTATTGTTTGTCCTTTTGCAGAGAAAAAGTTGGAAGAAGCTTTTAATGATACAAAAGCATGGATAGTTAAGAAATGTAGCGATGACATTTATGAAATCTAATTGGATCATTCAGTTATGGTTGATATTGGGAAGCGCTGTTGTTCTTGTCGATTGTGGGAAATTCATTCTTTTCCTTGCACATATAGTTTTTGTGCTATAAAGAGGAGTGAGAAGGATCTGAATTGCTTTCTTGATGATTACTACCGTGTTAGTAGTTATTGTGATTCTTATTCACATTCTATCTATCCAGTTCCTAGTATGTGAAAGCCAAATGTAGTTGTTGATGATGACGTTTTACCTCCTCTTTGTAAGAGACCAGCTGGGCGTCCAAGAACGGAGAGAATACCTTTTAAGGGCAAAATCAAGAGAATTAGGTGCAGTAGGTGTGGAAAGATGGGAACTCATAATCGGAGACATATAAAGAAGCTTTGCTTTAGTTGTATTGATTTTAATTGAAGTACTTTGTTTAGAGGTGTTATTTGCATTGAGTGATTGAGTATTTTTTGAAAGATGTATCATTTTGATACTTACATTGAATGATTGAGGAATTTGTTGAACATAAATTATATTTTTTGCTGATATTTTTACCGGATTAAGTTTCACAGATTTTATATTATTTGATTTGGGAAATGTAGTTGCTATTTTTGGTGTTTTATAAAGTGATAAATTTATCACTGGTTGGTTTGGACAAGTTGGTGGATTATTTTTTTTGTAAGAATGATAAATTTATGATTAATGTAGTTCTTGAATTTTGTTATTTTCAAGAATGATAAATTTATCACTGATTGTGTGGGAAGAGTTGATGGTTTATTACATTTATGTCAGTGGTTGATAAATTTATCACTGTCATATCCAAGCAAATGTTCTTTTCTAAAGTGATAAATTTATCATTGTCTGGAGTTATCTAGTTTTTCCAGGAAAAATTTCCACAATACAAAGGTGTTGATCAAATCTCTAGAATACATAATTGCATATCTGCTGTGTTAACTGCTTTAAAAAGAAAAAAAAAATTTAGATCAACTACCATGTTTTTCTAGTTTAGCAGCAAGTTCTCAGTCTGCATACTGTTTTATAGTCACTTAGAAGCAAGCTTTGGATGTTTGAGTTGTTTAACTGAAGTATCAAATGATTTTGATTATTCAGAAATCACCAAGGATGGCATGTTCTTACATTCATTCTCAAACTTGGGAATATCTACAAATTATAACAATATTTTAATTTTCAATTTGGACAATGTAATAGTGCTTTTGTTTTAATTTTCAGTTAGGTAAATTTTTTATTATTTTTTATAATGTTTTGTTTGAATTGGGGAAAAAGAATGAGAGAGAGAGAGAGAGAGAGAGAGATAGAGAGAGAGAGACACATACAAAGAGAGAGAGAGAGAGTTGCTGGTTTTTTTTTGTTTGAATAGTGGTAAATTTATCAGGGTTCACAGTGATAAATTTGTTGAAACAGTGATAAATTTATCAGTGTAAACAAAACACAATAAAAAATAAATTTATCAGTATAGTAACTCCAAACCTGTTATTAACCTTTAAATTCAACACAAATACTTAGATTAGAATTAATATTTTTGAATGAAATTTGGATAACAAGACTGATATCAAAAGCCAGATCTGGTAACAATATGGTTAAAAAAGAGTGAATGTTTCATTGAAGCAAATTTGACATTGTAACAACCAAGTATTGTCCATAACTTTGACATTGTAACGACCAAGCATTGTAATATTCATTGGAGGAAAGTAAGAACCAAAATCATCAAAATACAGGCAACACTGTAACAAGCAAACAAGCAAAATATATGAAGTATTGACATTCTAACAACCAAATGAATCACTGTTTCCTTTTGTTTTCTTCTCTTCCAGATCTGTTGATTATTGCAAAGGCAAGTCATCAATGTTTTCATCAGGTATTTGTTGTTGAGCAACTTGTTGGTCAGTAAAAAAGATAGTTAACATATCGACTCTCAATTGATTGCATTCTTGCTTGGAAAAAGTAGGCATTATGTTGTTCTCCTAGATGTGTGATGTTCCATTTTGCAAATCTTGAGATTGCGTTCTTGTCATTTGGTTTGATGATCTTTGTATGCTTACATATCCAATACTGTTGAGGACAAAAAAAATGTTATAAATAAGTATTTAGTAAATGTAAATATTATAGTTTATAAATTATAAGTGAGGTATTTACTTACCAATAAGATGATAACACATCCTTACACTCTATCAATTTGGTTGATGTTGCTTGCTATTGATCTTGCAAGATGTTGTTTTGCTGCGCCACACCAATCATAAGACTTCGTTTTGTCAATATCCTTGAGGTATTTCATAAACCCCCAACCAATTGTAGTCCCAGTACCCGGATATAACAAAAGCAAACAAACCAGAAGGCACACAAGCCTAACAACATCTTCTACATCTTCATTGTTGTTGCTTCTCAAAAGTTTCGTTAACAACTTTTGGATTGCAGCACTTGTCATTATGCTCTCGGTTATTTTCCTTTTTTGCACCATAGCTACCTCATTTTTTCATCTATATGCGAGGTTCATCTTCTCCTGTCCACATGCAATCCCAAAAATTAACTTGAAGTTATTTCTTTTCAACTTCAGCTTCTTCCCACCAATTTCAAATGTAGTTCCATCCATTTGGTAAGTTTGCAAAATTTTTGCAACCACATCATCATATTTAATTGAATCTCTTTCTTTTAACCTTGTTTTCACTCAATGTATCAACTAGAAGTGAAAAAGGAGTCTTTCTCAATAATGTCAAATGCTCCTCTCTAAGTTTGGTTGTCTTGAAAAATTTGATAAGAGATTGAAGGTTAGAACGGTAGATATACTTTGCTTCATTATCATGTATCTGTTCAGTCCTAGTTTTTCTTCCCTCTTGCTTTGTGGAGCTCTGTAGCTTGTTTCAGTTGCTGCTGTTTGGGCTCCTCATTGTCAATGTTAGATTCAGGTTTAACTTCTAGTTGATTTTCACTTTCATGTGTTGTTGGCTCTATAACAAACTCAACTTTTTCAATCTTTTTTTTCTTTGAGAAACTTGTTTCTCGACGACATAATCTTTTACGATGACTAGGAACATCTGTACAAAAATGTCAAGCATGAACATTGAAAATTAAGACGAATTTATCACTGAACTAGGCAAACTAAGAAGAATTTATCACTCTATTATGCAAATTAAGCAAATATATAACTGTATAGCAAAGTTTAGATTCCAAATTGCAAAAGAACATGAAGTATCACGATGAAGATGAAAACAACTGATAACAAATTTTATCACTCCATTAGGAAAATTAAGCAAATCTATCATTCTTATAGCAAATTTTATCACTGATTTGGGCAAAGTAAGCCAATCTAACATTGTATAGCAAATTTTATCACTAGATTAGCAAAAGTAAGCAAATCCATCATTGTATAGCAAATGAACATGAAGATGTGATTATTATGAAGTTGAATATCACTAATAAATTAATACTGTATGGTTCAGATTGAAAATAGTTTCAAGTTGAATTTTATCACTCAATTATAGTTATGAGAGAAGACGGAAAGCAAATCTGTTATTCTTATAGCAAATTTTATTACTGAATTGGGCAAAGTAAGCAAATCTGTCATTGTATATCAAATTTTATCACTGAATTAGTAAAAGTAAGCAAATCCATTATTGTATAGCAAATGAACATGAAGATGTGATTATTATGAAATCGAATATCACTCATAAATTAATACTGTATAATTCACATTGAAAATAGCTTCAAGTCTAATTTTATTACTCAATTATAGTTATGAAAGAATAAGGGAAGCAAAACCATAGTTATGAAATAAGAAGGGAAGCAAATTCATCATTGTAACAAATTTTATCACTCAATTAGGAAAATTAAGCAAATCTATCATTCTTACAGAAAATTTTCTCATTGAATTGGGCAAAGTAAACAAATCTGTCATTGTATAGCAAATTTTATCACTGAATTAGCAAAAGTAAGCAAATCCATCATTGTATAGCAAATGAATATGAAGATGTGATTATTATGAAGTTGAATATCACTCATAAATTAATACTGTATAACACACATTGAAAATAGCTTCAAGTTGAATTTTATAACTCAATTATAGTTATGAAAGAAGAAGGGAAGCAAATCCATGATTATAACAAATTTTATCACTCAATTAAGAAAATTAAGCAAATCTATCATTCTTATAGTAAATTTTCTCACTGAATTGGGCAAAATAAGCATATATGTCGTTGTATGTCAAATTTTCTCACTAAATTGGACAAAATAAGAAAATATGTCGTTGTATGTCAAATTTTCTCACTGAATTGGGCAAAATAAGCAAATCTGTCGTTGTATGTCAAATTTTATCACTGAATTAGCAAAAAGTGAGCAAATCAATCATTGTATAGCAAATGAACATGAAGATGTGATTATTATGAAGTTAAATATCACTTAATTATAGTTATGAAAGAAGAAGGGAAGATGAATATGACTCATGTTTGATTTGCATGTTTATTGAAGATGAACTAAACAGGGAGAGTAGATGTCCAAATCAGAATATAGATCGAAATGGTGGAAGATTTGCTTGGGAACTTTTCGGAATCGGTATGAAAACAGAGGTGATTTCTTTGGAAACGCTGGGAGATTCAAGGAAAATCTTTTCGTTTGTTTCGATTTCCAAATCGCAAATCGCCTCAGAATGGTTTCCAAATCGCCTCAAAATAGTTTCCAAATTAGAACAATTGAGAAGGAGTGTGTGTGTCACGCGCGCAGGGGAGAGCTCGTGATATCTTCTTTGCTTCACGTGTGTGGTGTGACATTGAGGGATAAAATTGGAAACTGAAATAGGGCAGGACTTGTTGGGTATTATTCTATTTGCATGGGACCGGCTGGTAAGTCCCCCTAAACTTTGGCCTTGTTTGGGAAGAAGGTTGGGTTAAAATAGTCTATTAAAAAATAAAATAAGCTAAAATAGTCAATAAGACAAAATGTCACATCCAATCCATAATCATTTTATTTTTTCTTTCACAACTATCAAATCAACTATAAAAAAAGGTCAACCAACTTCCCAAACATAATTATTTTAGCCAGGTTAAAATAACCAAAAAGTCAAATAACCAACTAAAATAGCCAACTTCCTAAAGAAGACTTTATAATATTTTATTTAGAAAATAATTTTCTAATTAAAATTTTATCAGTGCTTCCTCACTACTGCGATTGTGTCACCTCACCTCGCCACTACCCTAACCACTACCACCACTAATATAACCAGTGGCAAGACATTAAAAAAATAAAAAAAAAATTATTTTGTTAAAACATATCTAAAAAAATAAAAAATTCTTCTTCCGAAACAATTCTTTTTTTTAGGTTAAATTGAACATATATTAAAGGAAATTAGGGGTACACGAGTCTAGGGTATAATATCCCATTAGTATCATCATACAACTGGCTTACAATAATAGAAGGAGCAATATGGAAAAAATGTAAACCCATCATTGTAGAGTAACCGAAATTAGCTATAATATCTGCACTTCTATTAGCTTCCCAATATATGTGATTAATTGCTTGAACTACCAGTTTTCTCATAAGGAATCTGCAATCAAAGATGAGATTATTTAGATAATGATGCATGTTGGAATCCTCCAAGGTCAGAGTTTGCATTAGTTTGGAGTCTGTTTTAATTTTTAGATTGGTGAAGTTATTTTCCCAAGCTATTTTTTTGAGCCCATCCGAATAGCCATAGTTCAGCCTCAATGTAAGAGTTAGATCCAATGAACTTGTTGTCACGACCCAAACCCGCCCCTATGGGTTTAGCACCCTAACCGGCCAATAATCCGTGATTACCGAAGACCTGCTTAACAGTAATGACAGTAATACAGAGTAAAGGGGCTGGCGGAAGCAAAAACAGTAAATAAAAGATGTCCAATGAGCTGTGACAGTCTGAATGCAAAAAGACTTTTATGAACAAGTCACATTCGTAACCAAAACATATTTACATATCAGATATACATACATACAAGTTAGGGATTCAATAGGATTCTATAACATCTATTGCAAAACAGAAACAGAAGGGTGAATCTGAACACCCCAAAACAGTCGCAGCTCAAACGGACTTGGAACCTCGACGCAAGGCACAAAGGTTGGCTTGACAAAACAAGAGCTAACCGGATGCTCCTAGCTCCGGTCTGGTGCTTGGACACCTACATATATATATATATATATACATAAACAGTGAGTTAAAGCCCAGTGAATAATAGTTATGTAAAGATGTTAAGAATGAATGTCCTTTCAGTAATTAAATAGTCATATCAGTCACTTAGAAACCATAGCAGTTATATGTGGTGCATCTCATAACAAAACAGTACGGTAGGTCTTAACAGACCGAACAGTCAGTTGATGACCATCATAACAGTAACAGTAGTGGATCTAAACATGGGAACCGACAGAGATCTCTGTGCCAGTAGTAGTAACAGTACAATAACAGTAAATTGCTATGGATGCCACGAATACAGTTTACAAATAGGACAAACATTCATTCATTAAACAATAACGTTTCAGTAAGCAGAACCGTTGATCATTCAGAAAATAATCATAATTGAACATATCTTTACAACATTGTTACTCACAGAGCACTGGGCTATAAGCAGCTAGTGGGCGTCCTCGGGTGCCAACCGTACACAGTTACAGAACGAACACACACTAAGTTACACACTCGAGAGTCAACAACTTAGTCCCTATCTTGACTCGGTGTAGTTCTACATCAATATCCTCATTAAATGCCTTAAACATGGCCTAGGAATGCCTAGGATGGAAAGAGGATGCAATGATGCACTTTAAAACACTTTTCAAAATTTGCTGAAATAGGGGTCCACGCTCGACCGTGGCTTCTACGCTTGAGCGGACATGCAAACAAAGGAGCTCCGCTCGAGCGTGACTTCCTACGCTCGAGCGGACTGCAAATTTCATGAAAAGTACTGGATGCATGCAATTGACGCTTGACGGACGCTCGACCCTCGCTCGAGCGTGAGACTTAGGTCCTCGCTCGAGTGTGAACTTTCTCGTTTGAGCGGACTGTAAAACACATGAACTTCTGGGCATATGCATTTCACGCTCGAGCGTGACTTTCCACGCTCGAGCAGAAGTACATGTATTCAGAGTGCACGCTCGAGCGTGAAGTCCGACGCTTGAGCGTGGGTCCAAAACCTGGAATTTCCAGATTGAACCTCAAGCTGAAAATTCAACTTTTAAAGCTTCAAATTCGATCCCCTTGGGCTAATTTTCAGGAAAGCTCTTGGAAACTCATAGTATAACATGTCTTTGAAGATCAATTTGTAAAATCAAGCCCAAAGGTAAGTCAATTGAACACAAATTCAAAGGAAACTTGAAGAACGCTGCAAAAATCATACATGCATGAGTTCCCATGAACTCCAATGTTTCAAAACATGATCCAATGCAAGCTTTAGCTCAAGAACATGGTGAATTCATAGACCTCTACTAAAATATGCACATGCATGTAAGGATTTCATGCAAAACAACTTCAATTTTCAAGAACATGTACATGCATGCATGGATTCACACTCAAATTCAACTTTTTAAACCCATTCTTGACTTAGATCACCAATTTATCATGGACCATGCAAGAAACAACTTAAATACACAATTGAGAGGATGAATTTTCTACCTTATGCCTTGAATTCAAGATGTGGAAGCTCAAATATGCATATTCCCTTCAATTCCTCTAAGTTTCAAGCCAATCTAGATGAACTCAACTTCTTTCCTCTAACTCTCCTCTCACCCACGGTTTGGTCTTCAAAAGATGAGAAAATGATATGAAACTAAGCTCTAAACAATGTTTAACAAAGTGGCCCACTAATGGCAATTTGGTAATACCTCAAACTAATGTAATTTAACATTATTTAATCAAATTTAGTCATTCCAAATCAAATTTCAATTAAATCTACCATAAAATCACATAAATTATAATGAACACATAACAACAATCGATTTCTGATTCGGCCGCTGATAAGGCCTTCAATTTGTAGTTCGAAATTCAAAACATGAACAGATCGATCAAATGACAAACAGATAGAAATGCAAGTAAAACAATATACTCTTGCAATCAGTTCAGAATTTCAGTCTAATCAGTTACTTATCATTCTAAGTCACAGTTTAGCATTAGTTAGAGGTGAGGGTTGTCACAGTCTTCCCTCCTTAAGAAAAGTTTGGTCCTCCAAACTCGAATTACCTTCATTTTGGAAGAATACCGGATTCAGTGGGAACAATTCAGGGTATCTCTTCATCATATCGTCTTCCCTTTCCCAAGTGGCATAGACGCCACCATGGTTTTGCCAGTCCACTTTCACTAATGGGATTTCTTTGTTTCTCAACTTCTTGATCTGTCGGTTCACAATCTGAATAGGCCGTTCTTCATAAGTGTAGTCATCACTTAGCACTGCACGGGTAGGCTCGATCACATGGAAGGGATCCCGAAGATAATCCCTCAACATTGAAATATGGAAGACATTATACATATGCTCCATTTCAGGAGGAAGCGCTACTTGATACGCCACCAGATTAATCTTTTCAATGATTTCATACGGCCCGACATATCTTGGCGCTAGCTTGCCCTTAATCCCAGAACGGGTCTGGCCTTTCATCGGTGTCACTTTAACAAAAACATGATCACCTACTTCATATTCCCTGTCTCGCTTTCGGACATCCACATAACTTTTCTGTCGACTTTGTGCGGTTTTCAGTCTCTGTTGAATCAGTTTCACTTTTTCGGTAGTCTCATATACAATTTCGGGCCCAAGTAAAGGCCCATCTCCAACTGTTGCCCAGCAAATAGGAGATCGACATTTTCTGCCATACAAAGCCTCGAAAGGCGCCATACCAATGCTTGAGTGAAAGCTGTTGTTGTAGGCAAATTCGGCTAAAGGTAAATGGCTTTCCCAATTTCCTTGGAAATCAAGGACACGCATTCGCAGTAAATCTTCCAAAGTCTGGATGGTTCTTTCTGACTGGTCATCTGTCTGAGGATGGTATACACTACTCAATCTCAGTTCAGTACCCAATGCTGTCTGTAGGCTTTGCCAAAATCTCGATGTAAACTTCGAGTCCCTATCAGAAACAATGGACACAGGCACTCCATGCAATCTAACAATCTCATCAATATAAATTATAGCCAATTTGTCTGCATTGTAAATTGTTTTGACAAGTAAGAAGTGAGCAGATTTAGTCAATCTATCAACAATAACCCAAATTGAGTCCATACCTTTACTGGAGTGAGGTAAACCAACAATGAAATCCATAGTGATATGTTCCCATTTCCACTCCGATATTGGTAAGGGTTGCAGTAAGCCTATGGGTCGTTGATGTTCAGCTTTAACTTGTTGGCAATGAAGACATTTCAATACAAAGTCAGCAATCTTTTTCTTCATTCCTGGCCACTAGAAATTCAGTTTCAAGTCTTGGTACATTTTCGTATTTCCTGGATGGATAGACAGTTTCGAATTGTGGCCCTCTTGCAGAATTCATCTTTTCAGTTCAGAATCATTCGGTACACACAACCTTCCCTGGAATTTTAGCACATTGTTCTCAAATTTAAAGTCCGGCCTCGGTTTGAACTCCCGTTCATCAATGACCTTTTTCAAAAAGTCATCTTGTTGCTGCTTCTCTTTAATCTCCTCAATCAGTGCCAGTTGAGCAGAAATAGTAGCCAATGTTCCACCTTGTTCACGCAAAACAATCTCAACTTCAAATTTTTCAAGGTCACATAGCAATTCTTTCTGTCCGGTGAGTAAACAGGCTAAATTTCCAACTGATTTCAGACTCAGTGCATCGACAACGGTGTTAGCTTTCCCCGGATGGTACAAAATTTGCAAGTCATAATCTTTTATCAGTTCTAATCATCTCCGTTGCCTCATGTTCAATTCTTTCTGTGTGAAGAAGTATTTCAAACTCTTGTGGTCTGTGTACACCTCACATGTTGCCCCATAAAGATAGTGACACCAAAATTTCAATGCAAACACTACTGTAGCAAGTTCTAAGTCGTGGGTCGGATAATTTTTCTCATGCGGTCTCAGTTGTCGGGAAGCATATGCAATAACTTTACCATTCTGCATCAATACACATCCCAAACTCTTATAAAAAGCATCACTAAATACGGTAAATCCATCCGTACCTGAGGGTAGGGTAAGAATCAGTGCAGTCACAAGTCGAGTCTTTAACTATTGAAAAGCTGATTCTCTCTGGTAAGTCCAGTCAAATGATATCCCTTTTTGAGTCAACTGAGTCAACGGTAGGGCAATTTTGGAGAAGTCCTTCACAAATCTTCTATAGTATCCGGCTAAGCCTAAGAAACTTCGGACTTCAGTAACATTAGACGGTCTGGGCCAATTCACTACTGCTTCAATCTTCTGTGGGTCAACTGAAATGCCATCCTTATTGATCACATGTCCCAAAAACATTACATTGTCTAGCCAAAATTCACATTTCGTTAGTTTTGCATACAGTTTCCGTTCTCTTAAGGTCTGTAAGGCAATGTTCAAATGATGTTCATGCTCTTCCGTGCTTTTGGAATAAATCAAAATGTCATCTATGAAAACAACTACAAATTCATCGATGAATGGTTTGAAAATTCTGTTCATAAGGTCCATAAATGCAGCAGGTGTATTAGTAACTCCGAAAGGCATAACAAGGAATTCGTAATGTCCATACGTCGTTCGAAAGACAATCTTTTCAATGTCCTCTGGTTTGACTTTCAACTGGTGGTATCCGGATCTAAGGTTAATTTTTGAAAAGGCCTGAGCACCCTGTAACTGGTCAAATAAATCATCAATACGAGGCAGTGGGTACTTGTTTTCACTGTTACCTTGTTCAGTTCACGGTAGTCAATGCAGAGTCTCAATGAGCCGTCTTTCTTTTTCACAAACAAAACTGGAGTGCCCCATGGCGAAGTACTAGGCCTAATGAACTTCTTATCCAATATTTCTTGCAGTTGAATTTTTAATTCTTTCAGTTCGGTAGGTGCCATTTTGTACGGAGCTTTGGAAACTGGCTGTGTACCCAGAATCACATCAATGGTGAACTCAATGTCCCTGTCAATCAAATCCCCTGGAAAATCATCTGGAAATTCTCTGAATATGGAAATACTGTCCACATTAGCTTTAGCATCAGTAGGTACTGTCAATATACAACATAGATACCCTTTATATCCCTTCTTAATTAGTTTAAAAGCTTTCATAGACGAAATCAGATATAGGGGAGGCACTACACCAACTCCGTTAAATACAAATTCAAGCAATCCAAGTGGACAGAAAACAACTTGTTTTGTTACACAGTCTATGGTAGCATGATATTTTGTTAACCAGTCCATTCCCAATATCACATCGAAATGATCGATATTCAAAGGCAGTAAATCAATATACAAATGCACGCCCCCAACAATAATTTCACATGCAGGGTACATGTAAGCACAAGTCATAGATCCCCCAACAAGTGAAGATACAGTTAACAAATAATTCATGGGTTCCAGTGGTCTATTTAGTTTTCGTGGAAGTATGGGTTTATTGTTAGTAAAATTATGGTGGGCCTATATGGACAGCAACGAAGCAGTAATTTAAAGTTGACAAGTTCAAGAAGAAAATCAAGCAATTGTGGTATTGGTTCAAATGCCTGAAATGGATGAAGACTTCTTTCGATGAAGTGATGGTAACAAACACATGCTTTCAAGCAGTGCATGGACATGGAAACGGATGAGACAAAGTTTGAGCATGGCTGGACGACAATGGTCGAAAATTTTGGACTTCAAACCAACAGTTGGGTGTTGGAGACATATGAGAAGCGTCATATGTGGGCTGAGGCATATATGCGTGGACATTTCTTTGCTGGGATGAAGAGCACTCAGCGCTCGGAGTGTATGAATGCTTATTTCAATCCCTTCCTCCAACACAAATTGAAACTATCTGAATTTGTTAGGCACTATGATCTGGCTCTTGCAAGGATAAGGTATAACGAGGCTGGAGATGATGCTGAAACAAATAACACTTTTCCGGTATTGATTACTCCATTGCGAGATATAGAGAGACATGGAGCTGAGCTATTCACCCGAAATATATTTAGAATGTTCCGAGATGAAATCTTAGAAGAGGGGAAGTTGAATGTGAAGGACATGTTCCCTTTGCCGGATGGTCAGAAATGCTACTATATTCATAAGTACAAGGTGAAGGATAGATCGTGGATAGTAACACACAATCTAGTGGATGCCGCAATGAGATATTCTTGCATGAAGTTTGAGTCGTTGGGGCTACCTTACTATCACATGATATGTGTTATGAAAGTAAAAAATTTAATGTAAATTCCCCCAACTTGTGTGCTGCATAGATGGACAAGGGCTGCAAGTAAGGATGGCCAGCAATAGCCTCAACCCTCAATTGATAGCACTGTAACACAGACGGCCCGATATGGGATATTGAGTTCTTCGTACAATGAAATGTGTTTCTATGCCTTACAATCAACAGAAGGTTTCAAAGAGGCTAGGGATGCATGTCTTCTAATGACGAGCTGAATGAAAGAGTTATATGAGAGGAATCTCAACGATGGGGATGGAGACAAAGGGAAACATCAATCCCATGACAATTTGGAGTAGAAGATCCAGATCTTGTGAAGACAAAAGGGAACCCGGGATAGGCCTCGTCCAACTGTCGAAGACCAAGAAAATGTGGGAATTGCAAATGCATTAAGCACATGAAGCAAACGTGTCCTAAGATTCGGTTTAGCCGAACAGTGGGTAGTAACTCAGATGTAGATACAACCTATATCACTGACCGTGAGTACAATGCGGACTCATTGCCCATTCGCTGCAAAACTGGGTTGGTGGATCCAAGTACACCGCACAGTAAGCAACGACATCTATTTTTCGATGTTTCTACTGATTCCAAACAGCCTGTGGGCCAATACGGTAGTGTCGAAGCACAAGTGTGCAAAAATGATTCGACCACAATTGATGGGGTGAATCAGGTAATTGTATAATTTGTATGATTTACTTATTCCCTTAATTTATTAAGTGCACAGTACTAGCTAGTGAAAACACATCATTGCCAAGAACAGGGTAGATATGTATGTAGTTTTCATTTTGCACGGATTGCTGTATGTAACGTGTAAATAATTGCTTATGTACAAGGCTAGGAAATGGCACAATGTTACTTATGTACAAGGCCAGGAATAGTAATTTCCCATATTGTTTAGAGTGATTTTGTCATTTGTGTTTGCAGTGACTTTTCATTTTCAAAACTAAATAAAGGTGAGATATATATGGGTGTCTGTTGTTTGTGTATTGTTCTGGGTTAGAAATTGGCTTATGTCTGTATTCCACAATTCCTATTGCAGGTTTCTTGTTTCTGTTCTATAGTTGGTTGGATCTAACTGAAGTGTTGCTGCGGTGTGGTTTATTAACTAATGATATGTTTGGCTTCATATTGATTTGTTATGACTTGTTTCGGTAAATTATTATTATATTTCGTTTTTTGAGTAAAATATGAATTTTGTCCATGTGGTTTTACAAAATTACATCCCCAAAACATGCATTTTGTATATAATCCAAGTATCGGTTAATTTTTGGGTATTACTTGGAGAAAGTAACCCAACGAACTCGTTTACTTTATCTCTATGCCATTTGCTATATGAATTACGAATTACGAACAGGAGTTGTGAAATAATTTCATGTTAACTACGAAAGTGATGGGTTTATTGTTAGTAAAATTATAGTGGGCCTATATCGACAGCAATCAAGCAGTAATTCAAAGTTGACAATTTAAAAAAGAACAATCAAGCAGTAATTCAAAGTTGACAATTTAAAAAAGAACAATCAAGCAATTATGGTATTGGTTCGAATGTCTGAAAAGAATGAAGACTTCTTTCGATGAACCGATGATAACAAAGTAAACAAGTAAAATGAACTTTCTGATATGAGCTGATGGTAACAAATCATAGAAGATAAACCTTTGTTGATTTGAGGTTGATATCACGAAAGTTCACCTAGTGACAAAGTACAAATGACAAGGGAAAAAACTACTCAAAAGTTACAATGTAGAAAGTAAGTTGTTGTGTTGTTGTTCATGTCCTCTCTCTCTACAAACCTTCTGTCCTTTATAGCTCTTCTTTCCTACAACCCCATGATATGCCGAATCTGCAACTGCTGCTGTGTAACTTCTGTAATTGCACCATTATTTCCATGTCTTCAAACCACATAAAACCTTTACTTGTACCTGTCGAAGTGCATATCCTTGAAGTTGCCACTTGTCCCCAAGTCCTTTTATCATTTCCTCGACAGATACAGACTCCCAATTCGTTCATGTTTCCTCTTGGAAGCTGGCCACTAAATCTGTGATCACTGCTAGTAACTACTCCACCATGTAAGTCAGGTGGCATGCAAGATTCAATGTTAGTTGATAACCCTTGTCTTCAAGTGGACTTGCCATGTGTCCTCAATTGAATAGAGCAGCTGTTGGCAGGATCCGGGAAAAATAGGTGCAAAGAGAAATTTTTTAAAGCTAACCAATCATAATTTAGCTGAAAATATGAGTCAACTTTTTTATATAAAAAAAAGAGCAGTTTTCATTTTTATGATTATAAACCCGAAATGTATATTTTGTTTTCAATATAAATAAGTTGTGTATTGTGGTTACGTAAAATGTAGGACAACAACTGTGTTTAAGTCATTACAATCCAGAAAAAGGGTAATTGAAATATTAATAAGTTTACCCCACATTGAATTTATTGATTAAATTATAGGGAAAGTTCAATATTTGACCGAGTTTGAAGATTCAAAGTCAGGGGGCAGTTACAGTGAGTGGCTAAGTGTTGTGGTTCAGTGGCCCAATTAGTAAGGATCGTGCTTGTATTTAGTGGACAATATTCTGTTGATTTTTGTCTCATAATGATGAGGGACATGCGCCACAATGGTGGAAAGGAAGGTCGAGAGGGAAGATTCAATATTTGGCAGAGTTTGAAGATTCAAAGTCAGAGGGGCAGTTACAGTGGCAGTTATGGTGTAGAAGCGTGAGATTATGCAATAATGGGTCACAAAAAGAGTATACGAATATCAAAACCCACGATGCTGGCTAAAGATAGGACAACATCATCAACAACACAAGTTAAGAAGTTTATAATTATTGCATAATTTAGGAGTAGCTTTATCATTAAACTAACAGGTTCTTCTGAAAACCGTATCGTTCAAACCCATTATGTTCTTCTGTTTTCTATGGCAGATCTTCAACTTGCTGTTCTTTGAAGCTGTTAGTAAAAATTATGCTGGGGCTGGATCGACAGCAACCAAACAACAATTCAAATTGAACAACTTAAACTAGAATAATCAAGCAATTATGGTTTCAGTTCTTATGCCTTAAAAAAGAATGAGGACTTCTTTGGATCAAAGACAGCAAGGCAAACAAGAAATCAAGTTGAAAGTACTATATCAACGGATGGTAATCAGGTACATTAAATAAACAGAAATAATTTCACACTGAAATCACCTATTGTAGACACCCCATTTTTTACCGTCCTCAAGACTTGGACGTCACCGTTTGAACACTCGGTGATTATCCATGTTTGCGTTCGTTTGAAGTTCCCGGAGGTCTCGGCTCGCGCGCCTTGCCTCTGGATCTCTGAACTCGACCGTTTAATGTCTAGTTTTGCACCAAACATTTGCATCTTGCCTTTGAAAGGCAGGGTAGGGCTTGTAGACCATCCCCACCCACCACCGGCAGTGGCTAGAGGCCACCGGCTAA
>NW_021026802.1:104034-127272 GCF_004153795.1 Camellia sinensis | reverse complement strand
TATCATGTTGGTCAAGCATATCAAGTTCCCTAATAGAACCTCCGGTACCGGGTAACATATCTTATACATCGGCCACGGTATTATTTTCCCCGGGCGAGGGCTTGTGCCACGGTATTGTTTTCCCCGGGTGAGGGCCTGGGCCACAGTATTCTTTCCCCCAGGGAGGGCCTGGGCCACGGTATTAACCCCAAAAATTGAACAAGCATGTTATAAGCCACAGTATTATGTCCCCTAGGCGAGGGCCTCCGCCAAGGATACCACAATTACGTTCAAGGAGAATTTAGACAATCATTCATTTATACCAAACATAGCATTTCAGGGAACTTGTCATTTCATACCATCAGATAATAATTAAGGCTAAACATAACCTTATAGAGTTCTTATTTCCCATCTGATTAAGCTTGCATTATACCTTATACAAAAGATTCACAAGTATGCATATAGAGGCCGATCTTCGGACCGGGCGAGAGGGGGTGCTCATAGCTGACCTTCCCCGATCGTACCCAAGCTCCCGAGCCGAGACAACTCCGGTGATGACGGACATGTGGCCTTCGGCACCGAGTCAGGGTTTCCTAAATTTCCCCATTAAAAAATATTTAGGTGGCGACTCTGTATCTGGCAAAGCAGTCCATGTTTGGCACTACTTTTTCAAAATCTGTTTCTCAAAACGATTTGCCAGATTTGGACTCTTTGGTTCAGATTAAGAACCGTGACAATTTGAGAGTCCGAGCTGTAGTAACCCCAAATGGACAGAACGGGAGCTAACCCTCCCGGGGCGTTCGAGGGACGTCTACACCTATGCTCACTTAACAAGTGCAGATTACAATGATAACTATTACTCCTCAATTACAATCTCAATTACTCGTAATGATGAAAGAGAATCTAAAAACTAAGCAGTTATGTTGTTGTTGATGTCCCTCGCCCCTGCAAATTTCTGGCCTACTGCTGACTAACTGCTGCAACTGCTCCCTGACTTCTAGGTTTTCCAATTACACTAAACCTCCACTTCTATCTGTTGATCTCCTTTTTATTTAGGTTATTTCATGCCCACCAACTGTTTTAAACTTCTGTCGACAGAGCAAGGTTCCTACTTTGTCTCATGCTTCCTCATGAAAGTGTGCCCACTAACTCCATGACTGGTGCTAAAAACTGCCCCCATCACTTCTAGTTGACCCACATGCAGAGAACCCACTTTCAACTGCTGGACATTCCTTCCAGACTTGGCCACGTGTCCTCAATTAATTGGATCTTTGTAGACACCCCATTTTTGACCGCCCTTAAGACTTGGGCACCACTGATTTTTTACTTGGTGATGAAAGATATGCAGGGCAACGATTCAATTTCTTTGGCAAGGAGAGAGTCAAATCCCAACCTTACACCCCATTTTTGGACCAAAACTATTTTGACCAAAGATTTTAGATCTTAAAACTCTCTCTTTCAAAATATTTTTGAAACGAGGTTCCTATGATATTCCGACGCTCGCATTTCATTAAATGTTACGCTTTTCGGTAAACCGAACTGTAGGAGCCAAATAATTTTGGATCAACAGGAGCGGACCAATTCGGTCCAGAACATAACTTCTATTCGGCATTGACCCTATCCAATTTTGAGGCTGAATAAAAGAACCAGCATTGCCGGAGTTCCTGCCAGTGAAACAAGGGCCGTGTAGGAGTGGACCAGGCCCGAGGGCCCCAAGAGAATACTATAAATACAAGATCTTTAGTCCTAAAGTGGTATGTGAGAATTACTATGCTTAGCTTAGAATACAAGCCTCCTCGAGTGTAAATGCTAACTTGCCCGTCGGAGTGCTAATTCCGGCACCCTTGACCGGAGTGTTTATTCTTTTTCAGGTGACCAGAAGAGGATCACAAGCGTTCCCCAGGATCCCGAAGAGTATTTCCAAACCACTTACCCACAATTGGCGCCGTCTGTGGGAATACTCAAGCACATCCATGGCGAGCGTGACGGAAGATCCTCTGACAGTCATTGTCAACCCTATACCTCACGATGAAACTACTCCAACAAACTTGCTTGGACCAGAAACTATCACCACACGACGTGCCTTGAATTTCGCCTCACCCTCGACTTCGGAGCACGAGACAATGCAGGCGATCATAGAATAAGTAAAACAAAATGAACAGAGGCTGGAAAACATGATCGCTGAAAGCGAACGTCTTCGTGACGATTTGGCCTTGGAAATGGCGAAGTCCAAACAAGCTGCGCGCCTAAATCCGGAACGATCTCCGAAGGCAGGTGGTCGACAACCTCGAGCACGACAAGACACTGATAGCGACTCCGACTCATTATCCCCGGAGCCCAGGAAGAAGGGACGACATGAAACCACCAGTTCTTCTGAAGAAAGTCCCCGTACAATGCAGAAGCGAAGAAGGAAAAGTTCGGACGAAGACTAACACGACCCCTTCGTACGATGGATCGCAAAGGATACGCTACCAAAGAAATTTAAAGCACCATCGTTCATCCTGTACGACGGCAAATCAGACCCCACCGACCACATCCGCCACTACAAGCAGGCCATGACATTACATGCAGACGACGAGGCCCTCATGTGCCGAATATTTCCCAGCAGTTTGGGACCGTTGGCGGTCCGGTTTTATTATAAACTGGAGCCGGCTTCGATCAAAACCTTCCACCAACTACAGAAATCCTTCAGGGCCAGATTCATTACCAACGAAGTCCAGCCAAAGCAAGCTGACTCCCTTTGGGCAATGCAAATCCTGCCAGGAGAAACACTAAGAGCTTATTCGGTGCGATATTGGAAATGCTTTAACCTTGTCGATGATCTTGCAACGACTCCATGGCCATCACTGCCTTCAAAATGGGACTACACCCAGATAGTGCCCTCTGCAGTTCCTTGACTAGAAGACCCCCAAAACAATTTGGGGGTTGATGAAGAAAGTAAAGGAATACTGCAAAGTGGAAGACAACGTCTTGCGGGTTAAAGCCGGACACGTGGTCAACAAAACGGCCCCTCCCGAAATCGCTTAGCCAATAAGTTCTGTACCACCTCAAAGCCCTGAACCACGACAGCGGGCTAAATGAGACAAGAGACGGGATTCTCGCCGATCCAGCGATCGATGCCCACACCAAGCCAATGAGCAACTGCAGGTCAGTAGCAGGCGCACAAAGCGCGCCGACAAAAAATATACAGAGTTGTCAGAGCCAATCAACTCAATTATGCCTAAGATCCAACATCTTCCATTCTTCAAATGGCCGTCCAAGATGGTGGGATCTCCTGACACGAGAAGGCGGGCCAGACATTGTGAATATCATAAAGATCACGGTCATGCCTTAAAAGACCACCTTGAGGAATTGGTCCAAGATGGTCGGCTCTAGCAACACGTCCGGAAAAGCACAATCAAAACTGTCGCCCTTCGGTAGGAGTCACCTCTCCTCGGCATTATACATATGATATACAGTCTTCCAACGCCACGTACCGTGCATGCAATCCATTCATCCCCCCAGGAGCAACGCACACAAACGAAACAGCCCCACCAAGCACCGAGCAATATCTTCGACGATTCCAATCTTATCGGCATAACACTCCCCCATATTGATCCATTGGTTATTGAACTACACGTGAACCGGTTTACTGTTGAACGTGTCCTTATTGACCAGGGGAGCACTTCGGAGGTCATGTACTACGAGACCTTCATCAAACTCGGCTTCAATGAATCAGACTTGTCTCTGGCTCCTCATCCATTGTTCGGCCTCAACGCGAATCTGGAGTATCCGTTGGGGAAAATCACGTTACACTTTCGGGCGGGCTCCCAAACGGTGGAAGTGGAATTCCTGGTCATCAAGCTCCCTTCACTGTATAACCTCATTATGGGGCGGACTTGATTCAATACTATTTGGGTCGTACCAAGCACCTATCATCAGCTGCTACGTTTCCCGATCGAATACGGTGTTGAGCAAATCCGGGGTTCCCAGCAATCCGCACAAGCATGCTATCTCCTTTCTGGAAAGACACCAACAGAGAAGTAGGTCAACTCCATTGAAGCGTCAAATCAAGAGTCTCGATGAAGTCAGACGGCTTCGTGATAAGAAGCCACGGAAGCTGTAGGCGATACCGGTAGCTGCTTCTCAAGACGTCTAATTAACGCATCCAGCTGCGCTACTACACGCCAATAAAGTTTTCCCTGAAGGTATTTTTGGACGATAGAAGACTGGTTGATAGAGAATTAGGCACGAGTTCTATCATAAAACCTGACTTATGGGAATGATATTGGTTCTGAGCGGCTCACCACGTACACTTTCCACTTCTATAATGCAAAGACGCCTGTTTACTGACTTTGCAATCTAGTTCAAAAGCCTCCGAATTTGGAGCGCCCTTCGTGGATATCACGATTGGCCAAATTAAGTCTCTGGATTCGAAGCCCTATCGGCGCATAACGTCCTTGGGCCGATAAAGCCTCCGGATTCAAAGCGGCCTTCATGGATATCACGATTGGCCAAATTAAGTCTCCGAATTCGGATCCCCATCGGCGAATGACGTCCTTGGGCCGAAAAAGCCTCCGGATTCAAAGTGCCCTTCGTGGATGTCACAATTGGCCAAATTAAGCCTCTGGATTCGGAGCCCCATTGGCGCATGACATCCTTGGGCCGAAAAAGCCTCCGGATTCGGAGTACCCTTCGTGGATATCACAATTGGCCAAATTAAGTCTCCGGATTCGAAGCCCATCGGCGCATGACGTCCTTCGGCCGATAAAGCCTCCGGATTCGGAGCGCCCTTCGTGGATATCACGTTTGGCCAAATTAAGTCTCTGAATTTGGAGCCCCATCGGCGCATGATGTCCTTGGGCCGAAAAAGCCTCCGGATTCGGAGCGCCCTACGTGGATGTCACAATTGGCCAAATTAAGTCTCCGGATTCAAAGCCCCATCGGCGCATGATGTCCTTGGGCCGAAAAAATCTTCGGATTCGGAGCACCCTTCGTGGATGTCACGATTGGCCGACTTAAGTCTCCGGATCCGGAGCCCCATCGGCGCACGGCGTCATTGGGCCGATAAAGCCTCCCGATTCGGAGCGCCCTTCTAAAATGAAAACATTTACACATTTAAGCAGGGATATGTAGGCTGAAACCAGTACAATCACATGAAGAAGACAAAACGTGCCAGCATTCAAAGTAAGATGCTCAAATTAAACATACTAAAGTTCAGAACGAGATAAACTTTTGGAATGAAACATTTTATTCAATTAAACGGTAATTACAAAAAATGCCATCCGCATTCAAAGCATTACAACATCTATTCTCATACGACATCACGTTGTACAAGCGGCAGCGCCAAGTCAATGCCCGCTGATCAGAGGGCACCCGCAACTTTAAAATGCTTTGATCTGACTGCGCTCGAGTCCACGATTCACCCCAACGAGATAATCGCCCTTGAGGCAAGAAACCTTTGGCACCATAGACAATGTCAAGGCCAAGATCCAAGACAAGAAAGGAATTCGCCACGAAAACAGTAATACTCAACAGCCGCAGAGCTACGTCGGCCCTATTTCTTGGCCGCGGTTGCGGACAACTTCGCCATTGCTGTTTCTCCTTTCGAGGTGATCTGTTTTGACAACTTAAAGGCTGATGTTTCTTGAGCACCCAGCCTCCCGTGCAAGTGTTTTCACCGCTGCGATTCGTCGCAATATCAGACTCAACCAGAGTCTGACCTTCTTCCCTGCTGAAGAAAAGCTTCATTCGACGATCACACTTATGTAACCCCACGCAACAAAATCATTCTAAAACGAGTCTGTGCACAGAAAACGAAGTCACTGGAGCAACAAATCCGAGGCATTTTGTTTCTAAAATCTTTGCAGTGGCCCCGAGGAGATTTCATTAACACTGAACTCCAAACAACGGGCATCGAGCGACATTTGCCGCAACCACTCCATGCACTAATTTCTGCCTTATTAAAACGGCCTAAATTATATAAATTGTAATTATGGGCGAATGCCTTGAAGTCCATGTACTGGCTGGGGCAATGGCAGATTTATTAATCTAACCAGCCGAGCATCTTGGCCCCATGCCGATCGATACGTGCCACAGCCACTTCATGCACTAATTTTTGCCTTATTAAAATGGCCTAATTATATAAACATAAATTATAGATTGACCGACTGTCTTCGAAGTCGGAACCCCATCGGCGCATGATGTCTTTGGGCTGAAAAAGCCTCCGGATTCGGAGCCCCATCGGTGCATGACGCCTTCAGGCCGAAATGGCCTCCGCAGAAAATACGCGTGTGCCGAATAAAATTTTCAACGAAGCAAAGTTGGAATAAAATGAGTACTAATATAAATAACAAATACGCTATAGATTGAGAACTAAACATTTTATTAAATTCAGCGAATAAATACATAATTTCACTTTCAATCTACGTAAGCATTACAAGAATTTCTTGGGTTCGGCGGCTTCTTCGTCATCGCTCTTCTCAATTTCGAATGCGGAGAAAGGAAAATCATTCTGTTGGTACAACGGAAACGCTGAATCCAACCCTCCCGATTGGAGACTCGCAGCTTGCCGAAGCGCCTTGATCTAACAGTGCCTAAATCCACGATTTTTACATCGGCAAACTTCTTCGGCGAATTTCTCCTTGGTCTTCTGAATTCTGACCTTTCGGCCGTCATGGAAGTCTATTTCATAAGTCATACCCCTCGCAGTCTCGATCACGAACATGCTAGCCGTATTACGATCGGCGATCACATCGCTAATCAGCCTCTGAGTAACCCTCTCTTCAACAACCGGATTGGGGTGGCTGGTTGATTGGGAGCCGCCAGACTTGATTTTCCTTAGCTCATGCTCGGCCTTCTCGGCGCGAGCTTCTAACTTCCGAATGCATTCATCTCTCTGTTCTATGTCGCAGCGAGTGGCGCGGAGACGCATGCCGATCTCATAAGCCATGTACAGTCCCCTCACCGTCCCGTGAATGCCCTCACGAAACACTTCGAAATCCTGTCGACCTACCATCGACTACTGAACTTCGGGCGGGAAAATCTGTCGAGCAAACTCGACTGCCACATTCGGATCTCGAATGATCGAGTCCGCCTCTGTCATTGGTCTATTACCCACGAAGATTGCAAAACTTAATGGGCGAGGAGTCGCGTCAGGTTGCCTGCTGGAACCAAGCTGAGGAGACTTACGCTGTGGCTGTTTGTCCCGGTGCTCCCCAAGGTGATATACTAGGGTGGATAAAGCCCTTGTCTAACAATTCCTAGAGTTGAATCTTTAACGCACTTAACTTGGTGGGTGCAAATCTGTACGGTGCAATGGAAATTGATGCCGTGCCAGGCAATAATAGAGAACTCAATCTCAAGGTGAGGTGGGAAACTAGTGAGATCCTCGGGAAAGACATCTGGGTATTCAAAAACTACCCCTGGCAATTTAACTCAGACTTCATCACACTCACTACCCAAGAAGTTTGTAAGGAGACCACTAAGCTCACTCTGACCTCGCGGATCACATACTGGTAATGAAGCTCTAACGGCTCTGTCCTTCATGAAATAAAAACAATCGCCACTCAAGGTACATACAGTAATCCTATGACGGTAACAATTTATGACAGCCCGATACGATGACAACCATTCCATACCCAATATAGCATCAAAACCCAACATGTTAATCAATATAAATGCAAAAAGAAGTCGGCGACCGGCAACCTCTATCTCACAACCCTGACACCCCTATTCCAAAACAGTCTCACCACCAACAAGTGACTCTACACTGAGTGGGGATACTAATCGAGCCAATTCTAATCCCAATGTTGATGCAAATGAAGACGAAATAAAAGAATGGAATGCACCCGTATCAATCAATACATTGGCAATAGAATTGCATAACAAGAAAGTACCTCTCACTACCGAAGGCACTGGTACCAAGTCTGGCGTAGTAATAGCATACACACATCCTGTAGGTCTCTGCTCTACCTGCTCATCTTCTGAGCATAAGTCTATTGCACCGTTTGAGCTGAAGAGGCTCCATAATTGGCCCTCGAGGCCTATGTTGACTGTGCAGGCTGGTGGCTCAGTGTCTACCTTGACCCAGACATGCTAAGTGTGCCATCCAACTGAGAGAAAAACCTCTTCATATGCCCTGATTGCCCACACTGATAATAGGTAGGCGGCTGCCCTTTCCCCTAACTCTGGCTTTGGGAACGAACCGCAAGCGGAGCAGACAATTTTCGTCCTTCTCTCTACGGGCAAGCTGGAGATTTGTGACCTAACTGGCCACACTTGTAATAAGAGAAGCCTCGTAGATTACCTCTCCCTGAAATCGAACCCGACACAGGAAAGGTGGATCTAGACTGTGTTGCCTGGGACTGTTGTGGAGTAAAACCCTTCTGCCTCTTATTGTCCCACGTTTCCCCCTGAACCTCTTAACCCCTCATGGAACCCCTTATTCACTCCTCCTTCATCAGGATCACGGTCTCCAAATGAGCCGCCTCCTTCACAAGGTGTTCGTAATCCCTAATCATCGATACGACTACCTTGAAAAGGAGTTCAGTCCTTAACCTCTTCTCAAACTCTAAACACCGGCGTTCCTCCATTGCCACAAGCTCCGGTGCAAATCTAGAGAGGCTAGGGAAAGCTGCCTCAAACTCGGCTATAGGTAAGCTAAGCTGCTTGAGCTTTAGAAACTGATCTCTCAACTTCTCTCTAGCAGTGGGAGGTAAAAACTTGTCCTGGAAAGCGTTGATGAAAGCCTTCAAAGTCACTACAATGCGCCCACGTGCATACTTCCACTATTGACCAGTATCTCCTTTTAACTGGAAGGATGCCTAGGTCACCCTCAAACCATCATCCTCGATGCCAAGCATCTCAAATGTCTTCACTATCTGCTCGAGCCATTCATCTGCTTTCAAGGGCTCTTTCAGATCCCCTATAAACTCGTCCAGATTTGACTGGAAGAACCACCTCTTTAAGAATGACAGCTATGTTTCAGCAACATGGGCCCGGTCTTGATTCTCAGCCCTGAGAATGTTTATGGATTCCCGCAAGGCTCCAGCCATTTCTCAACCCAAAGCACCTATGGCCTGCCGACCAACTGGTTTGGCTACATTGGCCTGACCAACCCCTTCCTCCTGCGCCGGAATATCATTCGGCAACAACACGTCTTGCTGTCTAGGCCTACCACACCTACTACTACCACGTCATCATCCTGACATCCTAATAAAGGTAACACCAGAGATTAGCACATTTACAAATATGTCGAAGCTAACTCACTCGAGTCCTAATGTGATAGACAACATTAATACAGTCCACATAAGCACCTAATCACATAAACACATATGAATTTCCTTTCTAGATAATGATCATCCTGTGGCGTTGCCAGAGTTCCAATTAGAAATACCAATGATCAAGTACTCTTCTAACTCTAGAAACCCATAGACCTAATCAACATCTTAGAAATTAAATTTTATACCCATGAAATCACATCAGCATGTTATCACATAGCATACTATACACACAAATATCTCTATCAAGTGAGATAAACCCATGGTGGTAAAAACCACTTCCTACATACCCAAAGTATTCAAATCTGATAAGCTTTGATACCAAGTTGTAACACCCCGAAACAAATACAACAACTCATCCGCAATATCAACAAGTAACAACAATGATAAAGTAAGTATCTTCCATTAAATCCAATTGAGTTTACAAAAGAGTAACATATGCGGGTATATATTCACAAGTCGGGCCTTGAATCTATAGCACATGTTGTAAAATACAAAAATATAATGGAAGTTGAACAGATACGAAATGCCCTAAGGGCTTACTGCTTTCCAAGTCAATACTTGGTTACAACAAAAGTGGATTTAGATCCAATACAGTTAAAACCCTTGGCTTGTACAAAAATAAGTATAACAAATACATAAAATGACACCCTTCCTCCAATTCCTCCCAAGCTATTGCCTTGGCGGAGGCATATTACCAGCACCTGAAATGTTTTTCCCACATAGGATGAGCCAAAACCCAGTAGAAATACTCTAACACAATTTATGAAGTTTAATAGAGATATAAGGTGATATGCATATGCAATGCTTGTACAAAACATTTTATATTTCCTTTAAAACCATGCAATGTCAGGTTTATATCAAAATTCGTAACCACTTCCATTACTTTAGAAAACAGGACAATGAATCACATTTTGGGAATTTCAAAACAATAACAACCATTTCCAGAAATTTCTTCTGAGGAAACCATAAACCGGGACCCATGTAAACGTAGGCTGTCCAAGAACTACTATTGACATTTCACGAAAATTTTGTCCGCAGGATCGACACCCATGTATATACGCGGTTTTTAGGACTTACACCGTGGACACTCAGGCTAACTTATTTCAACAAGATTACATTCACTTTCCAGATTCACCTATTTTTCTCAAAACAATAACATTTTTGATGTTCAATGCAAATGAATAAGAAATTGGTTTCAGTTCACCTAAATCCTCATGCAATCTCTACAACAATCATGGAAATTTTCCATCGATAGCCCAAAACAGATATGCCTAAATAGTTAAATAATTTTTTGTAAAGCTAACTTTTCGAATTCCAAGATGTGAGTGGTAATACATACCTAACACCACCATCTTCATCAATATTCACCTAATTTCACATTTCCAACATCAACTCCGTAATCAACATTTATGATATTTAGGGCAATGCCTCATTTTCTTCCGAAATCAATTCCAAGTGTTAAAACCAACCACTTTACAATAACTCAACCTCATTTCCAATTCCATAACCATTTTCAAGATCTCATTTGAAAACCCCTCATTTGACTTTTAAGCCCAAAACCCTAGTTTTGACCAAAAATCCCAAATCCCAAAGTTATTTTAGAAATAGAAAATAGCTAAGTTAAAAACCATAAGAAAGTGTAAAAAATCCCTACCTCAAGCTTAGAAGAGGAAGAAAGAAGAAAAATCCAAAAGTCGACGGAGATGAAACAACGATTTGCTCTGATCAAAACGAAACCCTCGGCAAGCTCTACACTTGATCGCAAAGGAGCAAGGTAAGGAGATGCTTCTACATGAGTAGATCTGAAGATCTTTTTGAAAAAAGTGAGTTGAAAGAGAGAGAGAGAGAGAGAGGAAGAGATTCACGATTTTAGAGCAGAAGAGAGAAGATAAAAGTGAAGAAAATGGTAAGTGAGGACCCTATTTATAGTATTAGGTTAAAGTGAAATAAAGTCCCAAAGTCAAGCCAAAAGAATAAGTTAAAATCCCCAAAAAGTAGGGCCCAAAATCAGACTGAAATCTAGGAAAAAGAACACAGTGGTTGACCCTCGGACTAGAGGTGTCGACCCTCAGAAAGAAATGGCATTACACCAATGTTGGTAGCAGACATGGTGTCGACCCTCAGACAAGAGGTGTCGACACCAAATTTCAGTAGCCAATAACAATTTCGGTAGTAGAAAAGGGTCGACACCTCCCAGACTAGTGTCGACCCCAAAAGCCAACAACAAAAGGCAAGTGTGGACACCACCAAAGGTTGGTGTTGACCCTAAATTTCAGTAGCTATCCAGGAACACAACATCACGAAGGTGCCAACCCTTCTAAGGCTAGTGTCGACCCTTGGAGAAGAATAAGACCAAGGAAAGAAGGCAGTGTCAACACCAACAAGGATGATGTTGACCCCTGAAGCCAAAACCAAATATAAAGAGGAAAGAACAACCGTCACAGACATGGTTTCCAGGAATCAAAGCAATAAATGGGTCGGGTCCAAATCAAAATCGCCATATAACCCGTATTCTTTTTGAGTATTCCATTAAGTCTTGTTTAATGTAATATGACCAAATCATCCTTTCTAATTTTTTGCACATGTTTCTATTTTGAAACTAATACATAACAATAGTTCCTCATTTTATGGAGAAAATCTCTCTTATTCTAAAGAGAAAATATTTCACTTATTTCATGGAGAAAATCTGTCTTATTCTAAGGAGAAAATCTCTCCCACATTCCACGGAGAAAATCTCAAATTATGAATTTTGAACTTTTTTATAATTTGAAAATTTTAAAAATAACACAACAAAAAATCTGAATGATAATCAAAATATAATGTGAATGTTCACAGTAAATAGCAAACATACAACTAAATTTTGAAAAAACAAAATACATACTAAAGTACAATGTGAATGTTCACAATAAACGACAAACATACAACTAACTTTTAAAAAAAATAAAATTCATACAAAAATACAATGTGAATGTTCACAATTTATAATTAACATATAACTAGCCTTAAAAAAAAAAAAAAAAAAAAACCCAAAACACATATAACTAGCCTTAAAAAAAAAAAAAAAACTCATACCAATGTAAACATTTACTCTGCAACGCGAAAACATAAATTAAAATTGAAAAAAAAAGTAAAAATTGACTATTTCAATTGTTCAATGTAACAAAAATGATTGTTCAACTAACAAACATTGTAACAAAAACAACAAACATACAATTAACTTTCGAAAAAACAAAACTTATATCAAAATATAATGTGAATGTTCACAATTTACAATTAATATACAATTAGTTTTTTTTTTTAAAAAAAAAAAACTCATACCAATGTGAACATTCACACTGCAACATTAAAATATAAAATAAAATTGAGAAAAGTGAAAATCAACTATTTCGATTGTTCAATGGTAACATAAATGATTGTTCAACCAATAAGCATAGTAAAAAAAAAAAACAACAAAAACTTTTGAAAAAACTTCAAAAAAAAAAAAAAAAACTTATTCCAAAATACAATGTGAATGTTTACAATTTACAATTAACAAACCTTAGAAAAACTAAATTCATACCAATGTGAACATTCACACTACAACATGAAACAAAATTGAAAGAAAGAAAAAAATGACTATTTCAATTGTTTAATTGTAACAAAAAATGGTTGTTCAAACAATAAGTATAGTAACAAATAAACAATGATATGTGAACATTCACATTTTGCAAAATATATAATTATGTCCATATCTATATTCCAACACTTATTTCTCAGACTTTCAAATAATGTGAAATATAAACATTCACACTAATTGACAAAAAATTAGAAACAATGGCAGCAATAGAATTAAAAATTCAAAAATAAAATAAAAAAATACCCACATCTTTATCTTTATCATCATCTTTATCATTATCGCTATCATTAACAATCTATGCAATTTCACCATTCCACCAATCGAAATCAAACCAAACTCACCTTTACAGAATATGTTTATAACAAAATTGACTAGACAAAAATAGAGCTTTGACTTACAACAATGGAGAAATATAGAGTTTCAAATACAAAGCAATAATGGATGAATACAGAACTTCGAACACAAAGTGACAATGGAGGAACACAAAGTTTCACTGCAACAATGGAGGAACATAATATTATTTCATCACCATGTTTAAACTAGAGTTTCTAAACCCTATCAAATATAGAATTTCGAAACCCTAGCACAATGAAACAATACCACAAATGTGAATGAAATTTATCAAAAAGAAAAATGTGAATAATGGTAACTACCAAAATAGAAGTAGCAATAAAAAGGAAATGTGTATATCCTTTTTGTATGTAATACATATCAACAATAGACATAGGGTATAATAGTCCAATAAACAATATAAATCAGGAAAAGAAGGAGTGTTGTTATTAGTACCCTACAAATTATTTTAGACCCTCCAATTTTTAGCCTTTCTTTTATTACAATAATAATCTCAAATAAAATTATTACAAAGGACATCATTAATTTTGAGACACTCCATCTCACAATTAAACCCACACACCCAATACACCATGAATTAGGGTTTATGAGAGCATCCACCTCCATCACCACCCATCCATCTTCCCCAAATCCCACCTTCAAAACCTATCCACCCTCAAAACCTTGAAAACCCATTGGCGGCAATATTCCAACGGCAACAGTGACAACCATTTGATTACCTACATTGAATGGTCAAAATATGAAAATTTCTTAACACATTGAATGATCAAAATTGTTAACGCTTGCAAAATTTTTCATTTTTTAAGGTTGGGAATACAGGTCCGAACATTACTTATTTGTTCAAGAATATGTTCCCGAACAAATAAGTAATGTTTGGGAATGCAAGTCCGAAGATGGAAATTTCCTAACACATTGAACGGTCAAAATTGTTAACGATTGCAGAAGTTTTCATTTTTTCAAGTTCGGGAATACAGACCCAAACATTACTTATTTGTTCTTGAACACATTCCCGAACATAGATGATTTGTTTGGGAATGTAAGTCCGAACATGGAAATTTGTTAACACTTTTAACAGTTAAAATTCTTAATACTCGCAGAAATTTTATTTTTTCAAGTTCGGTAGCTTCAGTTTTGAAGAAGGAATGAGAGATAGAGAGAGAGAGAGAGAGAGAGAGAGCATACCAATTGTGACAATGGTTGAACCAGTAACGACAATATTCTTCTTCTTCTTCTTCGTGGGTTTTGAAAAGGATGAGACTCTTCTTCTTTTTAGTGCGTTTTGTTAGGGTTTTTTGGAAGGCAGGTTTTTTTGGAGGTGTGGGGGTGTGCATTCAATGGATGGATGTTTAAGGATTTTATTTGGGAGAAAAAAAGAAATTTTAAGGGTTTTAAAATTTATAAGTGGGGGTCCAAAGAAATGGGGGTTTCAAAATAATTCATGGGGTGCTAATAACACCACTCAAAAGAAGATCTCATGGAACAAAAATATAAATATATGAGACTAAGTAGATTATAATTTTCCTTAGTGGACTTATTGGGTTAGAACAACTCTAAATATGATTTATCAATAAAACCCTTTTATTTACTATTCACTCATATACTATTTATTATGAATATGCTTACTATTTAAAATATTACCCGCTAAACATGTCACCTTCATTTATTGAAAATTGTGCCCTCTTTTGCATTTAAATTAATTTTAAATACATAAAACTAATGACACACCATATTCAACTATTTTTCCTCCATATTTTGTCTTATTATGATTTATAAAAGTAAAATATGATATGTAAATGTTAATTTATTAAAATTTGTTAAAATTTACTAATTTTTTAAAACAATCATTATCGTGAAAAATTAATTTTTGATATAATATTAAAAATAAATAAAAAATAAAAAACATTATAAACATTTTATAGTAAGTTTTTTTTATTCAAATTGTGTATAATTTTTTATTTTTTAAATAAATTTTAAATCTATATTTTTTTTTATTAATTTTTTTTTATTAATTTCACAATTGTGAGTCAAATCTGATAGAGTAGTAAGCGTAGTATCATTGAGTAGTAAGTTGTGTTTGATTAAATAGTGGGTTAAATTTGATGGAATAGTAAGTGGATATTTTAATTTACTTATAATAAATAAATTGTGACAATAATTACCTATTATTATGGCAATACTTATGACTCATTAAGATAATACTTATCATTTATAAACACAATATTTACCAGTCATTGGACTCTACTTACAACTCAATAGTCAGTGGGGTTTCATTTTTAATTCATAGTAAGTTAAGTTTGATATAATAGTAAGTTGAGTCAAATTGAATAGTAATATAACGATTCTGGATTAGACCTGACCATTTTCATGCTCTTAGATCCAGGATTTTGTACCTTTAATTATTGTTTATGCCCTTTATCATATTGTTGATAGTTGAGTTGAGTTGTTGGTTGTGTTTGAAACAGGTTGGGAGTTAGTTTCTCAATAGAGTTGCGGTCTGTTTCACTTCTGGTTCGCTCAAGCAATTTTTTTGTTGCTCGAACAGTCTTTGAGATCTCTTAGTATTTTTGCAAACTTGTAAAACTTCTGGGAATGGGTGATCTTCACTCGAGTGGTCTTTTGTATGTCTAAACTTCTGGAAGAAGGGTGTTGTGCACTCGAGCATTGTTTTTGGTCTCTTAAGCGGTGTCACTTATTGTGTCTGACGCTTGAGCGGTAGTTTGGTCGCTCAAGCGGTCTATGCATATATTAGCTCGAGGAAAATGGATTTTTTTCACTTTTTCACTTCATCTCTCTCTCTCTCTCTTTCTCTAAAACAGTCCAAACCCTATTTTTTTCACTTTCTCTCTCTCTCTCTCTCTCTCTCTCTCTAATTATTGCCTAAATACCTCAAATACTCCCTAATCCATTGATTTCTCCACCATTGTTCCTTGGAGAAAAAGGTAGAGCTTGTGGAAAGTTTGTTTTAATCGAAGAGGATCTTGTTTTTGGCTCCGCTAAACTTCCACCCTTGTTCTCTTCCTCTTCTACTCTTAAGGTGGGGATTTCTTCAATCTTTGATATGATTCTTAACTTAGTTATTTGCTCTTTGAAAAGGTTTAGTGATTTGGAGATTTTGGGTTAAATACAGGGTTTGATTTTGAAATGTAAAAGAGAGGTTTTTCAAATAAATTCTTGAGAAAGGTTGTGGGAATGTGTATATTGTTGGGTTGTTTTGAAATGTTGGAAATTCTTTCCTTAAATGTGATTTTGAAAGTAAAATGAGGTTTTGTTTGAAAATCATTGATGTTTGATTTATGAAAGAAAATGAAAAGATGTTGGGTTTGAAAAGATAATAGGAATGTATCTGCTGATGATGAGAGTGGAGCTGGATATATATTATCGCTCCATTTTGAAATTTATGATATTATATCTGTTCTTGGAAAATTATCTGTTGAGTAGAAATAAGTGTTTTGGGCTATCGATGGAGGATAGTTTTGATTGTTGTAGAAATTGTATGAGAATTAGGTTAATTGAAACTAATTACTCATACATCTTGTATTGAGCATCGTTTCACATTTAAACATTGAAAATGTATTGTTTTTAGAAAAATGGATGTGTACCTTGGTGAATCTAATTAGGAGGTGTTATGTTGGCCTATGTGTCCTTAGTAAAAGTCTAGAAACTCGGGCAATTAGGTAACAATTCTTCCGGTTAGTACCGGTGAAATGGCTTTGGTAGTGCTTGTATAACCTACTGGCAGACACGTACTTAGAGATTCTCAGTGCTTTGTATCCACTGCCCTGTTTTCTGATATAAAAGTATATTTTTCATGAATTAATATATAATGTTGACATTGCATTGTTTTGAGATGGAAAAGTCTAATGTTTGGTAAATGGCTGTAGCTCGGTTTTTCGTGCTCTCTTTTGGAAGAATGAATAGCCCTACAATATCGGACTCCACTTGTGTGTTGGTTCTGAATATGATTTCACAAGTGCAATGTGAAACAGTGGAAACAAAAAAAGAGTCCAAATCTGACAATTTCTTTTGTAAAATCGATGTTTGAATCAAATGCCAAAAATGGACTGCTTTGCCAGATTTCAGAGTCGCCACTTAAATATTTTTGGGAAATTTAGGAAACCCATGACTCATGCCAAAGGCCATTAGTTTGTTGTCACCAAAATGTCTTGGTTCGGGAACTTAGGTATGAGAAGGGAAGGTCAATAATGAGCACCCCACTCACCCGATCAAAGATCGGCCTCTACTAATTATGATATGATTCGTATGTACAATATATGTTCTTATTCTGATTATTTAATAAATCCTCAAAAATTATTATGTGAAGCATATAAGTATAGACTAGTTTGCTCAAATTGGAACTGTCATGACCCGAACCTGCCCCCGTGGGTTAAGGACATAACCGGCCAGTAATCATGAGATTACCTACGGCCTCAAACCAAAACAAATGTATTTTAACAGAGTTAATGGAGGCCAAACGGAAGCAGTTCAAAACTTTGTCCATAGAACTATGCTTACATGACACATCCAAACAACCAAACATATATATATGTTAATAACTCACAATAGAAATACAATAGCATAAGTTCTTTACAAACAGGATCATCTAAAAACTAGGTCAACCCATGAAAACTATATACAGACATATGCAAAGTCCTCGCCAACATGACAAAAATAACATAGCATAGCAGAAAGGCGAAGACGAGTCTCGTGCGTGAGACACTAGGGCTGACTCTCCAAAACTCGGTTGTTCCATACAGACTTCACTGGGGCTGCAAACATTGTAACAAAAACAACAAACATACAATTAACTTTCGAAAAAAAACAAAACTTATAATCAAAAATATAATGTGGAATGTTCACAATTTACAATTTATATACAATTAGTTTTTTTTTTTTAAAAAAAAAAAAACTCATACCAATGTGGAACATTCACACTGGCACATTAAAATATAAAATAAAATTTGAAAAAAGTTGAAAATCAACTAATTTCGATTGTTTCAATGGTAACATAAAATGATTGTTTCAACAACACAAGCATATAAAAAAAAACAACAAAAAAACAACTAACTTTCGAAAAAACTTCAAAAAAAAAAAAAAACTTATTCCAAATTAAACAATGTGAAATGTTTACAATTTACAATTAACAAACCTTTAGAAAAACACTAACTTCATACCAATGTGACATTCACACTACAACATGAAAACAAAATTGAAAAAGAAAAAAAAATGACTATTTCAATTGTTCTTAATTGTAACAAAAAATGTTGTTTCAAAACAATAAGTATCAGTAAACAAATAAAACAGATATGTGAACATTCACATTTTGCAAAATATATAATTATGTCATATCTATATTCCACACTTATTTCTCAGACTTTTCAAAATAATGTGAAATATATAAACTTCACACTAATTGAAAAAATTATAGAAACAATGGCAGCCAATAGAATTAAAAAATTTCAAAAATAAAATAAAAAAATACCCACATCTTTATCTTTATCATTCATCTTTATCATTATCGCTATCAATAACAATACTATGCCAATTTCACCATTCCACCAATCGAAAATCAAACCAAAACTCACCTTTAACAGAAATATGTTTATAAAAAATTGACCTAGACAAAAATAGAGCTTTGAACTTACAACAATGGAAAGAAAATATAGAGTTTCCAAATACAAAGCAATACATGGATGCAATACATGAACTTCGAACACAAAGTGACAATGGAGGAACACAAGGTTTCACTGCAACAATGGAGGAACATAAATATTATTTCATCCACCATGTTTTAAACTAGAGTTTCTTAAAAAAAAACCCCTTATCCCCCAAAATATAAGGAATTTCGAAAAGGGACCCCTAGCAACAATGAAACAAATTACCACAAATGTGAATGAAATTTATCAAAAAGAAAAATGTGAAATAATGGTAACTACCAAAATAGAAGTAGCAATAAAAAGGAATGTGTATATCCTTTTGTATGTAATTACTATCAACAATAGGACATAAGGGTATAATAGTCCAATAAACAATATTAAATCAGGAATAAGAAGAGTGTTGTTATTAGTAACCGCTAACAAATTTATTTTAGACCCTCCAATTTTATAGCCTTTCTTTTATTACAAAAATAATCTCAAATAAAAATTATTAACAAAGGACATTCATTAATTGAAGACACGCTCCATCTCACAATTAAACCCACACACCCATATACCACCATGAATTAGGTTTATGGAAGAGCATCACCTTCCAATCACCAACCCATTCCATCTTCCCCAAATCCCACCTTCAAAACCTAATCCACCCTCAAAACCTTGAAAACCCATTGCGGCAATATTCCCAACGGGAACAGTGACAAACCATTTGATTACCTACAATTATGGTCAAAATATTGAAAATTTTCTTAACACATTGAATGATCAAAATTGTTAACGCTGTGGCAAAATGATTTTCATTTTCTTAAGGTTGGGAATACAGTGTCCGACATTACTTATTTGGTTCGAAGAATATGTTGTCCCGAACAAATAAGTTAATGTTTTGGGAATGCAAGTCCGAAGATTGGGGCAAATTTCCTAACACATTGAACAGGTCAAAATTGTTAACGATTGCCAGAAAGTTTTCATTTTTTTCAATGTTCGGGAAATACCGACCCAAACATATCCTTAAATTTGTTCTTGAAACATTCCCCGAACATTAGATGATTTGTTTTGGAACTGTAAGGTCCGAAACATTGGAAATTTGTTAACACTTTTAACAGTTAAAACTTCTTAATACTTCGCAGAAATTTTATATTTTTTCAAAGTTCGGTAAGCTCAGTTTTTGAAGAAGGAATGAGAGAAATAGGAGAGAGAGAGAGAGAGAGAGAGGCATACCAATTGTGACAATGGTTGGAACCAGTTAACGACAATATTCTTCTTCTCTTCTTCGTGGGTTTTTGAAAAGGATGACGACTCTTCTTTCTTTTTAGTGCGTTTTGTAGGGGTTTTTTTTTGAAGGCAGATTGTTTTTGGAGGTGTGGGGGTGTGCATTCATGGATGGATGTTTAAGAATTTTTATTTGGGAGAAAAAAAGAAATTTTAAGGGTTTTTAAAATTTAATAAGTGGCGGGTCCAAAGGAAATGGCGGTTCATAATTCATGGACGTGCTAATATAACACCACTCAAAAAAAGATCTCATGGAACAAAAATATAATATATAGTGAGACTAAGTAGAATTATAATGTTTCCTTAGTGGACTATTGGGTTAGAACAACTCAATATGAATTTAATCAATAAAACCTTTTATTTACTATTCACTCATATTATATTTTATTTATGAATATGGTTACTATTTTAAAATATTACCCGCTAAAACATGAGTCACCTTCATTATTGAAAATTGTGGCCCTTCTTTTGCATTTAAATTAATTTATAAATACATAAAACTAATGACCACACCATATTCAACTATTTTTCCTCCATATTTTGGTTCTTATTATAGATTTATAAAAGTTAAAATATGATATGTAAATGTTAATTTATTAAAAAATTGTTAAATTTACTAATTTTTTAAAAACAATGCATTATCGTAAGAAATTAATTTTTGATTAATAATATTAAAAAAAAATAAAAATTAAAAACATTATAACATTTTATAGTAAGTTTTTTTTTATTCAAATTGTATATATATTTTTTATTTTTTAAAATAAATTTTTAAATCTATATTTTTTTATTAATTATTTTATAAATTTCACAATTGTGAGTCAAATCTGATTAGAGCAGTAAGTGTAGTATCATTTGAGTAATAAGTTGTGTTTGATTAAATAGTGAGTTAAATTTGATGGAATAGTAAGTGGATATTATATTTACTTATAATAAATAAATTGTGACAATAATTACCTATTATTATGGCAATACTTATGACTCATGTAGATAATACTTGTCATTTATAAACACAATATTTAACCAATCATTGGACTCTACTTACAACTCAATAGTCCAGTGGGGTTTCATTTTAATTGATAGTAAGTTAAGTTTGATATAATAGTAAGTTGAAGTCAAATTGAATAGTATTAAACGGTTCTGGGTTAGACCCGACCATTTTCATGCTCCTTAGATCCAGGATTTCGTACCTTTAATTATTGTTTATTGCCCTTTATCATATTGTTGATAGTTGAGTTGAATTGTTGGTTGTGTTTGAAACAGGTTGGGAAGTTAGTTTTTCAATAGAGTTGCGATCTGTTTCACTTCTGGTTCGCTCAAGCAATGTTTTGGTTGCTCGAAGCCAGTCTTTGAAGATCTCTCAGTATTTTGCAAACTTGTAAAAACTTTCTGAATGGGTGATCTTCACTCGAGTGGTCTTTTGTATGCTCTAAACTTCTGGAAGAGGGGCGTTGTGCACTTGAGCATTGTTTTTGGTCTCTTAAGCGGTGTCACTTATTGTGTCTGACGCTCAAGCGGTGGTTTGGTCGCTCAAGCGGTCTGTGCATATATTAAGTTCGAGGAAAGTAGATTTTTTTTCACTTCCCCTCTCTCTCTCTCTCTTTCTCTAAAACAGTTCAAACCCTAATTTCTCACTTTCCTCTCTCTCTCTCTCTCTCTCTCTCTAATTCTTGCCTAAATACCTCCAATACTCCATAATCCCATTGTTTCTCCACATTGTTCCTTGGAGAAAATGGTAGAGCTCGTGGAAAGTTCGTTTTAATCAAAGAGGTATCTTGTTTTTGGCTCCGCTAAACTCCACCCTTGTTCTCTTCCTCTTCTACTCTTAAGGTGGGGTTTCTTCAACCTTTGATACGATTCTTAGCTTAGTTATTTGCTCTTTGCAAAGGTTTAGTGATTTGAAGTTTTGGGGTAATAAATTCAGGTTTGATTTTGAAATGTAAAAGAGAGGTTTTTCAAATAAATTCTTAAGAAAGGTGTAGGAATGTGTATATTGTTGGGTTGTTTTGAAATGTTGGAAATTATTCCCGTAAATGTGATTTTGAAAGTAAAAATGAGGTTTTTGTTTGAAAAACATTGATGTTTGATTAATGAAAGAAAATGAAAAGATGTTGGGTTTGAAAAGATAATAGGAATGTATCCTGCTTGATGAGAGAGTGGGAGCTGGATATATATTATCGCTCCATTTTGAAATTTTATGATATTATATCTGTTTCTTGGAAATTATCTGTTGAGTAGAAATAAGTGTTTTGGGCTATGATGAGGATAGTTTTTGAATTGTTGTAGAAATTGTATGAGAATTAGGTTAATTGAAACTAATTACTCATAACATCTTGCATTGAGCATCGTTTCAATACTTAAACATTGAAATGTATTGTTTTTAGGAAAAATGAATGTATACCTTGGTGATCTAATTAGGAGGTTGTCACGACCCAAACCCGCCCCTATAGGTTTAGTATTGTAACTGGCCAGTAATCCGTGATTACCAAAGCCCTGCTCAGCTGTAATGATAGTAATACAGAGTAAGGGGCTGGCGGAAGCCAAACGGTAAATAAAAGATGTCCAATGAGCTGTGAAAATCTGAAATGAGAAAAAGAACATTCATAACCAAAAGCATATATATATATACACATCAGACATACATAACCCGCACACTACAACCAAGTTGGGTCTTGAATGACGAAATTTTTTTTGTCTCCAAAGAGCTAATTTCGTCACATAGATATTTGTAAGGAAATATTTTTGTCACCCGATTTTCGTCATTGAATGGTTGTCACAAAAAACCACTATGACGAAAAATAATTTCGTCACCAATGAAATTATTTCAGTGACGAAATTTTTGTCACCAATAAAAAACATTTTTGTCACCAAAAAATTCTCATTTTTGTCACCAAATAGTTATTTAGTACCACATTTATAACTTTAGTTGATAAAATAATTTGTCACACATGTTGATCATTGATGAGGGAATAATTTCGTCAGCAGTAACATGTAAAGGTGACGAAATTTTTCGTCACACAATGTTGATTACTGATGAGGAAATAATTTCGTCACAGAGTAAGATGTAATATTTCGTCACAATATATATATATAATATAACGTGACGAAAATT
>NW_021026802.1:78026-104009 GCF_004153795.1 Camellia sinensis | reverse complement strand
ACGAAATATATTTCATCACAAATATATATATATACATGACGAAATTTTTAGTCACCAAACAACAAAATCAATGAAAACTTTCATATATAGACTGCAATAAATTTTGTCACAAAAATTGTTTATTAGCGACAAATAATCACTTTGTCATAATAACAAGTATAAATGATGAAACAAATTTGTCACTAAACTTGTTCCATATTTTATATTTCAATTTAAATTATTATTTCACAAATATCCCAGTTCATATCCCAATAGCCTTTTAAATATACCAAGAAATCCACTAGCTATTACACACCACTACACAAAAAAATTCAGTAAACAATTTATATTATAAATGAAAATTTATCCATCAAACAAATTTAATAATAATCCATTAAGTATAATAAAAAAAAACCCATCATATCAAATTCCAAAATGAACTAATGTGAAGTCCACAAAAAAATAAAAATAAATAAATAACACTTTGACTAGGTTTAAAACTAGAACTATGTATCAGTTCAGGAAAAAAAATTCAACAATTGATCTTGATTTACAAGTATGCTTCCAAACGTCATCAAAATCCAATCTGCAAAGAAAATAAACAAGGAAAACATTAATATATTATGAATTACATCTAAACTCATATATAAATAATTTTATTTTATAAACCAATTTAGTAGAAATGCATATAATAATCCAAAACTTTAAAGAGTTGAGGTGATCCTTGATGATAAAGCAATACGGATAACAGAAGATGTCAAAAGATTACAAGAATACCATATATTACTATCACTAATGCCATAATATATTTAATAGTTCAAAAATATAATGTAGCATTGAGATACATTTGATTCGCGACAATGGGTCGATGACTTCTTCAATGAGGTAAATTTAATCAATGGAATTAAACACAAGAACCTTGTAAGATTTTTGGGTTGTACCATTGAAGGTCCAGACTGCCTTCTTGTTTATGAATTTATACCTAACAAACAAAATGCAAGTTATTTGCTAATCTCTAAATCATGTAAGCTCTGGCTAACCTTCATGTTCCCATTTTATTATTCCCCAAACTTAGGAAGTACAACTATATATATAACTACACCAAACATATAGAGAGATGGAGAAAAGGATAAAAACATACCTGAAAATAGTTCTCTAGGAAAACCCAAATGGTCTTTGTCACTTGCCATTGCAACCACAAGAACCAATTTTGCCTTCGGAAATGCCATTTGAATTGTATCAGCTAAAGCTTTGGCAAATTCCTTGGTATGTGCTGGAAAACATAAATCATATTAACCAACCCTTACAAATTTCGTTTATAAAAGATTGAGACCGTGTTTTTGGATCTTTGATTTGAGGAGGGATTTGTGAAGGGAAAAAAAAAAGGCAGGGAAAAGTGGAAAAAAAATAATCTTATATTCCTTTTTCTTTTTGTTCTATAAATTCCTCTGCAAATCCAAGATCCAAACATATCCTGAAAGACAAAAAAAGTTTATATGGGCACATCCCCTTGATGCTCGTTCATACCATTATTTTATTTGACAAAAAAGAAAGTAAAAAAAGAATGCAACTTGACAAATTTTTCATGAGTATCATGCACAGTACACAAAATTTAGGTACTCCACATAGACATCTCCATAAGGGGAAATCAAACCAAATCCAAACAATACATAGAAGAAAAAAATAAAAATGAAAGCTAAGTTTCCAATCAATAGATGTGTATGCTTTTAGTGACAAGCACAAGATGTAGGTTCAGCTTATAATAAAGGCCCTAACAAGAAGGAAAACATCTGAATCAAACCTCCATCAATTAATATAGTTGCTCCAAACAGTCCTAGTGTCTCGGCTTCCTTTGATGTTAAAAACTGACTTCTCCCAAGCAAATATGTTTGCTCTAAACCAGAGCAAATGGATACATCTGAAATTGTCTAACCTGAAATTCCTAATAAATCATCCAAAAGGTTAATCAAACTCAACAATGTTTTATTCCAAGTCAATTGAGGTTGGCTACAAGAAATGTTTTTTGCCATTTTCCATATCGTACTAATGCCATGCGAAGGTAAAGATCATTCTCAAGAAGTGAAACCAGATTCAAAACATGGGCAACACAGTCATCAAAACAGTGGTAACTTGGATGAGTGCATGAGTTATAACTTATAGGTAGGTAATAAGTGCATGGCACAAAGTGAAATAATTAGACAAACAAATATGCTTAGTAACAAGCAAGCAGGTGGACAAGTGTAGCTTACAAGAAATATTACAACTTGAAATTATTGAAGAATGTGATATGATTCGCGTTGCATGGACATGGACACAAATCACATATTTGACACAAGTTGGATATAGCAAAATTTTGTGGTAATATATATAGCAGTTTTACAAGTTGGATGCAACAAAATTTTGTGGTAGTATATATAGCAGTTTTGTTCTAATGTTCTGGGGAAAATGGAAATAGAAACATAAGGTCCGCGCCTTGATCACAAAGGCAGAGAGACGCACAAGTGGCAGTTGCAGCATTTTGGGGTTGGTGAGATCCAAGCATTGAGAGTTTTACATCAAACAACTCAATGACCTGCATAATTTGATATAAAGTTCATAGTTCATATAACAACCAAATATGTCAATGAACATTAGACATATAAGAAAGCAAAGCATTAAACTACTTCATGAAGTCCAAGAAATTGTGTACCTGTTGAAAGTCTTCAATTTGAATCACTATATCACAAGATTAGTAATGTTTGCCATATAAATTGCTCAAGCCCTTTATTGCATTTCTATTTCCAAGATCACATGCAGATACTACAGTCGCAAACATAGAACATGCTTTATCATGAAGAATATGCACAATATGTGGAAGAAATGGTCCACCTAGCACCACCTGAAAAGATGAACCAATAAGAAGAGCCAAGTTTGACCACCAAGCACCAAAAAATGGGAATATGAGTCCAGTACAGACATAAGATGAAGGCCAGCTGAAAAGTGTCTGCTTCAAGCATTGGTTTCCTGATTAGAATCACAGTTCTAGCATGAACAGGAAGGAACAACCCTGTGACATTAGTCTTGAACTCTTCATACTCAACGCGAACCTCATTCGTGCAATGCTTTTGCTCCACCAAAATGCAATTAAAATAATAATAATAATAATGAAAAAAAATTCTATATTTCCTAAAATCCAAGCACCCATTGGTGAATAATAATCTTAAAGGATTTATACTCTAAAACAAGGACACTTTCTTATCTTTTTTTCTTTCTTTCTTTCTTCATCTATTTTTGTGTGTGTGTGTGTGTGACAAGTCTAAAAGAAGGAAGTCAAGTATGAGATAATACTACTTTTAGAAACCTGCTTACATTTATTCTAATGTGGCTGGATGTCACACAAGAATATAAACTTCACAAACTAAAAACATTAGCATACCACATTTGTTTGTCGAAATTGAGACAGCAAAGAAGGTATTTCTTGGTAAGCAGTAAAACTAACATCAACCTTATTAAATGTATCGGTATTTTTGCGATAACTTTTTATCCTAATATCAGATTGAAGTGATTTTTGTGGCATTGGAAAGAAGATTCAAAGTTTTACAAGTTCATATTTCACGAAGATTTCATGAGCCTATTGATTTTTATTCCTAAAATGGACTATAAGTGGACTGAGTGCAAAAAAGCGAGGTTGGGCAAATTGGTCTTGTCTCTCACAAAAGGAGTTTATACAAGTGAAGTAGAAAGCTTAAAAATGAAATTATGGCATGACCAAATCAAGAAAGAAATTGTGATCACATGACATTAAGGGGGTGAAATAAGCAATTGGAATGCCGGTGGTTTAAATTTCTAAACATGTTGTACTACCAAAAAAATCTAACAACTGATCATCAGAAAATATGCAATAAAAATGATAATCCCTACAATATAATCACCTATGGAAAAATGATCATCAGAAAAATATACCAAACAAGAAAAAAGCATCACCACTTAACAGAATCTTTCAAAGCAAGGGAAATATTTCACTGAGCAGAATAAATAAGTAATATAGACTAGGGAACTGCATACATACCTTCACCACCACTCATGGTCTCCAGCAGTAAGTTGAAAATATGTCAAAGCCACAGTGATGAAAGCAGTAACAATTAGGAGAATGATGAGGACTATAAACAAGATGTTGTATGTAGTGTAAATCCTGTGACCCCAAACATTCACAAATATGTAGTAGACACTGAAAGGAAAAACACAACCATTGCCATCTGAGGAAGTGCTCCACGATACGAAGGCAATGGCGGGATCTCTCTAGGATATTTTGTGGTGCGAACAGGAGCTTGAAACTCAACTTTGTTATTCTTTCCTGCGATACCACCCAATACTAGCAAAGGTGATGTGACAAGAGTCCATATGAGAACTATCACCACAATGGTACCAAATGGCAGTGCTACTGTGGCACTATTAACAATTGCAACAGTGTTGAGGAGGCAGAATGTGAAAAGCAGAGGTCCACAAAACAGGATTCTAGTCAATAACAAATTTCTGCGAAGTCAGGGATTGAAAATTAGATCAGCATTTGATATGCAAAAAGTAGAACAAGGGAAAATCAAAAAATAGCAGAAATCCCGATTGTCTACATCTCTATGATCATCATGATGTACTGCCATCATGCACCACATAGATTGGGCGAAGAATATATTATTGTTGTCCCATTTCAAAACAACTTCCAAAAGAAAAAAAAGAGAATTGAATTTTGATCATTTCCGACAATTTGAGTTTATTATTAGCAAAACAGAATATGCGTGTGATGAATTTCATTTTATTCACTCCAACATGAAGTAGCCAAACCTCATTTTTAAAAATCAGTAGGAATGGCTACTCTACTTTCATCGTCCCAAGTAATGTTTAAAAGAAATCTACAAAAACAAATTTACATCTTTCTTAACTAGACAAAATATCAAAGAACAATTATCTATGTTATGCAAACTCCAATGCAAAAGTAGATTTCCCTATTAACCATTTTTTTTTATAAGCTTTGCCATGGTACCAACTGAAGTTGTACAAAAGTGTTTTATAATAAAATTTTCATTAAATTTTCATTTTTCAAGATATCAAACTCTCTCCCTCTATTTCTCTCTTAGATACACCAATACAAAAATCCAAACTCTTTGCAAGTGTGTGTGAAAGAGAAAAACATCAACTACTTGATTGGTCAAAAAACACAATGTAAGCACATACTTTATAAGAATACAATATTTTCAAATTGTAGAACAAAAGGGAGCACTTTTATTTCATGAAAGCCCTAGTTCTCTAATTCTTCAATTCCAAACAAAACAGGTTCTATATATTCAAATGATAAAGAACAATTTTTTTTTTCCTATTCTCTATATTCAAATAGAATCCTTAAGAACCAACAACCTTAAAGCCAATATATTATAAAGGTATTGAAACAAGAAACAACTACAAGAAATGAGGCTATACAAAGTCTCCAAAACTTGGAGACAGGAACTCACGAGTCTTGGCAATAAATCTACACAAAATCATATTAAAAAGTAGAAGTAGAATCCAAGGCCACATACCCAATTTATTCCTTCCAGTTGGCAATAGAAAGAGGTTGCAATATAGCCTACAATCCCAGATGTAAGAGCCTTTCAAACCTTCAAGCACACAGCGTCGACAAAGTTGAAATCGATGAACCGATCGAAGATGCAATCAAACATAGTTTTTAGATCGTTACAGTGAGAAGCTTCGAGGAGGCACTGCGAGACCTCCGCTTTGCACCAGAAATTTAGATCATTTCAGATCGTTGCAATCGATAGGTTGAGAGAGATTAGGACCAGAAATTTAGATAATTTCAGATCGTTACAATCGATCGGTTGAGACAGATTAGGGTTTAGAGAGAGAGAGAGAGTGAGTGAGAGAGTCGATCGATCCCTCAGATTCAAAATAAGGATGCTTCACAATAAAAATGTGGTAATATTATAAAAATAAAATTTGTTAGGAGTGATTAAAATATTAATTTGATTTTTTTAATTGCACTTTCATCAAAAGTGTATTGTTTTAATTTTTTTAAGTGTAATTTTTAAGTATTTTTGTAGTAGTGGATGAAGGAAAAACTGAAGCACAAAAAAGAGGGGGTAATTAGTAGGGTTCTTTTTTTCATTGCGGCAAAATCTCAAAATTTTCCCTTCAAAATTGGTGATAAAATAATTTTGTCACTAAAAATTTTAAAATATTAAAATTATTGACGATAAAAACATATTTCTCATCAAATAGTTTCAAAATATTTAAAATTAATTTTTCAAAAAAAATATTTAAAATTATCAGTGACGAAAATATATTCCTCACTAATAATTTTATAATTTGTGACAAAAAAAAATTTCTGACTAAAAGTCTCAAAATTTTAGCATCACCCAAAAAAATTAGAAGGAAAACCTTTGGTAACGAAATTTAATTTTTTCTTACCTAAAAAGAAGTATTTATTGACGAAAATAAATTTCGTCACCTATTATTGTTACTTTTTTTATTATATGTGGCAAAATTTTATAATTCGTCACGGATTATTCTTATTTAGTAACGAAATTCATTTTCTTCATTAGTTTTCGTTACCATAGGTTACTTAGAGAGCTAATTAACTTGTGTTTTGTTTTGAAAGAGAGAGAGAGAGAGAGAGAGAGAGAGAGAGAGAGGAAAACTGATAAACAAAAATAAATGGGGGGAAAAAGTTAGTAGTTTATTTTTTTCCCATTACCGTCCAATATGTCAAAATTTTTCCTCCAAAATTAGTAACAAAATAATTTCCTCACTAAAAAGTCTCAAAATATTAAAAATTATTAGTGACAAAAATATAATTCTCACCAAATGGTCTTAAAATATTTAAAATCAAGTTTCTCAAAAAAAAATATATACAAAATTATTGGTGACAAAAATATATTCCTCACTAATAATTTTATAATTAGTGACAAATTTTTTTCTCACCAAAAGTCTCAAATTTTGGTGCCACCAAAAAAAAATATTGGAAAAACCTTCGATGACAAAACTTAATTTTTCCTCACCTAAAAAGAAAAATTTGTTGACGAAAATAAATTTCGTCACCTATTATTTTTATTTTTTTATTATATGTGACAAAATTTTATAATTTGTCACAAATTATTCTTATTTAGTGACGAAATTTATTTTCTTCACTACTTTTCGTCACCGTAGGTTACTTAGAGAGCTAATTAACTTGTGTTTTGTTTTTAAAGAGAGAGAGAAAGAGGGGAGATGAAAACTGATAAACAAAAAATGAGGAGGGGGGAGGGAAAGTTAGTAGTATATATTTTTTTTATTACTGCCCAATATTTCAAAACTTTCCATTCAAAATTAGTGACAAAATAATTTCCTCACTAAAAAGTCTCAAATTATTAAAAATTATTAGTGACAAAAATATATTTATCACTAAATGGTCTTAAAATATTTAAAATCAAATTTTTCAAAAAATATATATATAAAATTATTGGTGACGAAAATATATTCCTCACTAATAATTTTATAATTTGTGACAAATTTTAACATTGTTACTCACAGAGTGATGGGCTACAGACAGGCTAGTCAGCGTTCTCGGGTGCCAACCCTACACAGTTGCAGAATGAACACACACACTAAGTTACACACTTGGGATTAATAGCTTAGCCCCTTAACATGACTTGGTGTGGTTCTATAATATTATCCTCATTAAGACGCCTTAAACTTGGCCTAGGAATGCTTAGGATGGAATGAGGATGCAAAGATGTATTTTAAAACACTTTTCAAAATTTGCTGAAAATAGGGGTCCCGCTCGAGCGTGGCTTTCTACGCTCGAGCGGACATGCAGACAAAGGAGCTCCGCTCAAGCGTGACTTCCCTCGCTCGAGCAGACTGCAAACTCAAGAAAAAGTACTGGATGCACGATTTTTACGCTATATGGACGCTCGACCCGCGATCGACTGTGAGACTCAGGCCCTTGCTTGAGCACAGATTACCTCGCTCGAGTGGACTGCAAAACACAAGAACTTCTGGGCATATGCATTTCACCCTCGAGCGTGACTATTGATGCTTGAGCGGAAGTGCATGTACTCAGAGTGTACGCTCGAGCGTGAAGTCCTCCGCTCGAGTGCGGATAAAAAATCTGGAATTTCCAAATTGATCTTCAAGCACAAAACTCAACCTCAAAAGCTTCAAAATCGATTTTTCTGGGCTAATTTTCTGGAAAACACTTGGAACCTCATAGTACAACATGTTTTGAAAATCATTTTATAAAATCAAGCCCGAAGGTGAGACAATTGAACACAATTTCAAAGAAACTTTCATGAACTAAGCAAGAACATAGCATGCATGAGTTCTTATGAATTCCAATGCTCCAAAACATGATTAAATGCAAGGTTGAACTCTAAAACATGGTGAATTCATAGGCTACAACGAAGATATGCACATGTATGTAGAAATTCTTGTGTAAATGATCTCAAAACCCAATGCTATGGGCATGCATGCACACATTGCTTCTCAAATCAACTCTTTAAATTAATTCTTGACTTTAAACTCCCATTTTCCATGAACCATGCAAGAAACAACTTAAATTCATAATCAAGAAGGTGAATTTCCTACTCTTCTTTGATTAATTCCAAGTATGCTAGCTCAATTTTGCAACTCTTCTTTGATTCCTCTAATCCTTTAAGCTAATCTCTAGATGAATCAAAATTTTCTCCCATCTCCCTCTCTCTCACGGTTTTTGGGTCAAGAAGATAAAGTGAAGAATGATGCTAAATAAATTTAAAGGGTAAGAGAAGTAGTGGCCTTGAATAAAACCACTCAATGGCAATAATGTAAATAACCTAGGCTCAAATAATTTAACATTGCTTAATCTAATTTAATCATTCCAAATCAAATTTTAATTAAACCTACCATAAAATCACATAAATCCTAATTAGCATATAACACTAATCAATTTCTGATTCGGTCGCCGATAAGGCCTTCAATTTGCAATTCGAAGTCAAAACACGAACATATCATTAAATGACAGACAAATAGAAATGCAATTAAAAACATACTCATGCATTCATTTCAGAATTTCAGCTTAATCAATTACTTATCATGCTCAATCATAGTTTAACATTAATTAGAGGTGAGGGTTGTCACAGAGGTGTTATTGTGGTTTATTAGGTTGGCCTATTTGTCCTTAGTGAAAGTTTAGAAACTCGCGCAGATAGGTGACAATTCTTCCGGTTAGTACCGGTAAAATGGCTTTGGCAATGCTTGTATAACCTATTAGCAAACATGTACTTAGAGATTCCTAGTGTTTTGTATCCACTGCCATATTTTGTGATATAAAAGTATATTTTTCATGAATTAATATATAATGTTGACAGTGCATTGTTTTGAGATGGAAAAGTCTAATGTTTGGTAAATGGCTGTAGCTCGGCTTTTCGCGCTCCCATTCAGAAGAATGAATAGCCCTACAATATCGGACTCCACTTGTGTGTTGGTTCTGAATCTGATTTCACAAGTGCAATGTGAAACAGTGGAAACACAAAAAGAGTCCAAATCTGACAATTTCTTTTGAAAAATCAATGTTTGAATCAAATGTCAAAAATAGGCTGCTTTGCCAGATTTCAGAGTCGCCACCTAAATATTTTTGAAAAATTTAGGAAACCCATGACTCATGCCAAAGGCCATTAGTTCGTCGTCACCAAAATGTCTTGGTTCGGGAATTTAGGTATGAGATGGGAAGGTCAATAATGAGCACCCCACTCACCCGATCAAAGATCAGCCTCTACTAATTATGATGTGATTCTTATGTACAATATATGTTCTTATTCTGATTATTTAATAAATCCTCAAAATTTATTATGTGAAGCATATAAGTATAGACTCGTTTGCTCAAATTGGAACAATTCGATTTCATGTTTTTTTGCGAAAATGGTTTGAATTTGCCACCTCAAGTGGGCTTAAAGATTGCGAATTTGCCACCAAACATATGATTTGCCACTCAACAAAGTGGGCTTAAAACGCACATTTGTTGAATTATTCAAATTCAAACAATGAACCTTCATCCACATGCATTCAAACAGTTTATCATTTAAGCAATTAGCCTTATGGTAGGATGCTAAACATAATAAGAAAATTATGTACAAGTGGGATGCTAAAGCATAAAAACTCACATATTTACCGACGTCCCGCAAACAAGCTACAAAACAAAGTTTAGGAAATATGCATGATTCCTAACTAAATGCAATACATGTGATATGCAATTACTAGGCTCGGCTACTAATATGACATATGAAATAATTTGATCGCATGCGGTCTAAGCATATATTCAAAGAAGTATTGATACGACAATGTGAATAAGATTGATGAATCGAGCCCCGGTGCATGCAATACAAATGGATGCAAGCATGAAGTATGCTAAATTAAACATGATATCCCTAATCTAACCATCATAAGCTAGTAAATAAAAGGGAGACAGACGTGGGTTCGAAAGGCATACACATTATTACAAGTTTGTTTACCCTCGCGCATGAGGGTCTGAATGAACTAACTAACTAATTAATTATTACAAAACTTAAATAAATAAGCTAGTTATCTAAGCGAATTAATTATTACAACAAGTAAATAATTAAATGCTAAGCTAATTAATTAAGTAATTATAATAGTGAACTAATTTAAATAATTACTTTAATTAACTAACTAGATTAACTAATTAATTACAGAATAATTAATTAAACTAGTTAACTAAATTAAACTAGTTAACTAATTAATACATGAATTAACTAATTAAATAACTAATCTAATTAAATAATTAATTAAATAACTAATCTAATTAAATAACTATGACTAACTAATTAATAATGAACCTAATTAACTATTCTACCTAATTATTACAAATTGGAACTAACTAATTAATTTACACAAATTAATTAATTATAAAATTAAAATTTCCTCCTCCGTAATGGGATTCTCCGGGTTGATCTCCATGGTCTTCTTGCTCGACATGTACCCAGCCATGCTAGAGTCCCTCAAAGCCTGCGCCTTCATGATTCTCTCCATATTGGCGTTCAATCCATACTCACCGGTCACCAAACAGCAGAGTGAGTCCACGACACGATCGGACACGACAACCTTCTTAACTGTGTCGCCCAAAACATCCTTGACCACCCTGCGAAGACCCTCAAACTTCTCCTTGAGTGCTTCTTCCTTGTGTCAAAGAGATCAAAGGGTGCCCTCTTAGGCACAAAGAGAATAGCCTTGAACTCTAATTGGCCCTCAACTGAGAAGTGCTTCACAGCCAAATGCTCCTCCTCCCTTATTTTCCTTTTCTTCATTCTCATTCTTCCTCCTCAATTTCCTTCTGTTCACCTAGCCTTTGTGCAACCTCAAGCATGGATGCAGTGCCATGTGAGGAGGCCACAATTGGATCTACATTTGCAGAATGAATTGGTGATGCCTTGATTGCAAACCGGGTTGAGCTGGGAGCTTCTGCTAAGCATTCGTTCGTGTTGCTTACCACTGCATCCAACAGATCAGCTGAATCAGCTTTAGAGAGAGGTTCAACATCTTCTTCGGCAACAATGGACACATTTTGACTACCGAAGTATTCTGACAGCATCCAGCTAACCATTGCTTGCACACTCCAATCTCCATCTTCAGGCAAATCAGAGGTCCAGAAAGTGAGATTGTCTCTCAACAGCTGCATAATCAGGGTACTGTCATGCGTGGGGTTCTAGTGCCATCACCATGGAGAGAGAGAGAGAGAGAGAGAGCCCAGGTCTCCACGGTGAGGTCGGCAGAGTGAGTGACGCTGAGAGCTTGAGGGTTAGAGTTTCTTCACCATTTTCTTGTATTAAGAAGCTGCTGCTTAATCAGAAAATATTTGAGAGAGAGAGAGACCTTTGAGCTCATGCAAACCAGAGAGAGAGAGATTCGGAGATGAGGCTGTAGGTGGTGGTTCGTCCTGCGGCACCACTGATCGATGTCGATGTCGATGTCAGTCCAGCAGTAGGGGCCAGCCACAGCATCCAACCAGGACCTGCACACCAGCCCCACCGTCTTCACCCTCCTGATGCAAGAAGTGAACCTGCTTTGCTGCTAATGTGTATCGCTGAGAGAGAGAGCTCTCCTCCTGTATAACAGCACAAAGCTCCTTTTTTTTTTGAACAGCAAACAGCACAAAGCTCCTTGATAATAGACTAGAGAGAGATAGATGTGCGTTGTGTCTGTGTGTGTTTTACAGATCAAGGCCCTCTCCCCTTTGTTTCGTGTGTCTCCCTATCTCTCTGTAGATGGGTTTTCTTTCTTCTCTATTTTCGAATCAAGCAACAGATGGAGTGTCACCCCTTGCCAACCCTCCACCATTTTACATATATACAAATATATTCTTTATCTCGAGACCACCCCCCAGAGAGAGGGCCGTGCTGTGTTGTTTAATAGCCCCTCATATCCAAAGGAAAATTGTTCTCCTCTCCTTTTCCACCGAGAGAGATATCTCTCTCTATTTTTAAAACAATCTTCACCTTTTGAACCCACTCACCGACTCCCTCAAAACAAAATAAAATCATCATCTAACTTTGCCACCCCTCCGATAATTATCCAGCTGAAACACCCCCAACGCTGCCCATCTTCTATCATCATGTCTCCCACCCTTTGACCCCTTTTTCTTCTATCATCATGTCTCCCACCCTTTGACCCCTTTTTCTTTTATGATTGTAATCTCCCTTAAAATAAACCACTGACTCAATAATTCCTCCACCAAACCTATCTGACCAAATATTTTATCCTATATATTTATATAAACATATATAAATATTAGTGATATAAAATAATTAGGCTAAAGTGGGTGAGGTTTGGCATTAAAGGTTCAATCTGATTTTTCTTCTGAAAAATTTATAAAATGACATATTCAAATTTTCATCATAGTGTGTTCAAAAGAAAGTGTCCAAGTCTTAGGGCCGATCAAAATGGGGTGTATACAATGGCATGCATATGCATTCACCTTATGACTTTGTTAAGATTCATACATTGTATTCAAGTATCTCTACTGGGTTTTAGCTCACCCTATGTGGAAAACAACTTTCAAGTGTCGATGATATACCTCCACCATGGACATAGCTTGAGAGGACTTGGAGCTGAGAGCTTCTTTTGTTTCTTTTGTGTAATTATTTGTACAAGCTTTGGGCTTTATTTGTATTGAGTTTAACTCACTTTTATTATACCCAAGCATTAACTTCGAAAGATGTAGCCATTAGGGCATAAACTTATACGTACGTCCTTTAGTTTCGATTCATTTACAAATGGCATATGCTATAGATTCAGGATCTAGGATTTATTAATGTATACATGCATATGTCATCTTTTGTACGATTAAGGAGTACCAATGAAATGTTAAATATATCGCAAGTTGTACTTTCTACAGAATATCATGTTATGAGGAGTTGTTATTATTTTGGGGCATTACAAGTAGAGTAATACTATTTGGGATACACTCTATAGTATCTATTTTGGGTCACATAACCACTTTGTTTTTCTGCACATCTTTTTGCAAAAGGTCAAAAAGTATAATTATTTAGGTTCCTCCAAACAACCCCTCAGCTAGTGAAATTTCATTGATTAATAATTCATATTTGGTTGAATTATAAGTTTAGTCAAATCAAATAATAATTACTCCATCGTCCCAAAATAATAATCTCTTTTCGGGAATCCAACTTTTTTTGAAATACAATTATTACATTTTAAAAATATTTATTTTCCAAAATTACCCTTTGATAGTACTTTTTTATTTTATTTAGGAATATCAATTGTAATAATTGTATTTTTTGTGTTGGTAATGAATGAATTCAAAAGAAGAGCAAAATAGAAAATTAATATTATTTTAGTCCTTAATTTTTGAAAATGGACTAATATTTTGGAACGGATGGAGTAAACATTTTAATTTAGTTACAATCAATTGTGATAGTACTTATCACTTATTATGACAATATTTATCACTCTTAAATCTAATTATTAATCAATGATTGTCAGTAGTCAGATATTTGATTAAGTAATAAGTCAAGTTATATTATTCGTTCTAATTTTACTTACCACTCAATAGTTGTCAGTAGTCATGTCACGCCCCAAATTTTAATTACTCGAAAACATTACCATGGGCTTGAAATTTAAGTCCATTTTTTTGTTAATATCTTTACCCATGAGTAATAGAAACATAATAGTACATGTTCTCTCTCATGATGAGTACAACAATACTAATAATACACTCCAACTTCCATTGTGGAGCTACAAATAAATACATACAAACATCAATGTACAATGAGATTATACATAAGAGATACATGAACTTCCTTCCACCAATCAATCCGAATTCTTTTCCTGTAAAAAAATAAAACAACAAGGGGTGAGTACAATTGCCCAGTAGGAATCTCATAGTTTTAAAACAATAACCATCCTATAGATAGAAATGATCATGCATGCAGGGTGATACCATATAGTAAAGTAATGTTTTGTAATTTCAAAATATCATATGTAGAGTACCTTTTTCTCAAAGTTTATTTGAACATTGTAAAGAAAACCTTTAACCATCAAAACTATCCATTTTTTATCAGAAAACCATAAAATCCTTTTTGAAAACAAATATATTTAAGGAACAACATCATTTTAAATTTATTAACCCATTCCAAAATATTCCTCATTTAATTTTCATCTTAACATTCCTCTTTTTATTCTCATTCTCCCCTTTTTCTAGTTATATTTATTATAACGTCATAACCTCAAGTTCAAGTTCCCTTAATACTCCAAACATCCCACATACATGCTATTCCTACCAATCTATTTATATTTGCTGTAACTCCTCAATGTAAAAATCCAAATCTCTTTTATAGTCAATAATTGTTATCCTACACTCAACTCCTACTTATATGACAACTACATCACATCCACACTTGCATTATCAACTATAATTCAACATATCACAAGGATAATAAACCCTTTTTAATTAAATTTCTCAATTAATCACAAAACAAAACTCTTAATTTTTCCTTATAGATACAAACAATTCGGTGAGTTCTTTATCACTAACCCCCATCCAATTATCATTTCATTATCCATTTTTTTCAAATAATTTCCATATACATTCCCCTTCCATATCAAATTACACATCAAATGGTAATTTCACAAGTTCATCACAAGTCACACATATCATCACCGACCTTAACACACGTCACAATACATTCCACCTTTTGCCGACTTTATACGGTGGGATAGCGGGCACCCAATTCATAGCACATTCCACCTTTTGCCGGCTATTATACGGCGGGAAGTGAACTCCTAAAAATTATTTTCTCAAAAACCATATATTTTTCCGAAAACCATTTTCAACTTTTTAAAACCATCCCCCACATTTGCCGGCTATTATACGGCAAGACGTAGGCACCCAAAACATTTTCGAAAACCATCCGTTTTTCCACTTTTGCCGACTACAATATAGCAGGACTGTGTGGACACCTAAAAATCATTTTTCCACTTTCGCCGACTATAATACGACAAGACTGTGTGGACACCAAAGAACATTTTTCTCACATTCGTCCAGCGATAAGCCTAGACAAGGCAATTGGGTACCTTGAATTCAAACCACCCCCACATTTACCGGCTATTATACGAATGGTCGTGGGCACCGAAAAACGATTTTTCAATTTTTAAAACCATCCCCCACATTTACCGGCTATGATACGGACAGTCGTGGGCACTGAAAAACTATTTTTCAACTCCCCGCGTGGGTACCAACCACAACACAACCCAACCCAACACAACTCAACTTAACCCAACACAACTCAACTCCACACTACACAACTCAACCAAACTCAACACAACCCAACTCAACTCAACACAACATAACCCAATACAATTCACATAACACACAACAAAATTCAACACAACCATTTCAATACAAAGCTCATATCATCCATACCATTAGTAATTTATTTCCCCCCCAAGTTTGGTTTTATATTGTAACATAATTTAAAACATCAACATTGAGGGTTCAATCGCAACTTTTACATAAATTTGCAAACTCTTTAAAATTTCAATTAAACTTGTACATGTGTAATTTAACACCTCAATTTCATGATTCTACTATCAATTGAAGCAAAACCATTAACCATCTTCATGAGCCAAACTAGGATTTTTTAAGCGAAGTTAAACCTTTTCACAAAAATACATTTTATTCCAACATTTCTATTACTTTTACACCCAAACTCATGGCACAAACCATAACCCAACAAGTAAACCCCAACTCTTCAAATCCTAAACCCCAATCTCATGATTAATTACAATATGCATAAAAATATAAACTTTTGTATTTATATAAAGAAAATACCACAAATCTATCCATAAACGAGAATATTGAAAGAGAACTAGAAACCCCTACCTCTTGAAGCCAAGAGATGACCACCCAAAAATCAATGGCGACGAAACCACGAACCATTTAGACCAAAAGCAAGCTCTTGGCGAGATCTATACTCTTTCTCAAAGGACCATGGTGAAAAGATCACTCTGGGAGAGTAGATCTAGATATTTGAGTGAAAAGTTTGAGCTTTAGAGAGAGAAGAAAACTCACAGTTTGACAGGAAAAAAGAGAGGAAAATAATGAGAGAGAAGTGGTTTGGGTCTATTTATAGTAGCAGAAAAGTAGCCCCAAGGTCAATAAAATAATAGGCCCAAAACCCCCAAAAGTAGGGCCCATTCAGACCCACAAATTTGAAAATAAACACGCAAGGGTCGATCCCTGGTGTGGTGGTATTGACCTTTCAGCAAGAAAAGACAATGTTGGCAGCAAGCAAAGTGTCGACCCTTGGACAGGAAGGGTCGACCCTATTTTCCAGCAACTAACACATAGATTCTGCAATATACAAGGGTTGACCCTTCCCAGACTGGTGTCGACTCTTGTGGATAGAAACAAGAGGCAGGTATCGACGCCAACAAGGCTGGTGTCGACCTTAAATTCCAGCAACACTTCTAGAAACTTCACCAATAGGTAATGGTCGACCCTTAGGAAGGCTGGTGTTGACCCTAGAATATAATTTCTAAGTTTCCAAGGAACTTTTTGACAAGAACAAGTGTGAACAAACAAACCCAACGAGTTTAAATCGGATCATACTCCTCCAAAACCAACATTCAACAACTCCAAGGACTCCCAAAAATGAAAATAACGGAATTAAATATACTCTCCAATAGATTAAAGGATGCGGTGTTACAAGCCAAATGTTTGATTAAGTAATAAGTTAAGTCATATTATTCGTTTTAATTTTACTTAACACTCAATAGTTGTTAGCAGTCAAATGTTTGATTAAGTAATAAGTCAAGGTAAAGTCTCATTGAGTAATAAGTGAAATTTAATTAAGTAGTATGTTAACTCTAATGAGTCGTAAGTGAAATCTCCTTAAGTAGTAAATACTGTTTAACAGAATAGTTAATCAAATTTAATGAAATACTAGGTTGAATTGCATTCAGTAATAAATGAGATCATACTATGACACTCTCTAAAGTTGGTTAGATTTCTAAACTTGTTTATCACTCGCTATGAATTATCACTTAGTATGACACTCTCTAAATAAGGTTTTATTTAATAGTAAGTCGAGTTTGATGAAGTAGAAAGTCGAGTATCATTGAGTAATAAGTTGGGTTTAATTAAGTAGTAGGTAAAGTCTAATGAAGTAGTACCTAGAAGCTCATGAAGTAATAAGTGAAATGTAATGAAGTAGTAAGTGGAAATTTGAGTAATAAGTTATGATGATCGAGTGCACTACTCATTTCATTTGCCGTCATTAAACTTTGGGTTTGTCTTGTTGGGGTGTCGGTTTGACGTGGAACCTTGTTACTCATTTGGGTTTGTTGTGTTAGGGAGTTTTTCTCAAAACTTTGTTCTTGTTTACTCCGGTGTTGAATTTCACTTCTTTCGGAGGGTAAGGGTTCGGTCCAGAGTGCTAGGGATCGAGCCGAGGAAATTCTGGGCTGAAGGACTAGGGCCGCACGTGCGGGAGAGGGGTCGTACGTGCGGGAGATGAGACCGCACGTGTGCGAATCTGAGAAATCCTGGCTTGCACACTGCATTATATGTAGGTGCGGGAGGAGGTGTGGATTGGGAAGGCCGCACGTGCGGGGATGAGGGCTGTACGTGCGGGGGTAAGTGCCACACGTGTGGAACGAGCTGAGTTCGAAAACTCTGTTTTCTTCCTTCTTTTGGGCTGTGTATATCACTTTTAAAACATTTTGTTCTCACTCTAAAAGCATTTTTGCTCCCCCTTCTCTCTAAAATCTCTCACCAAACGTCAAAAACCCTTAATTTCTTGCAATCCATTGGGTTTTGATCCATCATCTTTTTCAAGTTTTGGAGAACAAAGCAAGGACGTCACTATGTGCGGTGGAGATCGAAGTTCTACACCTTTGATTTTTAGGGTTTCATCTCATCTCTTCAACAAGATTGAGATAGGGACTTCTTTGAGTTATATATACATGTTATTGCAAGGTTGATGTTGATTTTGGGGTTTTCTTGAAGGTATTATGAAAGTTTTGATTTTTGGCTCAAGAATGTAGGGATTTTCCAAAGTGGGTTTAAATCTCAAATTTTTCTAAGTTAATCCTTGAGGGTTTCACCTTCATTGTGTGAGAAAAGATGTTTTGTGTGTGTGTGTGTCCTTTTAAAAAGGTGAAGAGATACCTAATCTTAGCCAAAGACCCAAATTTATGGATTTTTGAAATGGGTTGAGGGTCTATAAAATTAGTCAATTTGTTGATATGTCACAATGGAAGAATGAAATAGAAAATACCTTTTGCCATTGTAGAAATGATGAATTTCATGGAATGCGTGAAATATCGAGATGGAAATTTGTAGTTGAAATTATAGATAAAGTTATGAAGTAACAAATTGATGGTTAAACATGAAATGTGAAAAGTATTCATTTGTTGATGAATTTAAACAAAAATATGGTTATCATGCTAGATAGTGTTGAAAGAGGAGTGGAAGGTTGATTCTGATAAATTATCGTTGAGATATTTGATGATGGAGAAATGTTATGTTATGATAATGATTATTGCAGTGCATATTCATTCAATTGATTATTACACATTTTAAAATTGAGCTTGGGAAACTTTTGCATTGAGAAAGGCAAGTTTGCGAATGAATTTATTGAAATGTTTTGGGGTAAATACGTTGGTAAGTCCGGATAGGAGGCGTAGATGAAATTGATTAAGTTGGCCTGAGTGTCCGAGGTGAAAGACCAAAAACAAGCGTGGAGGAGGTACCACTTTCCTTCCGGTTAGCAACTGGTAAAGTGGGGCTTGGTAGTGCTAGTTAAGCCTACTTGCAGACACCAACCTAGGGATTACCTGAGTCGTATTTACCGCCCTATTGAATCAAATTGTAAATTTACTTATTGTTGAGATTTCAAATTATCATTGAGCATGGTGGTTTTCATAAGATGGAAAAAAATGAAATCTTCTTTTAAATGGTGTAGAATGACATTTGCATTTCATATTGGGAATCTTGCATAAATGTATATACTTTGTTAAGGATTCTCTACTGGGCTTTATGCTCACCCCTATGAGATTTTGGTGCAGGAAAGGACGTCGTGAACCTGCCAATCTAGGGCGTGGATACATGTATATAGAGCACAAGGCTCTGCTTTGTTGTGATTGTATTTTGTAAGCCTAGGGCTATAACTGTTTGAGTTCGAGAGACTATTTTTGTGTAACCAGGCTTAAACCTTGGAATTTGTAAGCCCTTGAGGGCATTTTATTTACTTTTGAATTTGACGTTCCATGTGCTATAGATTCATGTATGTAATATTATTGAATGTATAATTCGCATCTGGGACTATTTTGTACAAACTTTAATGATCAATGTTATGTTGATTTGGGAATTACTCTTATTCTAAAATGAATGTTAGTTGATGTACCTAGATTATGTTGGAGAAATTTTGGGGCATTACAAATAAGTGAAATTTAATTGAGTAGTAAGTAAAGTTTAATGAAATAGTAAGTGAAACTCATTAAATAGTAAGTACGATTTGCTTGATATTCGAGTAAGTTACAAGTAATATTTTGCAATCATGTTATAAAATTACTTGTTAAGCTTGATTTGCAGTCAGAGTCCAAATTCCAACAAGTTCAAAGAAACCAATCTTTTTCTCCAATGAACTAGGGTTTTGAGGTATGAAGTCTCTCTCTCTCTCTCTCTCTCTCTCAAAGTTTCCCTATTTTTCTGAGTTCATATAAGTCTGACTGTATGTATCTATCTATATATTATATACTTATCTTTTATTATTAATATGATTATTATCATCTTATTTTCTTCTTCTTCTTCTTCTTCTTATTCTTCTTTTTCTTCTTCTTTTTCTTCTTTATTATTATTATAGTTTCCATATTGTTGTATCTATAGTTTTTGTATGTATCTGTCTAGTATTATTGTATTTATAGTTTCTGTATGAATCATTCTAGACTTATATATTATTAGTATTATTATTAATTTATTATTATTGTGATGCATCTTATTTTCTTCTTCTTTATTATTATTATTATTATTATTATTATTATTATTATTATTATTATTATTATTATTATTATTATTATTATTTCTTTTGCCTTTCTCACCTAACTAGTAACTTCTCTTTTTGTTTTTTATTTGTTTATTTTTTACATGGCTATAAAAAAATGAGTGAATCTAAAGGCCAAAGAAAAGATTTTGTCTGGAAGTACACAAGAGGTTGATTGGGAAAAATATTTTAGATGTAAGTTTTGTGATCAAACTTGTAGTGGGACTGTAAGTCGATTAAAAATCCATCTAGCTAGCACACGTAAAGGCATTAAATTGTGTTCAAAAGTTCCTGAAGATGTAAACAAAAAGTTGCCCGAAATGAGAAGCCATTTGAAATTGGGATGGGTGTAAGAGGGAAGGGTGAGAGTGGTGCTTACCAATCTATTGAAGGTGCTATTGGTTCAGGTACACAACCACCAAAACCGAGGGGTCCAATGGATGGGTTTGCTATTTCTGAAGCATGACAAGATACGTTGAACTCCAAATGGAAACTAGAAGAAAGAAAATGTGTGCCGAAAGATTGGGCATTTTATATTTTGTAAAGCTCTTCTACTTAATTTAGTGAATGATCCATGTTGGGTAGCTGCAATTGATGAAATTGCTAAATATGGACCTGATTTCAAATTTAATGACCCCAAAATGCGTATAAGAAATTATCTTTATTTACCTATGAGTTAATGTGCTTTAATGTGATTATATCTTTTGAATTGAAACATTATCTATTGAGTTACGACTTTCAAATTGGAATTATCGACCTTTATGGGTTCAGAAATCAAAATTGAGTACTTGCATATGTTAATGGGAATTTTTAGAACTACTTGGAAAAATTAATTGGAAATTTAATTCGTCTGATTCGTTAATGCATGTTTGGGTGGTTAACTTTGTATTGCAAATTGAGGGCCTTAGAGACTTCAGAAACCAGAATAGGGGTTATATTTATGGTCAGCATAATTTTTAGAGTCATCTGTAAAGTTTAATTGAAATTTACTTTTGTGCGATTCGTAATGGCGTGTTTGGCCCTCCTTATTTGTGATAAAGCTTATATAATTAAATATATAAGTGTATATGAGTTATATGAGTAGGACTCATCTTTTGGAGCTAAAAAATATCTAAGAAGAGAGGAAGACACATGAGAAAGAGAGTTCTAGAGAGAACTCAATGAGAAGAAGAGAGAAAGAGAGACAATCTTCTCAAATCCATGGGGGTTTAAAGAAATTGAAGAAAAAAGAAAGAAGATCAACCATGGAAGCTTGGGAAAATTGAAGAGAACAAAAAGAAAGACAAAGATTGAGCTAAGGTATCACCATCTATCTTGAATCCTTATGTTTAAAGCATCAATTACATGAAATCAAGGATTGATATGGAAGATGTGAACTTTGAACCCCAACTATGGCTATATTATGCTCTTGTGTTCTTGTGCTTGGGAATTGAGTAATATTTTGAGGTTGTGATGTTTGATTGAGATTAATAATGTGAAATTTGTCATGTATTAAAGGGTTTTGGGATTTGATTTACATGGAATTGAGGTTTGATTTTGGAAACGAGAAGTCCCAATTTTTCAGCCATTTTCGGACTGCAAACTGTCCAGGGCTGCACGTGCGGCTCTGTTTCCCGCACGTGCGGGAGACAGCTCTGTCCAACCAACTTTGAATAAGCATATCTTTTTCCTCGGGACTCCATTTTGAGTGATTCTTGAGCCTAAAATTAAGCCCCGGAAGTCTAGTTTCCAATGGTGGCAGTCTCACTCCCAAATTCTAAATACAGAAATAGTTATTCCCAAATTAGGGACGACTGTTCACTTTCTATCAACCAATTTTATACCATTTCTTCACCGAAACCATTTCCCATCGATTTCTCCTATTTTCTAAGACGTGGATTATGACTTATTAAGGAATAATGAGCTTGGTACCACCATGGCTAATTGGTTGAATGATCAAAGAGAATAAGTAAAGGATCGAGTATAATCTCATATTATGTGTTGTGCACTTTACTTGTAGGTCGAGACGAGGACATCGTCCCATTACTACCGGGAGCCGATCACTGTGAGTAATAGTAGTGTATCGATATGTTTCATTTACTCCCTGTGATTATGATCTATGTATTGTTATTTGTGAATGGCCTGTTCCATTAATATTGTGCTTTGATTCAATTAATGAATATGCTTGAATAATGACATTGATATGGACCTGAGATCGTTCTGTCCCTAGTAATAGATGTAGGCTCGAGGCCATTATGATATGAATTGTTCTGTGCCTATTAATGCAATGATACATTTGCCTTTCGTTAATAGTTATCATTAATGTTTTGTTATTCGCAAGACAACTATGTCGACTTATAATAAACCATGGGAAAATCTTTGTGCACTATTGAGTAATAGTACTGTAGCTGTGCGTTTTACTTATTGTTAATAGTTAATACTGACGTTCTGTTATCTGCAAGTTAATTATCTGAATTTATGATGAACAAATGGAACACATGTGTATTATGCAACAATGATATCTTTGTGTATCTGGGATTATTCTATTTTGTTAATAATGGGCCCGAGGCCAATCTGTTGATATCTGGGCCTGAGGTCGCTCTGTATAATATGTTGGGCCTAAGGCTGTTCTGTATTATCTGTGGGCTTAAAGCCAATATGTATCATGTCTGGGCTTACAGCCGATCTGCATTATATCTGGGCTTACAGCCGATCTGTATTATACCTGGGCTTACAGCCGATCTGTATTATATCTGGGCTTATAGTTGTTCTGTATTATATCTGGCTTACAGCTGATCTGTATTATATCTGGTCTTACAGCCGATCTGTATTATATTTAGGCTTACAGCCGTTCTGTATTATATCTGGGCTTACAGCCGATCTATATTATATCTGGGCTTATAGCCGTTCTGTATTATATCTGGGCTTATAGCCGATATGTATCATATCTGGGCTTACAGCTGCTCTGTATTATATCTGGGCCTGAGGCCGTTCTATGTTACGTGTGGGTCTGAGGTTGATTTAAAATATAATTATGTATAAGATCTGTGTACGGTTTGATATGCATATTTACATTCTCTAAGTCTATGCTCAATTAATTAATCTCCTTACATTGCTATTATTCACTGAGCTTTGCTTATTCTATTTTATGTATATTTCTGTAGGTGAGCCATCGGGGATTGGCAGTAGAGTTGTACTGAGGTTCGCCTATCTGCCAAGTCACCTGGGGGTATGTCTCCATGTGGAGGCCTCAATTTATTGTTGGGAGTCATATAAATTATTAAGTCTTATGTAGGTGTGTGTGAGATCTATACAAATTCTGTGATTGTATACATATGTTTGGAAGTGTATTTAAATGCTTCAATCCAATTAAACCATCATGTATGCACAAGCTCAATGGATGTTGTCTTTTATGGATATTGCTTCCGCTTAAGGCCCCATATATGATTAAATATTATTCGAAAATTCTATTTTGAGGCCTATATACAGGCCGGTCATGGACCAAACTTTTAGGGGCAGTTTGGGTCGTGACATCAAACCCCCTTTTATGCATGAATTGAGGACTTGGATTCTTAAAGCAGAGGTAGAAGACATAAATGTCATGATGGAGGAACATAAGAAAGCATGGAAACAATATGGATGCTCAACTATGTTTGATGGTTGCACAGATGGCAAAAGTGGAGTTCTTATCAATTTTCTTGTGAATCACCCTGTTGGAACTTGGTTTCTAAAATCAGGGTAGTTGATGTTTAACTATCTAGATAGTGTCATAGATGAAATTGGGGAAGATAATGTTCAAGTTATTACTGATAATGCCTCAAACTATGTTAATGATGGGTTGAGGCTTATGGATAAAAGGAAGATGTTGTATTGGTTTGATGTTGTATTGGTTTAATGTTGGAGGACATTGAAAATTTGGAAGTTCTTGACCAGACTCTCTTAGGGATGGCAATTTAAACCTGACCCGACGAGGACCCGGCCCCCCGACCCTAATTAGAATGGTTTTTCTCCAAAAAATACCTCTGACAGGCCGGGGATGGTATTCGAAAATGAACCCCCGACAATTTTCGAGCCAGGGACGGTGATAGGTTCTCTGGCTCCGGCCCTGGCCCTATTTCCGCCCCGAACTAAAATTATTATTTTTTGGTTAGACATTTGAGAATCGAGATATTATGTTGCATGGATTATTTTAAGGGGATGAACCCATGGAATATCTTTGAGAGATGCCTATTGATTTTAGAAGTTAACTTAGCTAATAATGTTGGTTGTGCATGCTACTTTACAAAATTCACAAGTGGTTTTTTTTTTTTTTTTTGAAAGTCAAAAAAACATGTGTTGTTTGGATTATTTATTTATTTTTATTTTATTTTACTTTTTGTTGTGGTGTGGGTGTTGTTTTGTATCTTGTTTGTCATGTTGTTGTTTGGATGTTTATGTTTTAACATTGCGGGATTATGCTTTTATATATATTATTTTTATTTGCCTCAACAAAAGAAAATAAGAAATAAAATGGGATATGCAAAATTCAAAAACAAAAGGAGTCGGGGATTTTTCGGGGTCGGGGAAACCCGATCGCCGTTAGGGGCCGAATGTGGGGAATTTTGTACATTTGGGGATCGAGAACAATTTTGTACATTTGCCATTCCTGGACTCTCTTGATGGGTAGGCAAGTGGTCAAGTTTATATATGGACATTATAGGGTTGATTCATTGATGAGATCCTTTACGAAGAACAATAAACTAATCCATCCAGTAGTAACACAATTTGCTACTGCTTATGTTATATGGACTCGGGTATGAGTATCGGTGCGGTTGTGTATCCAAGCATCATACCTTCATAAATTTAAATCTTAGGATCTTGGGATACGTATCCAAAATTGGATATGGGTACGGGGACATATCATATGCACATATATATTGATGTTGTAAATTATGTAGAAATATATTAGAAATTAAATAGGATTCAGGAAAAATATGAAATTTCTATATCTAGTTCATGTGGGAGACTAAAAATATTGCTTTAGTTCCTCTATAGTCACAAATTAAAGGATTCGAGTGTCTAAATTGGGTACGAGTGTCGGACACATATCCCACATCCATACCCATGTCATATTGGGGGGACAAGAGTACTGTGAGGGAAATAGAAGAGTCCATGTAACATAGGCCACTACTTATTTTACTCTACAAAGTCTTTACAAACAAAAGCAACCGCTCTAGGCTATGCTTTCTTCAAAAAAGTGAGCTTTTAGTAGTTGGGCAAGAAAGGTTGAAGGGGTCAAACCTTGTGCAACTATGTACTTGATGTTTGTATCCATACAAATTAACATATTTCCTGGCTTTATAGTGTGTCCGTAAAGTTTAAGGAAGATGAGATTTTGTGTCCATATCCTACCTTTTTGTTGTTGTTGTTTTTTTTTTTTTTTTTTTTTTTTTTTTTTTTTTTTTTTTTTTTTTTTTTTTTTTTGTCT
>NW_021026802.1:37496-55316 GCF_004153795.1 Camellia sinensis | reverse complement strand
TGAGTAATTTACCGAGTAATTTACTGGGTATTTACTGAGTGATTTACTCAGAATATACTGAGTAATTTATTTAGCAATTTACTAGGTAATGTTCTGAGTAATTTACCGTGAAATTATGAAAAATTTACTTCGAATTTTTTATATAATTTATTGAGGATTTACTAGAAATTTACCAAGTAATTAATTGAGAATTTACTGAATAATTTACTGAAAATTTCTTGGGAATTTAATTAGTAATTTACTGAGAATTTACTAAGTAATTTACTCAGAATGTACTGGGAATTTTTTGAGAATTTTTAAAGTAATTTACTCTATAATTTACTGAGAATTTTCTGAGTAACTTAATGAGAATTTTCTGAGTAATTTACCGAGTAATTTATTGGGAATTTACTGAGTAATTTACTAAGCAATTTACTGGGTAATGTTCAGTGTAATTTACTGAGAATTCAATGAGTAATTTACTGAGATTTTATTGAGAAATTTTCCCAGAAATTAAGAAAAATTTACTTCGAATTTTCTAAATAATTTACTAAGGATTTACAAGGAATTTACTGAGTAATTAATTGAGAATTTACTGAATAATTTTCTTGGAATTTCTTGGGAATTTAATTAGTAATTTATTGAGAATTTACTGGGAATTTATTGAGAATTTTCTAAGTAATTTACTTTAGAATTTACAGAGTAATTTAATGAGAATTTACTGAGTAATTTACCGAGTAATTTACTGGGTATTTACTGAGTGATTTACTTAGAATTTACTGAGTAATTTACTTAGCAATTTACAGGGCAATGTTCTGAGTAATTTACTGAGAATTCAATGAGTAATTTACTGAGATTTTATTGAGAAATTTTCCCTGAAATTAAGGAAAATTTACTTTGAATTTTCTAAATAATTTACTAAGGATTTACAAGGAATTTACTGAGTAATTAATTGAGAATTTACTGAATAATTTTCTTAGAATTTCTTGGGAATTTAATTAGTAATTTACTGAGAATTTACTGGGAATTTATTGGGTATTTATTGAGAATTTTCTAAGTAATTTACTTTATTATTTACTAAGAATTTTCTGAGTAATTTACCGAGTAATTTACTGGGAATTTACTGAGTAATTTACTTAGCAATTTACTGGGTAATGTTCTGAGTAATTTTCTGAGAACTCAATGAGTAATTTACTGAGATTTTATTGAGTAATTTACCGTGAAATTATGAAAAATTTACTTCGAATTTTCTATATAATTTACTGAGGATTTACTAGAAATTTACAGAGTAATTAATTGAGATTTTACTGAATGATTTACTGAGAATTTCTTGGGAATTAAATTGGTAATTTACTGAGAATTTTCTATGTGATTTACTTTATAATTTATTGAGAATTTTCTGAGTAATTTAATGAGAATTTACTGAGTAATTTACTGGGTATTTACTGAGTGATTTACTCAGAATATTCTGAGTAATTTACTTAGCAATTTACTGGGTAATGTTCTGAGTAATTTGCTGAGCATTCATTGAGTAATTTACCGTGAAATTATGAAAAATTTACTTCGAATTTTTTAAATAATTTACTGAGGATTTACAAGGAATTTACTGAGTAATTAATTGAGAATTTACTGAATAATTTTTTGAGAATTCTTGGGAATTTAATTAGTAATTTACTGAGAATTTACTAAGTAATTTACTTGTAATTTATTGTGAATTTTCTAAGTATTTTACTTTATAATTTTCTGAGAATTTTCTGAGTAATTTAATTTGAATTTACTGTTTAATTTGAATTTACCGAGTAATTTACTTAGCAATTTACTGGGTAATGTTCTGAGTAATTTACTGAGAGTTCAATGACTAATTTACTGAGATTTTATTGACTAATTTACCGTGAAATTTAGAAAAATTTACTTCGAATTTTTTTATATAATTTACTGAGGATTTACAAGAACTTTACCAAGTAATTAATTGAGAATTTACTGAATGATTTACTGAAAATGTCTTGAGAATTTAATTAGTAATTTACTGAGAATTTACAACGTAATTTATTCAAAATTTACTGGGAATTTATTGAGAATTTTTTAAGTAATTTACTGAGAATGTTCTGAGTAACTTAACGAGAATTTACTGAGTAATTTATCGAGTAATTTACTGGGAATTTACTGAGTAATTTACTAAGCAATTTACTGGGTAATGTTCTGAGTAATTTACTGAGAATTCAATGAGTAATTTTACTGAGATTTTATTGAGAAATTTTACTTGAAATTAAGAAATATTTACTTCAAATTTTCTAAATAATTTACTAAGGATTTACAAGGAATTTACTGAGCAATTAATTGAGAATTTACTAAATAATTTTCTTAGAATTTCTTGGGAAGTTAATTAGTAATTTACTGAGAATTTGCTAAGTAATTTACTGAGAATTTACTGGGAATTTATTGAGAATTTTCTAAGTAATTTACTTTAGGATTTACAGAGAATTTTCTGAGTAATTTAATGAGAATTTACTGAGTAATTTACCGAGTAATTTACTGGGTATTTACTGAGTGATTTACTCAGAATTTACTAAATAATTTACTTAGCAATTTGCTGGGTAATGTTCTGAGTAATTTATTGAGAATTCAATGTGTAATTTACTGAGATTTTATTGAGTAATTTACTGTGAAATTATGAAAAATTTACATCGAATTTTCTAAATAATTTACTGAGGATTTGCAAGGAATTTACTTAGTAATTAATTGAGAATTTACTGAATAATTTTTTGAGAATTTCTTGGGAATTTAATTAGTAATTTGCTGAGAATTTGCTAAGTAATTTATTGGAAATTTATTGAGAACTTTCTAAGTAATTTACTTTATAATTTACTGATAATTTTCTGAGTAATTTAATTTGAATTTACTGTGTAATTTACCGAGTAATTTACTTAGCAATTCACTGGGTAATGTTCTGAGAAATTTTCTGAGAACTCAATGAGTAATTTACTGGGATTTTATTGAGTAATTTACTGTGAAATTCTGAAAAATTTACTTCGAATTTTCTATATAATTTGCTGAGGATTTACTAGAAATTTACTGAGTAATTAATTGTGAATTTACTGAATAATTTACTGAGAATTTCTTCGGAATTTAATTGGTAATTTACTGAGAATTTACTAAGTAATTTACTGAGAATTTAGTGGAAATGTATTCAGAATTTTCTAAGTAATTTACTTTATAATTTACTGAGAATTTTCTGAGTAATTTAATGAGAATTTACTGAGTAATTTACTTAGCAATTTACTGGGTAATGTTCTGAGTAACTTGCAGAGCATTCATTGAGTAATTTACTGAGAATTTATTGAGTAATTTACCATGAAATTATGAAAAATTTACTTCGAATTTTCTAAATAAATTACTGAGGATTTAAAAGGAATTTACTGAGTAATTAATTTCAAATTTACTGAATAATTTTCTGAGAATTTCTTAGGAATTTAATTAGTAATTTACTAAGAATTTACTAAGTAATTTACTGTGAATTTATTGAGAATTTTCTAAGTATTTTACTTTGTAATTTACTGAGAATTTTCTGAGTAATTTAATTTGAATTAACTAAGTAATTTACCGAGTAATTTACTTAGCAATTTACTGGGTAATGTTCTGAGTAATTTACTGAGAATTCAACAAGCAATTTACTGAGATTTTATTGACTAATTTACTGTGAAATTATGAAAAATTTACTTTGAATTTTTTATATAATTTACTGAGAATTTTCTAGAAATTTACCAAGTAATTAAATGAGAATTTACTGAATAATTTACTGAAAATTTCTTGGGAATTTAATTAATAATTTACTGAGAATTTACTAAGTAATTTAATGGCAATTTATTGTGAATTTTCTAAGTATTTTACTTTATAATTTTCTGAGTAATTTAATTTGAATTTACTGTTTAATTTGAATTTACCGAGTAATTTACTTAGCAATTTGCTGGGTAATGTTCTGAGTAATTTACTGAGAATTCAATGACTAATTTACTGAGATTTTATTGACTAATTTACCGTGAAATTATGAAAAATTTACTTCGAATTTTTTATATAATTTACTGAGGATTTACTAGAAATTTAACAAGTACTTAATTGAGAATTTACTGAATAATTTACTGAAAATTTCTTGATAATTTAATTCGTAATTTACTAAGAATTTACAACGTACTTTATTCAGAATTTATTGAGAATTTTTAAAGTAATTTACTCTATAATTTACTGAGTAATTTATCGAGTAATTTACTGGGAAGTTACTGAGTAATTTACTAAGCAATTTACTGGGTAATATTCTGAGTAATTTACTGAGAATTCAATGAGTAATTTTACTGAGATTTTATTGAGAAATTTTCCTTGAAATTAAGAAAAATTTACTTCAAATTTACTAAGGGTTTACAAGGAATTTACTGAGTAATTAATTGAGAATTTACTGAATAATTTTCTTAGAATTTCTTGGGAATTTAATTAGCAATTTACTGAGAATTTGCTGGGAATTTATTGAGAATTTTCTAAGTAATTTACTTTAGAATTTACTGAGAATTTTTTGAGTAATTTAATGAGAATTTACTGAGTAATTTACCGAGTAATTTACTGGGTATTTACTGAGTGATTTACTCAGAATTTAGTGAATAATTCACTTAGCAATTTACTGGGTATTGTTCTGAGTAATTTATTGAGAATTCAATGTGTAATTTACTGAGATTTTATTGAGTAATTTACCGTGAAATTATGAAAAATTTACTTCGAATTTTCTAAATAATTTACTGAGGATTTGCAAAGAATTAACTTAGTAATTAATTGAGAATTTACTGAATAATTTTCTGAGAATTTCTTGGGAATTTAATTAGTAATTTGCTGAGAATTTGTTAAGTAATTTATTGGGAATTTGTTGAGAACTTTCTAAGTAATTTACTTTATAATTTACTGATAATTTTCTGAGTAATTTAATTTGAATTTACTGTGTAATTTACCGAGTAATTTACTGGGTAATGTTTTGAGAAATTTTCTGAGAACTCAATGAGTAATTTACTGAGATTTTATTGAGTAATTTACCGTGAAATTCTGAAAAATTTACTTCGAATTTTCTATATAATTTGCTGAGGATTTACTAGAAATTTACCGATTAATTAATTGAGAATTTACTGAGAATTTCTTCAGAATTTAATTGGTAATTTACTGAGAATTTACTAAGTAATTTATTGAGAATTTACTGGAAATGTATTTAGAATTTTCTAAGTAACTTACTTTATAATTTACTGAGAATTTTCTGAGTAATTTAATGAGAATTTACTGAGTAATTTGCTGGGTATTTACTGAGTGATTTACTCAGAATATACTGAGTAATTTACTTAGCAATTTACTGGGTAATGTTCTGAGTAATTTGCAGAGCATTCATTGAGTAATTTACTGAGAATTTATTGAGTAATTTACCGTGAAATTATGAAAAATTTACTTCGAATTTTCTAAATAATTTACTGAGGATTTAAAAGGAATTTACTGAGTAATTAATTGAGAATTTACTGAATAATTTTCTGAGAATTTCTTGGGAATTTTATTAGTAATTTACTGAGAATTTACTAAGTAATTTACTGTTAATTTATTGAGAATTTTCTAAGTATTTTACTTTATAATTTACTGAGAATTTTTTGACTAATTCAATTTGAATTTACTGAGTAATTTACTTAGCAATTTACTAGGTAATGTTCTGAGTAATTTACTGAGATTTTATTGACTAATTTACCGTGAAATTATGAAAAATTTACTTCGAATTTTTTATATAATTTACTGAGAATTTACTAGAAATTTAGCAAGTAATTAAATGAGAATTTACTGAATAATTTACTGAAAATTTCTTGGGAATTTAATTAGTAATTTACACAGAATTTACTAAGTAATTTACTCAGAATTTACTGGGAATTTATTGAAAATTTTTTAAGTAATTTACTATATAATTTCTGAGAATTTTCTGAGTAACTTAATGAGAATTTACTGAGTAATTTACCGAGTAATTTACTGGGAATTTACTGAGTAATTTACTAAGCAATTTGCTGGGTAATGTTCTGAGTAATTTATTGAGAATTCAATGAGTAATTTCCTGAGATTTTATTGAGAAATTTTCCTTGAAATTAAGAAAAATTTACTTCAAATTTTCTAAATAATTTACTAAGGATTTACAGGAAATTTATTGAGTAATTAATTGAGAATTTACTGAATAATTTTCTTAGAATTTCTTGGGAATTTAATTAGTAATTTACTGAGAATTTACTAGGAATTTATTGAGAATTTTCTAAGTAATTTACTTTAGAATTTACTGAGAATTTTCTGAGTAATTTAATGAGAATTTACTGAGTAATTTACCGAGTAATTTACTCAGAATTTACTTAGTAATTTACTTAGCAATTTACTGGGTAATGTTCTGAGTAATTTACAGAGAATTCAATGAGTAATTTACTGAGATTTTATTGAGTAATTTACCGTGAAATTATGAAAAATTTACTTCAAATTTTCTAAATAATTTACTGAGGATTTTCAAGGAATTTACTTAGTAATTAATTGAGAATTCACTGAATAATTTTCTGAGAATTTCTTGGGAATTTAATTAGTAATGTGCTGAGAATTTGCTAAGTAATTTATTAAGAATTTCTTGAGAATTTTCTAAGAAATTTACTTTATAATTTACTTAGAATTTTCTTAGTAATTTAATTTGAATTTTCTGAGTAATTTACTGAGTAATTTATTGGGAGCTTTCTGAGTAATTTACTTAGCAATTTACTGCGTAATGTTATGAGTAATTTTCTGAGAACTCAATGAGTAATTTACTGAGATTTTATTGATTAATTTACCGTGAAATTATGAAAATTTTACTTTGAATTTTCTATATAATTTACTGAGGATTTACTAGAAATTTGCCGAGTAATTAATTGAGAATTTACTGAAGCAATTTACTGGGTAATGTTCTGAGTAATTTACTGAGAATTCAATGAGCAATTTACTGAGATTTTATTGACTAATTTACAGTGAAATTATGAAAAAATTACTTCAAATTTTTTATATAATTTACTGAGGATTTACTAGAAATTTACCAAGTAATTAATTGAGAATTTACTAAATAATTTACTAAAAATTTCCTGAGAATTTAATTAGTAATTTACTGAGAATTTACTAAGTAATTTACTCAGAATTTATACGGAATTTATTGAGAATTTTTAAAGTAATTTACTCTATAATTTACTGAGTAACTTAATGAGAATTTACTGAGTAATTTACCGAGTAATTTACTGGGAATTTACTGAGTAATTTACTAAGCAATTTACTGGGTAATGTTCTGAGTAATTTACTGAGAATTCAACGAGTAATTTACTGAGATTTTATTGAGAAATTTTCCTTGAAATTAAGAAAAATTTACTTCGAATTTTCTAAATAATTTACAAAGGATTTAAAAGGAATTTACTGAGTAATTAATTGAGAATTTACTGAATAATTTTCTCGGAATTTCTTGGGAATTTAATTAGTAATTTACTAAGAATTTACTAAGTAATTTACTGAGAATTTGCTGGGAATTTATTTAGAATTTTCTAAGTAATTTACTTTAGAATTTTCTGAGAATTTTCTGAGTAATTTATTGAGAATTTACCGAGTAATTTACTAGGTATTTACGGAGTGATTTACTCAGAATTTACTGAGTAATTTACTTAGCAATTTACTGCGTAATGTTATGAGTAATTTTCTGAGAACTCAGTGAGTAATTTACTGAGATTTTATTGAGTAATTTACTGTGAAATTATGAAAAATTTACTTCGAATTTTCTAAATAATTTACTGAGGATGTACTAGAAATTTACCGAGTGATTAATTGAGAATTTACTGAATAATTTACGGAGAATTTCTTCGGAATTTAATTAGTAATTTACTTAGAATTTACTAAGTAATTTACTGAGAATTTACACGGAATGTATTGAGAATTTTCTAAGTAATTTACTTTATAATTTACTGAGAATTTTCTGAGTAATTTAATGAGAATTTACTTGGTATTTACTGAGTGATTTACTCAGAATATACAGAGTAATTTACTTAGCAATTTACTGGGTAATGTTCTGAGCAATTTGCTAAGAATTCATTGAGTAATTTACTGAGAATTTATTGAGTAATTTACTGTGAAATTATGAAAAATTTACTTAGAATTCTCTAAATAATTTACTGAGGATTTTCAAGGAATTTACTGGGTAATTAATTGAGAATTTACTGAATAATTTTCTGAGAATTTCATGTGAATTTAATTAGTAATTTACGGAGAATTTACTAAGTAATTTACTGGGAATTTATTGAGAGTTTTGTAAGTATTTTACTTTATAATTTACTGAGAATTTTCTGAGTAATTTAATTTGAATTTACTGAGTAATTTACCGAGTAATTTACTTAGCAATTTACTGGGTAATGTTCTGAGTAATTTACTGAGAATTCAATGAGCAATTTACTGAGATTTTATTGACTAATTTACCGTGAAATTATAAAAAATTTACTTCAAAATTTTCATATAATTTACTGAGGATTTACTAGAAATTTACCAAGTAATTAATTGAGAATTTACTGAATAATTTACTAAAAATTTCTTGGGAATTAAATTAGTAATTTACTGAGAATTTACTAAGTAATTTACTGGGAATTTATTGAGAATTTTTAAAGTAATTTACTCTATAATTTACTGAGAATTTTCTGAGTAACTTAATGAGAATTTACTGAGTAATTTATCGAATAATTTACTAGGAATTTACTGGGTAATTTACTAAGCAATTTACTGGGTAATGTTCTGAGTAATTTACTGAGATTTTATTGAGAAATTTTCCCTAAAATTTAGAAAAATTTACTTCGAATTTTCTAAATAATTTACTTAGGATTTACAAGGAATTTACTGAGTAATTAATTGAGAATTTACTGAATAATTTACGAAGAATTTCTTCGGAATTTAATTAGTAATTTACTTAGAATTTACTAAGTAATTTACTGAGAATTTACTGGGAATTTATTGAGAATTTTCTAAGTAATTTACTTTAGAATTTACTGAGAATTTTCTGAGTAATTTAATGAGAATTTACTGAGTAATTTAATGAGAATTTACCGAGTAATTTACTGGATATTTACTGAGTGATTTACTCAGAATTTACTGAGTAATTTACTTAGCAATTTACTGGGTAATGTTCTGAGAACTCAATGAGTAATTTACTGAGATTTTATTGAGTAATTTACTGTGAAATTATGAAAAATTTACTTCGAATTTTCTATATAATTTACCGATGATTTACTAGAAATTTACCGAGTAATTAATTGAGAATTTACTGAATAATTTACTGAGAATTTACGGGGAATGTTTTGAGAATTTTCTAAGTAATTTACTTTATAATTTACTGAGAATTTTCTGAGTAATTTAATTAGAATTTACTAAGTAATTTGCTGAGTATTTACTGAGTGATTTACTCAGAATTTACTGTGTAATTTACTTAGCAATTTACTGGGTAATGTTCTGAGTAATTTTCTGAGAATTCATTGAGTAATTTTCTGAGAATTTATTGAGTAATTTACCGTGAAATTATGAAAAATTTACTTCGAATTTTCAAAATAATTTACTGAGGATTTACAAGGAATTTATTGAGTAGTTAATTTCGAATTTACTGAATAATTTTCTGAGAATTTCTTGGGAATTTAATTCGTAATTTACTGGGAATTTATTAAGAATTTTTTAAGTATTTTACTTTATAATTTACTGAGAATTTTCTGAGTAATTTAATTTGAATTTACTGAGTAATTTACCGAGTAATTTACTTAGCAATTTACTGGGTAATGTTCTGAGTAATTTACTGAGAATTCAATGAGCAATTTACTGAGATTTTATTGACTAATTTACCGTGCAATTATGAAAAATTTACTTCGAATTTTTTATATAATTTACTGAGGATTTACTAGAAATTTACCAAGTAATTAATTGAGAATTTATTGAATAATTTGCTGAAAATTTCTTGGAAATTTAATTAATAATTTACTGAGAATTTACTAAGTAATTTACTCAGAATTTACTGGGAATTTATTGAGAATTTTTAAAGTAATTTACTTATAATTTACTGAGAATTTTCTGAGTAACTTAATGAGAATTTACTGAGTAATTTACCGAGTAATTTACTGGGAATTTACTGAGTAATTTACTAAGCAATTTACTGGGTAATGTTCTGAGTAATTTACTGAGAATTCAATGAGTAATATACCGAGATTTTATTGAGAAATTTTCCCTGAAATTAAGAAAAATTTACTTCGAATTTTCTAAATAATTTACTAAGGATTTACAAGGAATTTACTGAGTAATTAATTGAGAATTTACTGAATAATTTTCTTAGAATTTCTTGGCAATTTAATTAGTAATTTACTGGGAATTTACTAAGTAATTTACAGTAATTTACTGGGTATTTACTAAGTGATTTACTCAGAATTTACTGAGTAATTTACTTAGCAATTTATTGGGTAATGTTCTGAGTAATTTACTGCGAATTCAATGAGTAATTTACTGAGATATTATTGAGTAATTTTCCGTGAAATTATTAAAAATTTATTTCGAATTTTCTAAATAATTTACTGAGGATTTGCAAGGAATTTACTTAGTTATTAATTGAGAATTTACTAAATAATTTTCTGAGAATTTCTTGGGAATTTAATTAGTAATTTGCTGAGAATTTGCAAAGTAATTTATTGGGAATTTATTGAGAATTTTCTGAGTAATTTAATTTGAATTTACTAAGTAATTTACTGAGTAATTTACTAGGAATTTACTGAGTAATTTACTTAGCAATTTACTTGTAATGTTCTGAGAACTCAATAAGTAATTTACTGAGATTTTATTGAGTAATTTACCATGAAATTATGAAAATTTTACTTCGAATTTTCTATATAATTTACTAAGGATTTACTTGAAATTTACCGAGTAATTAATTGAGAATTTACTGAATAATTTACTGAGAATTTCTTCGGAATTTAATTAGTAATTTACTGAGAATTTACTTAGTAATTTATTGAGAATTTACTGGGAATGTATTGAGAATTTTCTAAGTAATTTACTTTATAATTTACTGAGAATTTTCTGACTAATTTAATGAGAATTTACTGTGTAATTTACTGGGTATTTACTGAGTGATTTACCCAGAATATACTGAGTAATTTACTTAGCAATTTACCGGGTAATGTTCTGAGTAATTTGCTGAGCATTCATTGAGTGATTTATTGAGAATTTATTAAGTAATTTACCGTGAAATTATGAAAAATTTACTTCGAATTTTCTTAATAATTTACTGAGGATTTGCAAGGAATTTACTGAGTAATTAATTGAGATTTTACTGAATAATTTTCTGAGAATTTCTTGGGAATTTAATTAGTAATTTACTGGGAATTAGTTAAGAAATTTACTGGGAATTTATTGAGAATTTTCTAAAGTATTTTACTTTATAATTTGCTGAGAATTTTCTAAGTAATTTAATTATAATTTACTGAGTAATTTACCGAGTAATTTATTGCGAATTCAATGAGTAATTTACTGAGATTTTATTGACTAATTTACCGTGAAATTATGAAAAATTTACTTCGAATTTTTTATAAAATTTACTGAGGATTTTCTAGAAATTTACCAAGTAATTAATTGAGAATTTACTGAATAACTTACTGAAAATTTCATGGGAATTTAATTAGTAATTTACTGAGAATTTACTAAATAATTTATTCAGAATTTACTGGGAATTTATTGAGAATTTTTAAAGTAATTTACTCTACAATTTACTGAGAATTTTCTGAGTAACTTAATGAGAATTTACTGAGTAATTTACTGAGTAATTTATTGGGAATTTACTGAGTACTTTACTAAGCAATTTGCTGGGTAATGTTCTGAGTAATTTACTGAGAATTCAATGAGTAATTTACTGAGATTTTATTGAGAAATTTTCCCTGAAATTAATAAAAATTTACTTCGAATTTTCTAAATAATTTACTAAGGATTACAAGGAATTTACTAAGTAATTAATTGAGAATTTACTGAGTAATTTTCTTAGAATTTCTTGGGAATTTAATTAGTAATTTACTGAGAATTTACTAAGTAATTTACTGAAAATTTACTGGGAATTTATTGAGAATTTTCTAAGTAATTTACTTTAGAATTTAGTGAGAATTTACTGAGTAATTTAATGAGAATTTACTGAGTAATTTAATGAGAATTTATCGAGTAATTTACTGGGTATTTACTGAGTGATTTACTCAGAATTTACTGAGTAATTTACTTAGCATTTTACTGGGTAATGTTCTGAGTAATTTACAGAGAATTCAATGAGTAATTTACTGAGATTTTTTTGAGTAATTTACCATGAAATTATGAAAAATTTACTTCGAATTTTCTAAATAATTTACTCAGGATTTGCAAGGAATTTACTTAGTAATTAATTGAGAATTTACTGAATAATTTTCTGAGAATTTCTTGGGAATTTAATTAGTAATTTGCTGAGAATTTGCTAAGTAATTTATTGCGAATTTTCTATGTAATTTACTTTATAATTTACTGAGAATTTTCTGAGTAATTTACCGAGTAATTTACTGGGAATTTACTGAGTAATTTACTTAACAATTTACTGGGTAATGTTCTGAGAACTCAATGAGTAATTTACTGAGATTTTATTGAGTAATTTACCGTGAAATTATGAAAAATTTACTTCGAATTTTCTATATAATTTACCGAGGATTTACTAGAAATTTACCGAGTAATTAATTGAGAATTTACTGAATAATTTACTGAGAATTTACTGGGAATGTATTGAGAATTTTCTAAGTAATTTACTTTATAATTTATTGAGAATTTTCTGAGTAATTTAATTAGAATTTACTGGGTAATGTTCTGAGTAATTTGCTGAGAATTCATTGAGTAATTTACTGAGAATTTATTGAGTAACTTACTGTGAAATTATGAAAAATTTATTTCAAATTTCCTAAATAATTTACTGAGGATTTACGAGGAATTTATTGATTAATTAATTTCGAATTTACTGAATAATTTTCTGAGAATTTCTTGGAAATTTAATTCGTAATTTACTGAGAATTTACTAAGTAATTTACTGGGAATTTTTTGAGATTTTTCTAAGTATGTTACTTTATAATTTACTGAGAATTTTCTGAGTAATTTAATTTGAATTTACTGAGTAATTTACTTAGCAATTTACTGAGAATTCAATGAGTAATTTACTGAGATTTTATTGAGTAATTTACCGTGAAATTATGAAAAATTTACTTTGAATTTTCTAAATAATTTACTGAGGATTTCCCAGGAATTTACTTAGTAATTAATTGAGATTTTACTGAATAATTTTCTGAGAATTTCTTGGGAATTTAATTAGTAATTTGCTGAGAATTTGCTAAGTAATTTATTGGGAATTTATTGAGAATTTTCTAAGTAATTTACTTTATAATTTACTGAGAATTTTCTGAGTAATTTAATTTGAATTTACTGAGTAATTTACTGGGAATTTACTGAGTAATTTACTTAGCAATTTACTGGGTAATGTTCTGAGTAATTTTCTGAGAACTCAATGAGTAATTTACTGAGATTTTATTGAGTAATTTACCGAAAAATGTTGAAAAATTTACTTCGAATTTTCTATATAATTTACTGAGGATTTACTAGAAATTTACCGAGTAATTAATTGTGAATTTACTGAATAATTTACTGAGAATTTCTTCAGAATTTAATTGGTAATTTACTGAGAATTTACTAAGTATGTATTGAGAATTTTCTAAGTAATTTACTTTATAATTTACTGAGAATTTTCTGAGTAATTTAATGAGAATTTACTGAGTAATTTTCTGGGTATTTACTGAGTGATTTACTCAGAATATACTGAGTAATTTACTTAGCAATTTACTGGGTAATGTTCAAAGCAATTTGCTGAGCATTCATTGAGTAATTTACTGAGAATTTATTGAGTAATTTACCATGAAATTATGAAAAATTTACTTTGAATTTTCTAAATTATTTACTGAGGATTTAAAAGGAATTTACTGAATAATTTTTTGAGAATTTCCTGGGAATTTAATTAGTAATTTACTGAGAATTTACTAAGTAATTTACTGGGAATTTATTGAGAATTTTCTAAGTATTTTACTTTATAATTTATTGAGAATTTTCTGAGTAATTTAACTTGAATTTACTGAGTAATTTACCGAGTAATTTGTTTAGCAATTTGCTGGGTAATGTTCTGAGTAATTTACTGAGATTTTATTGACTAATTTACTGTGAAATTATGAAAAATTTATTTCAAATTTTTTATATAATTTACTGAGGATTTACTAGAATTTACCAAGTAATTAATTGTGAATTTACTGAATAATTTACTGAAAATTTCTAGGGAATTTAATTAGTACTTTACTGAGAATTTACTAAGTAATTTATTCAGAATTTACTGGGAATTTATTGAGAATGTTTATAGTAATTTACTCTATAATTTACTGAGAATTTTCTGAGTAACTTAATGAGAATTTACTGAGTAATTTACCGAGTAATTTACTGGGAATTTACTAAGCAATTTACTAGGTAATGTTCTGAGTAATTTACTGAGAATTCAATGAGTAATTTACTGAGATTTTGTTGAGAAATTTTCACTGAAATTAAGAAAAATTTACTTTGAATTTTCTAAATAATTTACTAAGGATTTACAAGGAATTTACTAAGTAATTAATTTAGAATTTACTGAATAATTTACTTAGAATTTCTTGAGAATTTAATTAGTAATTTACTGAGAATTTACTGGGAATTTATTGAGAATTTTCTAAGTAATTTACTTTAGAATTTACTGAGAATTTTCAGAGTAATTTAATGAGAATTTACTGAGTAATTTACCTAGTAATTTACTGGGTATTTACTGAGTGATTTACTCAGAATTTACTAAGTAATTTACTTAGCAATTTACTGGGTAATGTTCTAAGTAATTTACAGAGAATTCAGTGAGTAATTTACTGAGATTTTATTGAGTAATTTTCCCTGAAATTAAGAAAAATTTACTTCGAATTTTTTAAATAATTTACTGGGGATTTGCAAGGAATTTACTTAGTAATTAATTGAGAATTTACTGAATAATTTTCTGAGAATTTCTTAGGAATTTAATTAGTAATTTTCTGAGAATTTGCTAAGTAATTTATTGGGAATTTATTGAGAATTTTCTAAGTAATTTACTTTATAATTTACTGAGAATTTTCTGAGTAATTTAATGAGAATTTACTGAGTAATTTACTGGGTATTTATTGAGTGATTTACTCAGAATATACTGAGTAATTTACTTAGCAATTTACTGGGTAATGTTCTGAGTAATTTGCTGAGAATTCATTGAGTAATTTACTGAGAATTTGTTGAGTAATTTACCGTGAAATTATGAAAAATTTACTTCGAATTTTCTAATAATTTACTGAGGATTTACAAGGAATTTACTAAGTAATTAATTGAGAATTTACTGAATAATTTTCTGAGAATTTCTTGGGAATTTAATTAGTAATTTATTGAGAATTTACTAAGTAATTTACTGGGAATTTATTGAGAATTTTCTAAGTATTTTACTTTATAATTTACTGAGAATTTTCTGTGTAATTTAATTTGAATTTACTGAGTAATTTACTTAGCAATTTACTAGGTAATATTCTGAGTAATTTACTGAGAATTCAATGAGCAATTTACTGAGATTTTATTAACTAATTTACCGTGAAACTATGAAAAATTTACTTCAAATTTTTTATATAATTTACTGAGGATTTACTAGAAATTTACCAAGTAATTAATTGAGAATTTACTGAATAATTTACTTATAATTTCTTGGGAATTTAATTAGTAATTTATTGAGAATTTACTAAGTAATTTACTCAGAATTTACTGGGAATTTATTGAGAATTTTTAAAGTAATTTTCTCTATAATTTACTGAGTAATTTACCGAGTAATTTACTGGGAATTTGCTGAGTAATTTACTAAGCAATTTGCTGGGTAATGTTTTGAGCAATTTACTGAGAATTCAATGAGTAATTTACTGAGATTTTATTGAGAAATTTTCCCTGAAATTAAGAAAAATTTACTTCGAAATTTCTAAATAATTTACAAAGGATTTACAAGGAATTTACTGAGTAATTAATTGCGAATTTACTGAATAATTTTCTTAGAATTTCTTGGGAATTTTATGAGTAATTTACTGAGAATTTATTAAGTAATTTACTGAGAATTTACTGGGAATTTATTGAGAATTTTCTAAGTAATTTACTTTAGAATTTACTGAGTAATTTACTTAGCAATTTACTGGGTAATGTTCTGAGTAATTTACTGAGAATTCAGTGAGTAATTTGCTGAGATTTTATTGAGTAACTTACCGTGAAATTATGAAAAATTTACTTCGAATTTTCTAAATAATTTACTGAGGATTTGCCAGGAATTTACTTAGTAATTAATTGAGAATTTACTGAATAATTTTCTGAGAATTTCTTGGGAATTTAATTAGTAATTTGCTGAGAATTTGCTAAGTAATTTATTGAGAATTTAATGAGAATTTTCTAAGTAATTTACTGAGAATTTTCTTAGTAATTTAATTTGAATTTACTGAGTAATTTACTTAGCAATTTACTGGGTAATGTTCTGAGTAATTTTCTAAGAACTCAATGAGTAATTTACCGTGAAATTATGAAAAATTTACTTCGAATTTTCTATATAATTTACTGAGGATTTACTAGAAATTTACCAAGTAATTAATTGAGAATTTACTGAATAATTTTCTGAGAATTTCTTCGGAATTTAATTAGTAATTTATTGAGAATTTACTAAGTAATTTACTGAGAATTTACGGGGAATTTGTTGAGAATTTACTGGGAATGTATTGAGAATTTTCTATGTAATTTACTTTATAATTTACTGAGAATTTTCTGAGTAATTTAATGAGAATTTAGTGAGTAATTTACTGGGTATTTACTGAGGGATTTACTCCGAATATACTGAGTAATTTACTTAGCAATTTACTCGGTAATGTTCTGAGTAATTTGCTGAGAATTCATTGAGTAATTTACTGAGAATTTATTGGGTAATTTACCGTGAAATTATGAAAAATTTACTTCGAATTTTCTAAATAATTTACTGAGGATTTACAAGGAATTTACGGAGTAATTAATTTAGAATTTATGAATAATTTTCTAAGAATTTCTTGGGAATTTAATTAGTAATTTACTGAGAATTTACTAACAAATTTACTGGGAAATTATTGAGAATTTTCTAAGTATTTTACTTTATAATTTACTGAGAATTTTCTGAGTAATTTAATTTGAAATTACCGAGTAATTTACCGAGTAATTTACTGGGTAATGTTCTGAGTAATTTACTGAGAATTCAGTGAGTAATTTGCTGAGATTTTATTGAGTAACTTACCGTGAAATTATGAAAAATTTACTTCGAATTTTCTAAATAATTTACTGAGGATTTACAAGGAATTTACTTAGTAATTAATTGAGAATTTACTGAATAATTTTCTGAGAATTTCTTGGGAATTTAATTAGTAATTTACTGAGAATTTACTAAGTAATTTACGGAGAATTTGCGGGGAATTTTTGGAGAATTTTCTAAGTTATTTACTTTATAATTTACTGAGAATTTTCTGAGTAATTAATGAGAATTTACTGAGTAATTTACCGAGTAATTTACTGGGCAATTTACTAGGTAATGTTCTAAGTAATTTACTGAGAATTCAATAAGTAATTTACTTTGAATTTACTGAGTAATTTACCGAGTAATTTACTACT